>JBBCBC010000022.1:5066708-5465133 GCA_037126765.1 Stenogyne calaminthoides | reverse complement strand
GAATGTTTGTTGCCAATCTTCAGGCTGATCTCCCATCTGTGGATGTTGCAAACGGAGGATTATATGCAGCAATGAGAAAAGAACTCAGACATGCTGTTGAAGAAATCCGATCTGAACTAAATCAAGTTGATCAAAACAAATCAGTTTGCTCTTTTCTTCTTTCTTTTTTTTTTTTTTTTTGCATTTTTTTAAATGGTCAATATATCAGTAAACTCTCTTAAACTATTTATATTTGTTCAGGCAAAGGGAAGGAATCAAACAGCTTTAGCTAGTGAAGATTCCAAGGATTTCTCCAGAATGAATGGAAAGTATGCACAAAAACTGGAACAGGTATTGTTCTACTTACTCGCATGTGAATCTTACCAGCTGGTCAGGTTCCTGTTAGATAGGAGGCTTCTATTGTTTCCTCTTAAAGATGCTAGGTATATATAGATTCATAAGAGCAATTTGGTTGATGTACTTTGATTTGCTTTCTTTAGCATGCCCCCTAAGTACTTTGATTTTGTTTCGGTGAAACTGCACTATTCCAAATCTAGTGGTTTGACTAGTATATCAATAAGAAATTGCCATTATGTAGTGTGACAAGAGAAAATTGGTAGGTGTGCCTTCACTTGCTTTCTTTTAGTCTACATTTGGTCCTTCCTTGCCGACATTCAGATTGTCTAATAGGATTAAAGACAGATGCATAAAATAATTTTTATATGGTTTTTGGCTTTCGATTTAAAGAAGGGAAAAGGGCCTTCATTAAACAAAATTGTCTGTAAGCAAATTTGGTAGAAAATATTTGCCAAACAGTAGATCTTCTGTCATAAAGTAAATTCAGCTGCTCGTTCTTTGGGCCAAAAAGGGGTATATTTTGCCATATAGGCAATTATATAAAATCTGGACTAAATGCTCAGCAAGTACTGGAGAATATTCATTGCAAGACAAGATTGTACTAAAGTTAGATTCACCATAGCATATATGTTAAGACAGATGGTTAAGTTTGATATTTCAATCAAAGTCGCTTCGATGCTCACCAAAATGTAAAGCTCTGTTATTTTAATTTTCAAGTAACTATGCTCATTTGAATATTATGTTAAGACAGGTGGACAAATTTGATGGCAACCTAGGTTGCTTTGATGCTCACCAAAAATGCAAAGCTCTATAGCTAATAGATTGATACTGAAAATGCTATTTCAACTGTTACTCATCCAACTATTCAAAAATCAGAAAGCGTGGACTTGTCGGACATAACTTTTTTTAATTAAGTTTTAGTGAAAATTCACTTTTAAAGTTGTCTATCGGATTTTTGAATGCCGTAAAAATCCATCATAATGACGACTTTGCTTCGGGATATTGGTAAATAAGTTTCAAAAGAGCAGTCAAATTTGAATCTGAAATGCAATTTATTTCCGTTGGAATCTATGAATTAGATTTCCTATTGAGTAAATTGCAAAATCTGTCCCATATCTATCGCGTGTTGGCTATTTTAGTCCCATATGAATCAATTTCCTCAATTAAATCCCATAAACTTCTAAAATGATTCAATTTCAGTCCTATATTGTCAATATTTTCATTTATGATAATAATCAGTTTGTGATTTTTTTAAGCGAAGTTAATCTGCTTGGTTCTCATTGTGTCACGCACGTGACGTGAAGTCGTTAGTCAGGTTGCTACATGGAATTCTGACACTTGCAGAAAGTCCTGCAAACTTGTCAATATAGGACTAAAGTTGCATTTTTTTTAAAGTTATAGGCTTGATTGAGAATTAATTCATAAAATTGCCAACACTTAATAGATACAACACCAATTTTGCAATTTTCCCATTCCTAGTCCTTATATTTCATAAGAAATGTACATATCATATAATAGACTATTTAGGGCTTTGTGAATTGATCCCCCTCAATATTTTGAGATGGTAAAATTGTAGTTGGAGAAGCAGAAACAAGATCTTCTCACCGAAATGTTGATAGAGGAGCAACATGACCAAGAGGTCTCTCACATTTATGAACAACTTTCTAATGATAAGCCTGCACGATCCAGAAAGGTGATTAATTTTCCAAATGTTGTTGGCCATGTTATTTATATCTCAATTTTAAGTATGATTATTATGTTGATTTGAATATTTTAAAAAGTCGAGCTTTTTGGTGTTGTGTAGAGAAGCAAAGACAGAACTAGGGTGTCAGATATACTAATTGAGGATGCAGAGAAGTATTTTGAGGACTTCATTTGTAATATTGAAGATACAGATTTATCGTCCTTTGATGGGGAGAGAAGTGATGGAAGTTCAACTTTAGGAGGGACGGTGAAGGCAAGAAGAGACTCTGCAGTAAGAGAGACTGAAACATGCAAGGCACCTTTGGGATCTACTTCTCTCTTTGAAATGGACGGCGTTGTTTTGCCCTGGTTGCAGTGGGAGACTAGTCACGATGGCTCTCCGTCAGGAAAGAACCAGACACAGAATCCTGTGACTCCAAAAGCTCTACAAAGGGACTCGGAAAAGGTTAACTTCTACGTCTCACTCCCAATGAATTTATGTAAAATTTCTAGTAACACTCGGGTACACACATGACACAACTAATATTGTTCAATGAAATAACTATTATTGTGCAGTTAAAACAGTTAATACTGACCAACTAAAATCATTTAGTGAAACAACTGATATCATTTAAAAATATACTTGCACGGTGCATCTGGTGCATAGAAGTATTTGCCAAAAATTTCAAATCATCAATCATAGTTTGTATTCAATAAATATATAATCTCTCTTTCAGACAAATCATTCAGATTGCTAAAAGTTAAAGCATCATTACTCATATAATATGATGTTCTTGTTAAACAATAGCTGCTCTATCAAAGTTTAAGCTATGCCTTTATTGCATCCAACTGATGTATATACCGAACAACCCCAGACCCTGACAAATTGGAGGATGATCATTCTTTCCCTTGCTGTATATATTTCTAACAATTATCATAGATTTTGATGAAGTCAGTATTTTGTTCAGGAAACGAGCCCATTAAAACACGAGCTAAGCGGTTATGCAATCAGCAGTCAGGGTAGTTGGAGCCCAGGTGTTTTTCATAATTCCCCCTTGAATAAAAGAAAAGAGGTATGTTCCCCTTCTGGCAAAGACAGCATGTCCTGTTTTGACATGGAGGAGTACCTTAAACTTGGAAATAGTGAGGATGTATTGTTTGAAATGTATAGAGAACGGAACCGAATAAATTCCGGTGGTCTATTGCTCTGCACTGGGATTCTTTACTAAATTCCTAAGTTATGTAAAACTTTATTGTCAACTGATTCTAGTTCAATTTAATATTAATGGAAGCTGTCAGTTCTATAATTAGATTTAGTTGTTAATTCTGTCCCTTCCTTTCGCATATGTAGTGCATTTAGAGTGTTTAGGTGTATTTCTATGCAGCAGAGCACGCGGACGTGGATGAACTTCCATCTTATCATCGGTTCTGAGTTTTATTTGGCTAAACATTCATTTCACCTTTTATTGTTTTATTCCTTTTTCCTAATACAAATAACTGTTTGTTTTTGCTCTTATGTATATAAGAATTTTGAATTTCCTTATATTTTTGTTTGTTTCAAAAGTTTAAGAGGTTTGAAGGGTTTTGGACTTTGTAGATTTAAATCTACAACCAATTTCATATCTTCAAGTAGCTTTAATTCTCTCAATCAAATGACAAGTGGGGTACAAATGCATGGGATGGCTTGACATCATATAAGAAGATATGAATTATCCCTCGATAAAGGCATCTTATATTTTCAAGAATGGGCGAAGTAAAACTTGTTTTCGGTTTGAAAACTCGCATATTATAAACAAAATTATGCGCGTTCAATGAAAGCAATAATTTGTTGGTCTTGCACGCTTGTGATAAGGGACTAAATGTTTACTGCACTTGACAAATTCTAATATAGAGTAGCTGGATATAACGTATCAAGAACAAAAAGTTCGTATCCACTTGCACAGATAATCTAAATGGGACATGCGTACATGAAACTAGAGTTTGTCATATATTAAGAGCAAAGCTGCAACATCCACAATATGGGTAGTTCAAGAAATAATCTTCACTCACAAACAACGCTAGTTGCTCCTTTCCTATATCAGTGAAAAAGAGATTCAAAAGCAACGACAATTTCTGCATTCTCAATATCATTTATTTTAAATGGCTCAGCTATCAGCTGAATGACGCAAAGAAATTGCAGAGCCTTGACACACTGAAAATTTGGGACTATGGAAAATCTAGAAAAATGGGTATATACATTACAAGCTAAAAACAGCATGCTTTTTGAAATTGGACATATAACTGTTACTAAAGAGAGCTCTACAAGCTGTAACAACGGCCTAATCTCTATTTTCCATGTCTACCTATCAAGAGAAGGCCAGCACAACCGTCTCACAGAACAATTTAGACCTAGAATATGCCCCTCTTGATAAAATTCACCAGCACAATTCTCTCTCACACACACACACCAAAAGAGCAACAACAGAATCATTCTTTGCATCTGAAACTGACACCAAAATCATCATTTCGAAACAAACAGAAAAATGGGTCAGGACATAATAACTCTGGCAGAACCTCATACCATGCAATCTGGGTTTAAATCCAGATTCAGAGTCTTAAGATCATAGAGGCCAAGGAACATCACCAATGAGTTCCAACAAGGAAGACTCCTCGTATCTTTGAAACATCCTAAAATGGATGGTTCAGCACAACTTTCAATTTAATTCTCAATCAAAAGGAAATTAATTCATCAATCAATCTCTCCTTCCTCCGTATCATTTGAATCATGCACAGTGCTTTGAGGTTCAGCATCTTCATCTTCATCTTCTTCTCCATCGTTCTTCATGTACAACCCCAGTTGCTCTAATGTTTTACTATCTGTCCGAAACTTGAAACTACCAAAACCACTTTGAGATGCCTCGGGGCTTGCCTCATCTATAAACATCTGCAGTGGCTCATCTGTAGCAGATGATGCAAGCATCTCTATTTCTTCCATTATATTGCCTTCGTTTATCTCAACCGTCTTCTCCATCTGGCAAAACATATTTCTCAGCAAACAGAGGGTAATGCAACAAAACTTAAGTGATGTTTGTATTTGATTTAAAGTGGTTTTTAAGAACCAGTTTCTTAAATACAGGGGATCATGAAATCCTGATAAACCTTAAGGTACGTGTTTGTTTGGGGATTTTGAGTAGAGTCAGATTTAACTTTATGTCAAATGAATGTGTAAAGAGTGAATGATATTGTATTATCATACTGTTGTCGGATATGATTCTAATGATTCAATGATGGTGGGTTATGATTTAAATATATTTAAGAGTAAGGAGACACTCATTGTATTGGAAAGTGTGATAGTAGGTTTATAGGTGCAGTCGTAGTGGTTATATACAATCGGATTTCAGAACGAAGTAAACTGGATTTAGATTTGTAAATGCAAAACCTGGTTTTTATAACCCAAAACAAACATAACCTCAAGAAAACTGCCTTGACATTTAAAGTGCAATAGTTGATGAAGTGGAGGTTTGTAATATGTAAGAAAACTTCATTGGGATACTTTGTAATTAGGCTAAACCTCAAGGGTAAGTTTGTAATAGTCCCAATCTTAAATTCTACCTTCTGCAGAGCTTGACGTGCAGCTTCCCTTTCAAGTTCTAGTTTCCTTTTGGCTTCTTCTGCAGCTTCTACCTCTGCTTTTCTTCTAGCCTCTTCTGCAGCTTTGGCCTCTGCTTGCAATCGAGCTTTCTCTGAAAACATAAGTTCATACCAACATTTGTTGTTGCATGAGAAACTTAATGAAATCAAGTCACCAATTTCATGCTCGTGAGTAAACTAAACTAGCCAAACATCAAACAATTTCTATGAATTAAAACCTTCTCTTCTTCGCCTCTCAAGCTCTTCTCTCTCAAGCTTCAGCTTTTCAGGATCGGGTTTTTCTCCCTGAAAAATTTCATGTCACAATCAACACTATTTCATGATACGAAAAATATTGCAACGAAGCAGGACAAAATTTAGTCATAATTAGAATTTACGTACTTTTTCAGTGGTCTCTTGAGCTTTGATTATAATATCAGCAAATCGGCTCCTTAACAAAGCTGCTCGATATAGCTTTTCAGGGGAGACTTGCCTTTCTGGTGGAGCACTCTCCCCTATAATGTTACAGCTTGATTGTAAGATAATGCTGCAGATTTAATAGCTGGCATTTTCTTCATAAGTTATCACTTCTTACCCTCTTGACGACAATTGGGCTCAACAGACGAGTTTGACACTGAATATTCTTCTGCATTCCTATTAAGTAAACCTGCATACAAAAAATATAATTGACATCAGAACATAAAAGACCATATATCAATAATTTAATTGCCAGATCCGAGATCCACACCTGCAATATTTGGGTCGCCTAAGTCATTTTCCTTTGGCTCTTGAGTATCTGCAGTTTCCTAGAATAGTATGGAGAAGGCAACAATGTTAGGGGATGTTTGCAGTAGCTTTAAGCTTATTATACAGTTAGCTTTTGCCTTAAAAAAATGTGATTTTGAGTGTTTTCTAGTTTGATTATTTTGCTTAATTTAATCACCTAGAATCTAAAATCTATAAGCTGAGAATAGTATGCTACTAGCCGATTCTAATATTTTGCTCTAATATTTTACATTTTATCAAACAGTTACCACTTTTACTATTAAGCAATTTTTCTCACAATTACTAAATTAAATCACTCTCTCTAAAGCATAATTTGTTTGCAAAAGCTCCCTTAAACATGCATAATAATAATGAGCCAAACACTACTGAATTTTACGACTTGATCAATAAACCAAGAGAAAGAGGAAAAATTAAGAAGGCATAGAAGTCATCTTAAATAGGGCATACATTCAACTTTGCAGGAACTGAGCTATTCGCACCATCCAGTTGCTCGCTGGCAGAAGAACTTCCAGAATCTGAATCTGAGTAAAACAAAAAAAACTTAATTTTACAAATAAATCCATTAAATATGTACAGTTATTTTAACCTCATTCACAGAACATAAATGTGTACAGAAAAGAAAATTGGCAACTGTATAAGGTTGACTTAATAAACGTCGAGCACAATTGCAAATGGTGTACATGCCTTTTTAAATGCCGACCTCATTCTTAGAAAAACCAAATCAAACAAACAAAGAAGTAAAAATAGCAAAAGGAGTTGCAAATGGGATCTAAAACACAAGCACTTACTAGCCCACCAAAGAGTAAACAAAAATATTTACTTGCCCTCTCTATTCACCAATATTTCACTATATTACTTGTGAATGAGATACATCGAATGTTGAATATTTTATATCACAGTGATTATCTTGCCTCATATTAATCAAAGCACGTAAAACATACGAATTTAACTAATGAGGTTGATAATTGGAAATTTAAGTATGGGAAAATAGACGTCATACATGGTCCAAAAGTTTAAAATTATAACAAACTACCGTAACTAATACATGCTACAAGAATGGAATGCTAATATTCTTTATTCCAGAAACGTCTCAGACATGCCACCATCTTTTTTTTTTTTAATGGATAAAATACAAGGTTGATATGAAAAGAGTGCAGACTCCAGAAGATATATATGTGTGTTCATTTTCTTACTTATTTCTCAAGTATGTTCATATACTATCACATGACATTACTTTATTTAAAATAGAAAATATTTTGCGATCAATAACATGAATTGGTGTACACAGATTAACATACTTGCACTTATTTTTTACAAGACTGCAAATGTGTGTATTAAGAAGTTACAACAACTAGCTTATGTTTTTTAAATACATGATCTTTAGGCATCTCTACGTGTGTATTTGCAGGAAGATGTCTGACCCATTATAGAAAATAAGAGAGAAGAGAAAAATGGCCACAAAAAAGAAAAGACCACAATTAATATCCCAAATCAAACAGAATGGATTGTCATTAAACCCACTTATAAAGAAAAAGTCAAGACAACAACAGACTCTTCATGACTGGTAAGAGAGAAAGAAACAGCATCCAACCATCTGATATTTCATGATAGAGATAAGGAACACAACTATAATTTTAACTGAAGATCATTGAACGATAAAAACAAAATTCAAGAACATGGTGCAAAATTTTGATGGATGGGCATGGGGCATCGACGAGATGCACTACTTTGAAGAAAAAAGCATCAAAAAATGCACACAACCATGCTTAAGATCATTGACCTAAATTTAAAAAGTAACAGATAATTAGATGGAAATAAGTATATATTTAGGTGAAGCTAAGAGCCATTAAACAGCTTAACCTCCGGTCCATGCAACAAGAAGATCTAATGTCTTTTTTAATTAAACTTAAAAACAAATTGAAATGCTTACATCTAACAAAATCCCCTATATAGAATATATAAGAAGATATGATTCTGCAGGTTCCTTTCAACTATTTACTGAGGATAACAAAACAACAAATATTATCTTGTCAAAAAAAAAAAAAGCAGTATAATAAAAAAATTAATAGGGCAAATAATTTGTCAACATCTGTGGGAGAACATCCATACTTTTTTCATTTAGAAGATCATGAAAAGGCATCAGAGGGCAGTGTCAAAACATAGATGCAACACCGTCATGAATTCGTTTAAAAAAGGACTGCAACAACACTCAATCCAGCCACTAGTGTCGTCAATAATTCAGAAGCAATACTTAGCTAGTGTGTTATCCCTTTAAAGACAAGATCTCATCAGTCTTAAAAAGGCAATGATAGTAATTGTGTGGGACAATGAGAAAGGAGCAGGGGAGGTAAAGGTAATTAAGGCAATTGGAAATTTGACATCTCTTCAATTGCGCAAAGTTTGGTGGAAATTAGAACCTTTAAGCTATTGTTTCCATCTAAAAGATTAAGCATGGAGAACCTTTGAGCGATTTAAATTCAAAATGCAGCAGCATCCACATTTCACTTAAAAAAAAAAGCAAGGGAATTACTTCAACACTTTAATTTACCATGTCCATGTTCAATATATTGAACAAACAAAACTAACTGTATTTTCCTGGGGGATAAGTCAGCTGGTGGGGAGGTACCAATTTTACCACATATACTAAATAAACTCCTGTTTAGGTAAAGAGAAAACAACATAAATGAAACCTAAATTTACGCAAGATCTGATTTTCCCAAGTCTGATGGAAAGAAATTGGTGCCTTACATTCTTATGAAGTTAGATATCAACTTGTATTGATTTTTTACAACTGTGAATAACAAAATATTCGAGGGTAAACATAAAGCTTCCGTTTCTCATTTCACCCATAAAAACGTTAAGCAGTTTTAAACCCATGAAAGTCATATGTAGAAGTCTTAAACCGTGGTAAATGAATGTAGCTATGGCCCAAGATTACAGCAACAACAATAAACAGGGTTATACAGGAACTTTCATATCTAGGGAAATTATGCAAATGCATGCCCACAGATACATTTTCCATTGTCAAGAGCAAGAAAAAGTTATTAAAAATGAGAAAATAGGATATTAAAGGATAACTGCACAGACCACTGGATGAGGAGCCCGATTCACCGCCGGAGCTCTTTGAACTACTGCAGTTACTATTCCGTCGAGCAGCATCCTTATCAATCTGTATTGAAGGAGAACTGGAAATAGGTGGTGGATCATTTCCGCAAATATCCACATCCTCATCAGCTTGATCATTATCTAGTTATTTGTATCAAGAAAGTCAAATAACATAAGTAAGTATCCATCAATTGGAGTCCAAAGGCAACCTCATCTACAAAAACGAAAAATTACCTTTGCAAGGCTGGAGGGGTAAATCTCTGCAACCTGTTTCCTTACGAATCTGCAAAAATATATATATACACAACATTTATCACATACATAAAATTATCCATAATTCCAAATGGAATATACAACTAGTGCAGGAGCAAGAAAGATGGAGATAATTTCATTTTTTGTCCTGTAATTTAGGGCAATTCCAGATATTTACCTTTTTACTTTATCAATTTGTCCAAATGTGTCCAGTTTCAATACATCTTGACCAATATCAGTCCTTTTTAATCCGAAAAATGACTGGAATTGGTATATATAAAGGAATAAAAGTGGACACAGGTGGACTAACATTGATAGTATAAAGGAAAAGGACTAAATTTGGTAAAAATGGATTAAAATTGAACACATGTGGACTAAAATTGATAAAGTAAAAAGATGAATGATTTTTTTCTGGAATAGCCTTAAACTGTGGAACAAAAAATTAAATCAACTCATGAAAGCTGCTCAGATGCACCTCATTCTCATGGTGGTCAAATGTTGGCTGTTTTTTCTTCTCCTTAAGATACTCATCCAAAAGACCCCGCAGAGTAATCAGGGTCTCATCGTTAAGTGCATCAATATCAATTTCAATCTCATCCTCGGTCACTTGACTACTACTCAAAGTGCTCTCTTTCAAGAAATTAATTATGTTGTCTGGCAATTCAGCCATTAATGCCTCCAATTCTCCACCCAGTTTTTGTTTCTCATAATCACTCATTACGCGCTTATCTCTTTCTTGCTTGACTTTTGTCTCCTTGGAAGTGGTTTTCTGCTTCTTAGCAGGAGGCACATAAACACTTTCAGGTTCTATAACGATACTCGACTTCGAGGCAGTGGATTCATCTGCTGTTGATGGAAGTTTCTTCTCAATCGATTTCCATCTCACCTCGAAGAATTTACCCAATTGCATAGCATAGACATGGACAAGATTGTCTAGTGGGTTAAAAGTCATTGCATTACTGAAGGTGAGTCTCACATCTGCAGCAAACTGCATAGGACTGGAATACTTATTCGATAGTAATTTACTTTTTACTGTCCCTAAATCCATCGGATGCTTGATAACATTGAAATAATCTGGGATATTGTGTGCTACAACATCTACCGGCTTATTGAAAAGCCATGCGTTCTTCTGTGACATCAAAGTTTTTAACAGTGTCTCACACTTATTCATTAACATAACAAAATTGGTACTTTGAGGACCTATCTGCTTCACAGGCTCCATTCTCCTAGCTGCCGCCAAAACCCCGCTTTTAGGGCGGGGCCCGTTTTCTCCAGAAGAACTTTTCTTCTTCATAGGACCATCATTAGCTGGCATTCGCAAGCTCTCAACAATAGCAGGTCTCTTTTGTCCATTTTGATGACTATGAATATCAGTAGTGGGTGGCCCCAAACTAAAAGATGTAATCTTCCTTTGAAGCTTCCTCACTTGCTCGAGCTCACTCGTTAACATCATATCTAAATTTGTCCTCTCCAATGGTGACATCTCCGAAAGTGCTAGGTACCTCATTGGCACAACAGACCTATCGTAGCCGTCCAAATTCAAGCTGATACTTTTTCTATTGGGAACACAAGGGTCTTGCTGCAAGGCTGACCTCCCAAAACCTTCTGATTCAGCTACAGTCTCCACTACATGCCTATAATCCGGCACAAATCCAGAGGAGAAGCCCTTTGAGACTTTCCGAGTTTTCCCCATCATATCCCCCCCTAACAGAGTCTTCGAGAGCTTTCTCGATTCCTTATGCCCTGCGTAATCTATAGGGATACTCGGTGCCATAAATTTAACCCCAAATTGATGAACATATCAACCCTTCCTCATACCACGTCTTCTCTTACCATTGGAACCCTAAATTCCAAAAGAGGGCTCAACTGTAGACCTGAATCCCTACCATGTATTAACAAGATGTTGTTCAAATTGCATTCGCTGTAAACCTTTTTTACTTCGATTCACAATTCAATTTTTCCCTCGCTTCTCAGAACGGCTAAAATTCAATTGAAAACGTAAAACAGAAAAGAAAAGCTTAAACACATGAAAATTCAACACCAAAACCAAATCACACTGAAAGACATTCACATTCTTATCTGAATCGAGCAAAAAACAGCAATTGAACCCTAGAAAAGAAAGCTCAAGAACAAAACATCACATGCAAATCGTTTGGATCCAGAAAAAAAAAAAAGAAGAATTAAAAACAGAAAGGGGCAAAAGCGAGACCCGCGGAACCCTAGAAGTGAAAAGAATTTTGCAAAAATTCGGGAAAATTGAACAGATTCCATAGATACAAATAGAAAGAGATAAATATACAAATTACGGACAGAAGAAAAATAGGAGAGAGAGAATCAGAGGACTTACGAGTTTAGGAATCGCTGAGGCGCTTGGAGTGGGGGGGATCCGCGGTTATTTAAAGGAAAGAGCTTGCCCCGATTTTGACCGTCGATTTCGGGGCGTTTATCCAGCGGCCACAGATTAACCAATTTCAGGAATTAGGGATCTAAATCGAACGACGGGAGAATGACTATCTTACGACGTCGTCTCGGATTGCATACACGCGTCGGTGAAATCGAGCGAGTAGAAAAATAATGTAGCTGCCAGCGTCAGCTTTGGAAATCAAGCACGTGTGGGGAGAGAGCGTTGACTTGTACACGGGATATTTACGTGTTTTTCTTTGTACGGAATAAGAGATTTTTGTGAGGATGTTGGGCTTTGTTTGGGCTCCTTTTTCCACTTGAGAGTGATAAATGGGCGGCCCAGGTTATTAGCACCCCTTTCTTTAAGCCATAGAACATCTAAATAAACTATAAATATCTCTCAGATCCTTTACATATTATCCCAAGATTTCTTTTCATACCAATGTTTTTAAACTAGGATCGGCCATTGAACCAGACATTAAATTGATTTATTGGGTTACTGGTTTGACCAGTTAAACCGTTGCAAAAAAACCGGATGACTCGAATATTTTTTATATATTTATATTTCATAATATATAATATATACATGTATATCATAAATTTCAATATTATAAAATAAAATGTGTATCTGTTTTAAATAAATATGTGAATCGAAACATGCATCAATGTTAAAAAAATAAAATTGGGGAATATGATATAATATATGTTATACATCAATATAGTATCTCACATTGTATATTTAAAAAAAAATCACATTAAATTTGAAATGGTGAAAAACCTAAAATGTAAACTAATTCCATAATTTTAGGCGGTCATGGGAATTGGGAAACTAATCCCATAATTTTAGACTCCATTATTTTTACTTGGGAAGTGGAAGCGGAAACTGAAAAATAAAAAGAGAAAATTCAAATTAAAAGCCAAAAACCTAAATCAATTTGGATCTTAATTCGCGGCGCAAACGATGCCTTTCATAGTGTCTTTATCAATTTTTTCGTCCATGTGTTTGTTTTCAATGCGCTCCATCTTGTTTACATCCCATCTGCTCAAATTTTCTCCAATCAAATTCAAATTGGGTATGTGAAGAATCACCGTCGAGCGACCTAGAAGAACAGAAAGTGTAGTCAGATGCTTTGGCTTCATTATTTTTTTTTTTAATTATAAAAACCGGTTCAACCGAGTCACTGGGTCGCCGGTTTAATCCAGTTTTAGAGCGGTTTACACCGATTCAATACAGAACCGTTGTACCTTAAGAACCGGACCGATGCCGTGACCGGTTCCCGTTAACCCGGTTGAACCGGCCGGTCCGGTTTTAAAAACAATGTTTCATACTACATTTACGTTTTTCAATTTGGGGAAAAAGTTATGAGATTGTACAAATTCATCCCGAAAAAAAAAATTAAGAAAAAAAGCCAAAATCAGAACAAATATACAGAAGCTCGAGCAGATGATGGTGTCGGGAGCGGCGGACGCGGCGTCGGCGAGCAGAAAGTATTTTTTTTTCTAATTTTTTTTACAGGGATATGAGCATATGTTAGTGTCGGGAGCACCGCGATGGCGGTGGTGTTGTGGTCGTGGCAGAAGCGGCGTCGGAGCACCGCGGTGGCGGTGGGCGGAAGCGACGTCAATGAACATGAGTCTCTGTTTTTTCTTCAATAGGGGTGAACAATTTTCTGGTTTAGCACGACTAGGGTATGATTTGATGTTAAGAGGGAGAAGGATAACTTAGTAAGAATGAAGGGTGGTGTATAAATCCAGCAACGGCAACATGTGAACTCATCTAGGTGGTGCATTTCCTAAAGATAGATGGGGTGTTGGAATTAAGAGGACAGAATCACGTAAAACATGCGCAGCGGAAAGACAATTCACCAACAACGAACATCTAATTGCATACAACGATTATAATAATCGTAACGAGTAAACTTACAGTAGTTGTAGAACAGATTCCTCTACTATGGTATCCACGTAATCCCCTTCAACAGATCTATGGTATCCACGTAATCCCATTCAATAGATCTGCACGGATTTGTCAGTGTTGAATCTCGAGTCGAATCAGCTAGAAAAATCCAACTCTTAATTTTATGGAGAAATTGTGAAGTGTGTAAAACTGTTTGTGGAATCCCAAGAGTTAATATATATAGGGAGGCCCAGCTTAAAACCTAAGCTAGATGTTGGGAAATTAATATCTATTTTAATTAATTAAATTAAACTTCTTTAATTTAATTCCCTAAATATAAATCTCTACGGATTTAAATGACAAATCTCTACGATTTGTTTCCATATATATTAAATCCTACAATAATATTCCAAATATTATTATTGGGAATTCTTGTTTAATTAAATCTAATATAATTAAATATTAATAATAATTAATTCCAAATTAATCTATTATTAATTACTTCTCCATAAATTAAATATTAAATCCAATTTAATACTTAATCAACCAACTATAATCCGTCAAAGGGAATTACTTGTTGTGTGACCCATAGGCCCTCATAAATCGAGCGATTAGTCAAACTAATGGTCTTAATTGAACCCTAGTCAATAAATCAGACATTCTCAATATATTAGGTACGTTGCGAGAAACATGCAACTACCTGTAACTGAAACGTGGGCTATTACGATTTTCTCATTTCATTCACGAATACTCGATTAGTCTTGAACATGATGAAGTGTCTATTCAAATAACTTAATCACTTTATCTCCAATCACTAATTGATCACTTATGTCACACTTGGCCACAAAGTCCAAGTTGACGTGCATTAGCCAATGACTTTGATCCAATTATGATGAGAAAGTGAGTATTCTCTCTAAATCCACTTTGATGAATGATTTTTTTTCTTGGCTAAACTACCACGCACATGTACTTCGTGATGAACCCAATCCAAGTCATATCTACCCATGGAAGGGTGCAAGCGTCGGTCATGGTCAAAGTTCATCACTCCACACATGTCGTGTGTATTGACCTCAAGTCAAAGGAGTATCGCATCGCTCCCACTAACCGAGACACTCGTAGACACATATAGTGGAACTACATCAAACGGTTTTTCGGATGGGGTATACCAATACCCTCTAAGGTATTTGTGCATCCATAATGAGATACCTAGTATCTCGTAGCAAGTAAGATTTTGCTACACTCTCTAAGAGTATGATGCAGATCGCACACCAATCTCCATTGCATCATCAATATCACATTCTTGATGATCCTCGATCGGGGCTATTTGAGAATCATGCTTAAGTTATCTGAGTTCTCACACACTCAATGACAGCAGTGACTCAAGGGAACACAGATAAGAATAGATGCAAACAATCAAACATAATATTCTAATTAGTGCAACGCCGTACATTTAATATTAAATAAATAATAATATTAAATCAATACTGAATATTATCTGAGTATTATGTCCTTACAAAGAATTGTCTTTAGGATACTAACACTAAAAGGGTGCTAATAACTTGAGCCTAAATGGGCTGGTTTTTTAAGGCCAATGCGACGTTTTATATCTTACCAAATATTATTATTATTACTATTATTATCCATTATATCTAAGTTGTTTTGTAAAAAAAAAAACATGTTATAAGTTGTCGGTTCATAAAAAAAATTACTTCAACAAAAATAATTAAAGCAGTGGTGCTGAATTTTATTATATATATGTTTTTTTGCTGAAAATTTATTATATATATATATATAGGTTTGAGTTTCACTTTATACTTTGTGTTACTCAAATAAAAATTAACAAATACAGAGTGCTTATTAATTGTTATATGAACAAAATAAATAGACGTTGTGGATGAAGAAGGGTACCCTGTGTATAGACGTCGAAATGATGGTAGAATAGTGATGAATAATTAAATTGAATTGGATAACAGGTTCATTGTTCCACACAATCGTTATTTATTATTGAAGTACGATGATCCCTTGAACGTGGAATGGTGCAATCAGTCTAGATTGATAAAAATATTTATTCAAGTATGTCAACAAAGGGCATGATCGAGTCACTGCATCATTTTACAAGAGTGCTAATGAGGATGTGATAATATCGAATATTGAAGTGAGCAGCATGTACTACGACTGCAGATACATATCACCGTGTGAGGCGATAAGGCGTATATTGGGTTACGATATTCAGTACCGTGATCCTTCTATTGAACGCCTAAGCTTCCACCTTCCAGATGAACAATGTATCATCTTCTCCGATTAAGAACCAATCAATGTCGTTCTCCAGCGGCCTTCGGTGAATGGAAGCATGTTTCTAGCTTGGTTTTAGGCGAACAAGAAATATAAAGAGGGTGGAGATTTGACATATAAAGAGAGTGAAAATTTGACATATGTTGAGTTTCCTCAACAGTTTGTTTGGAAAGCATCATAGAGAGAGTGGACAAAGAGGCAACGAGGCTTCTCCCTGGGATGCATTTTATGTGTGTCTCCTAGAAGTGGTGAGCTCTACTATTTGAGGTGTCTGCTTAATATCGTGCATGGTGCAACGAGTTTTGATGACATAAAGACTGTGGATGGCGTGTTGCATGCAACTTTTCGTGATGCTTGCTATGCACGTGGTCTTCTGGATGACGATAAGGAGTAATTTGATGGTATTATAGAAGCTAGTCAGTGAGCGTCCACTCGTTATCCAATGGTCATTTGCGTTTGGGAACCTAGGAAAACGCCGCAGGCGAAAGTGAGTGACTCACTTTGGAGTTCGGGTTACTTGAAGGACAACTGGATTGATACTGATAAGACGTCGATGAAATTCAAGAGCAAATGAAGCATTTGGGGAGGCAGTAGTCGGCGATTAACCAAAAGTATTTTTACCGGGTAGAGAATATGATTACGCCGCACGCGGATAACCCAGTTCTATGCGTGAAGCCAGGTACAGATCGAATCCACCCGTACACCAGGAAGTTTGTGAGTCACTTTTTGGAGCAGGGATTTGGGGATAGGTTGCATATATTTTCAACAAATTTTATTGATAAGAATTTTGTTGATGCGTGTGGGGTTGACGAGCGCTAGGATTGAAGGAAAACTTTGATATGCATTGGTGGGTTTGCTTTCGCGCCATGATGGGTCGGGTCGTTCCGTATCCAGGTTTGTATGAATGTGTTTCATTTATGTTGTAATTATTGGGGTGTTGTGACTGAAATTACCAAATTTTAGTATTACCAAAAAGGAAAGATGATGCAACATTACAACGGCTTCAAACGCAAGACAAATCGTCTGTTATAGCCTATAGGGACAATAACCAACAAGATTCGAATCCATGATACCAAAATGACAAACTCTAGGGTGAATAAGTTTCATGATATGAAATTGGTTTTAAATTCATGAGAATGTGAAACTATCTAGTGTATGGTACATGTCAAATTTAGTGGTTAGAAAAGTGTATTGAAATTGATGAAATTGGACAAATAATTCAATTTCATACTATGAAACTTGTTCATGGAGACCAACTCTACCAGAAATAGGTATACAAGTGGACTCGATAAATTTATGAGTTCTTATGCCATAAAAGAAGCTTATGTTTTAATTAGTTTCAACAAGGCTAAAAGAATTTGCTCAACTGATTGCTGCATCTCAGTTGGATGTTCTCCTCA
Organism: Stenogyne calaminthoides; assembly: GCA_037126765.1. Classification (NCBI taxonomy): domain Eukaryota; kingdom Viridiplantae; phylum Streptophyta; class Magnoliopsida; order Lamiales; family Lamiaceae; genus Stenogyne; species Stenogyne calaminthoides. The sequence continues at coordinate 5,447,373 of JBBCBC010000022.1, read as the reverse complement.
AATGCAGAGTAGTTCTTGCACATTTAGTTTGTCTCAAGTTCGACGCTATATATCTGTTCAATATTTGTTCCTCAAAATCGAGATCTAGGAGTTCGTCAATTTCATTTTACTGGATATCATCAAGGATGCTTCCTGCTGACATTTTTTAAATGAGCAGACAGATTGTGAACACTGTCTTCGTGATTTACACCGGACGGAATCTATCTGCGAGCACAAAACTTATTGACCAGATCTTCTTCAAGACGCCGAAAGATTGAAGAAAATGAACCTGCATTTAGTAAAAGTAGATTTACAAAGAGAATAATTTTTGGTTAGAAATCACAAACACACAAAAATAAAATGTGTATGAACATCAAAACAAAAAATGACGAATTGGAATTTATGCCACTGAGGGAACAGAGAGTTATATTCATCCCACTGAATAGATGATGAAATGAATGATAAGTTAAACAACTTTATGACCAATTATAATAAGATGCAGTAAATAACTCCATGCATAATAAGAAAGGTCTTCAGAAGGAGAAGAGGAATATTTAAATTGACGAAACATAATGGAAATTTTTTAGAATACAAACTCTTAACGGGGAGCAATTAAGATGGTCATGTTCCATTTGATTGAGATTTTTGTTTAGAGAACCAAAGCTTCTAAAATATATCCAAGCAGAAACAAAATAAATAAATAAACAGAAAAAAAAAATCTCCCACCCCTCCCACCATTCCAACGCAAAACAATAGCTTATTCTGTCAACTTTTATGTACAGAAAGCAAGATAACCGAAGAAAATAAGAAAGTGAGATACCTAAAGTGGAGCTTTATTTTTCAAGCAATGTTCCTCTAAGCAAGAGTGTTCCTGGATTTTGCTGAAACACCTACACAAAGAATAGACTTTGACGGTAATTCAAGATGTAAAAAATGAGTATAATCAGAAAATTGTCCTGTGCAAATGAAATTACCGAAACACGAAAGCACAGGGCATCCTGTTGCTCATTTGAAGAACTGGATATGTTCGACTCATGATTCTAACTAGAAGTCTCACTACCATTACTGTTGGGGTTATACTAAAAAGTATGCTTTTACTTTATATAATCAGACTGAATTTCTGTCTTATTTGCTGAAATAAATTATTTATGATTGATGCTTTAAATATCATTGAATGTTACATATATTTACTGCATAACTGTTCAATAAATAGTACGTGTTACATTGTAGTTAATTTAGTGTTATATTGTTGCCTATTTTTCCTATTTTTTTAAAATAAATAAATAAAAGAGACAGAAAGATTTTCTTTGAATTTTGTTATGGAATGAGGATAAGTATTCTTGGAATACAAGTTTATCTCATTAAATTCAAAAATCTCCCACTTGTCTATTTGTTTAGTAAATTTTCGAAAATAATATAGAAAATAAGGAAGGAAAAATTTTCTTGAAAAGATATTATGGAAGATATGTATTCTTGGAATACAAGAATATCTCATAGATTCAAGAAGATCCCAATCTTGGGAATCTTGACCTTAATTTTTGAAAAGTTCCATAACAAGAGGAGTTGAGATTTTTGTGGAATATTTTAATTATGGAGAAAATAATATATGAAATATATTCAAGATTTCTTGAAGATCAAAAAAAAGATTTTCTCGTCTTTGTTTTCCCCAAAAATTCGACCAACCCCTAGTATTATAAATAGGGGATGTATTTTTCATCCCCAAGCAATTCCATGTGTTGGAAAAATTAGAAATCCACAAAGGTGGAGCAACATAATTTTATTTTTCCCTTTTGTTAATTGTTCGCGAGCATCCTACCACCGGATTGTTGGACAAGGACGAGGGAATACTTGAGAAGGTCTTTTGGTATGTTCGTGTGAACGGGATCCATCTTCTCAACGGTTGTCACTCCGAAAGGTTAGTTCACGTAAACTCCTAGCAATTCCGCATGCGTAGGATTTATGTGACGAATTTGTATGCATGATTTGTTGTTGAATTAATATAGAATTAATTCATACTAGTAATAATTGTTAGAATTAAATTTGTATTTAAGTATTCATCCCGAATAGATCCGAACAATCCATTCTCCAACAACTGGTATCAGAGCCTCGATTTCGGGCTCTGAATTTTAGATTGTAATTTAATTCGTTGTTCATTAAATTTGAAATTGGAAAGTTGAATTGCTAGATCTTTTTTTGCAGGTATCCAATTGTCATGATATTTGATGACTGTTTATTTATGCATGCATATAAATTGTAGTTTTTAATTCGATTCGTTTGAATTCCTTTTGCCTCGTGAGAAAATCCACGAGTAGATTAGGATTTGTTTGATTTGATCAATGTAATAGACTAGTCTAGATCTAGGTTTATTTATTTTTTGTAAATAAATTGTAACCGGATCGAGAACAAAGACGAAGAATTAAAGACGGGCGACCAAGTGCCCGGACATACGCGAGCCAAAGCACGAGGTGCTAGGCGGTCGCACACGGGGTTGGCCGAGAGGTGCTCGGTGCACGCGAGCAAGCCAGTGTGGCCGAAGCCGGGCGGGCGGAAACGGGCTGAGCGCTTGTGCCGGGGCACGGACACGCCGCACCTGGACGACATCGCGTGGAGTGGGCCGACGCGACAAAGCGTGAGTGACGGCAGGCCGAGGCTTCCGAGCGACGGGCGGCGTAGGGCGGGCGCGTCAAGCTGATCCGCAAGATTCGCCGAGAGCCATCGAGCGACGGGCGGGGATGGCCGGGCTGGACACGGGCATGCACATGGGAGCACGCGGATACGCGTTCTGGGCCATGAGCTACCTAATGTCGGACGTCGTTTCGGACCTAGACGAAGGACATTCTAAAGAAAATGTTGCGGTCGAGTGGGAGCTTTTCGAGATGAATGATAAAGGCTATGAAGACGATTTCTCAAGATCAAGACATGACAAAAATTAACCGTGACAATTGGATATATGTGCCCAATGTGTTTAATTTTTTGTTTTGATGTTTGCTTTATTTTTCGTGTGTATTTAATTATGTTTGAATATGCGATGCATTAGAAATTGTTTTAGAAAAATCTCACTTTCGAAAATTACTAAGTATGTTTTATAATTAATTGACAATTTTATTCCGAATAATAAAATTGAATTAATTTTGACCTCCATGATTTATTTATTTTTGAATTCTTTTGGAGAAATTCCCCCCACGGGACGGCCAAAAGATAGCTTTCACATAAATGAATTCCAAACGAATGATTGTGGATTATTATTAATGGCGACGATGACCCTCCCCACGAGGCTCGTTCAAAACGAAATAATAATTCTGTATTTAATCATGGTTATTACTTAGGTATAAGATTGATATTCATATACTTCCCCGAAGTCCCTGTCAATCTTATATTGGTCAAGTGGGAGCCAACTATTAATCTGGATATTAAAGGTTTGTAATTGTTTTCTTGTTTGTAACCTACTTGAATGTGTTTAAATAATGATCCACCACACGTGGCTTATTTAAACTGTTTTGAGATGTTGGCTGATGCATGTTCATATTTTTTTGAGATTTTAATATGATACATGTGATCGAATTATGTGATATTTTTTGTGCTTATGCAAATCGTTATTTATTTCAGTTCAGCATGTCGCAACTTTTTAATCCACTGTTAATATACTTAAAGTCAATAGAATTGTTTAGGAAACTATGTTTATTGGAAACGATAACTTATGTCCTAACTGCACAAAAGCACAAGTGGATTCTTGACACACCAAAAACCAGATGAGTCAACTGACGAGTCAAAAACGCGGGACTCGTCAGATCACCTTGCGAGAGATGTTGCTGAAAATGGTGGAGGACAACCCCGTAAGGGATTACGTCCTCAAAATTGATGGCTCATCTGAACAAACTTGAGGTTCTGGGTACAGATTATGATCTGGAGACCCTGATTGTTTTAGTACTCCACTCTCTGCCCAAAAGTTTTGAGCACTTTGGCCACGCTAGCTAATTTGTTGCAATCTTTGGTCTCGGCAGAGACGTTGATGGGGCACCAAACTCTAGCGTTGAGGACAAGTGGTTCGTCTTTATCTTCTAGGTCAAGGGAAGGCAAAAGGAGGAAGATGACCAAAAGCCATAATCAATCAGACTCAATTGTTGCCTAGGGCAATGGTAAAATGAGGGATGCTGATGGTGTCAAGGAAAATCCAAAGGGGAAGTGCTTCAACTGATGTGAAAGAAATGACAATGAAGATTTGTCTGTTCCAAGCCCAAAAGGGGCCGGAAAGAAAGGTAATTTTCACGCACTAGTTGTTGAAACTTGTTTAGTGGTGTATACTTCTCATTCGTGGGTAGTTGATACGGAATCCACTGATGATGTTTGTTTCACGGGTTCAAGCGGATCCGACAACTTAGTGGGAGTGAGATCCTCTTCACACTGGGCAATGTTACGTAAGTAACAATTATTGTAATGCTATGTAATTAGCGGTTATTGCAATTCTACGTAAGTAGCGGTTACTGCAGTGCTACATGAGTAGCAGGTACTGCAATGCTACGTAAGTAGTGTTTAAAGCAGTAGAGAAGTGCATTTATCTTTTAGTGATAAAATTTTAGTTTTAAGAGACGTTCTTTATGTTCCCAATTTTAGAAAGAATTCACTTTCAGTTTCTAAAATTCTTTTGATGGATACTGAGTTTCTTCTAATTAGATTGACATCATTTATTGAAATGATGAGTTTATCTGTTATGGGACATTGATGAACAATCTCTATACTATTATATGTGCACACCACTGGCAAAATACATCTTATAACACATCGACTATTTCAAGCAATAAAAGGAAACGTTCAGCAGATGTGAACAAAACACTTCTATGACTAGGTCATTTTAATCCAAAGAGGATCCAAAGGTTGGTTCAAGATGGTTCATTGGAGTCTCTCCGGGTTGAACCATTTCCAACTTCCGAACCACGTTTGGAGGGTAAAATGACCAAGAGGGCATTTGGAGCCAAGGGGAAAAGAGTCAAAGAAGTGTTAGAAATCATTCACACTGACATATGTGGTTCAATGTCAATCAAAGCAAGAGGAGGTTATGAGTACTTCGTTACTTTGATCGATTATTACTCAAGATTTAGGTACATTTTCCTTATGAAGCATAAATTTGAGACCATTTGATTAATTCAAGGATTTTAAGGCTCAAACAGAGAATCATAGGAAAAACGTATCAAGTCTCTACGATCTGATAGTAGAGGCGAATACCTCAGTGATGAATTTTTGAACTACTTGTCAGATGAAGGGATTGTATCCCAGTTGACTACACCCAGAACCCCTCAACAAAACGGCGTTGCAGAACGAAGAAACAGAACTCCTTTTAGAAATGGTCAGGTCAATGATGAGTTATGCGGATCTACCCAAATCATTTTGGGGTCACGCCTTGGAAACAACGACTTACATTCTAAACTTGGTGCCATCCAAATCGATTCCCAAAACCCCTAAAGAGTTGTGGACCGGGCGCAAGCCCAGTTTAGGACACATGAAAATCTGGGGGTGTCCGGCATACATATTGGACAAGGAGGCCGGTAAATTGGATCCAATATCAGAATTAAGGTTGTTTATAGGGTACCCCGAGGGAACGAAAGGGTGCATGTTCTATGGTCCCGAAGATCAAAAGGTGGTAATCAGTACGCACATTAGATTTTTGGAAAAAGACTATATGAACGACAAAAAGCCCAGATGTAAGATTACCTTGGATGAGCTAAAGGGGCTTACCTCAATGCCAATTGTACAAGTCGACATACCAAATGACACACTTACACAACCGGAACCTCGTCGTAGTGGGAGGGTTGTCAGACAGCCCGAGAGATTCATGGGGATAGGAGAGTAGACAGACTTGGTCCCTACTGAGAATGAATCAGACCCATGGACTTACAATGAGGCAATCCATGACAAGGATGCGGATTCTTGGCAAACAACAATGGAAGCCGAGATGGGTTATATGGATCATAATAAGGTGTGAGAGCTAGTCGAACCACTTAATCGGATCAAACCCATTGGTTGCAAGTGGGTATACAAGAGAAAAAGAGGACCGGACGGGAAGGTAGAGACCTTCAAGGCAGACTTGTGGCAAAAGGTTACACTCAGAAAGAAGGGATCGACTATGAGGAAACTTTTTCACCTGTAGCTATGCTAAAGTCCATTCGTATTCTCTAGTCGATAGCTGCGCATCTCGATTTTGAGATCTGGCAAATGGATGTAAAGACAACTTTCCTAAATGGAAGTCTTTAAGAAGATATCTATATGCAACAACCCGAAGACTTCATTGAAAAAGGCTAAAAACATCTAGTTTGCAAGCTCAAGAAGTCCATCTACGGACTAAAGTAAGCATCGCGTGCTTGGAACCAATGTTTTGATCAGGTTATAAAGTCTTACGGGTCGATCAAAATGAGTTCGAAAGTTGTGTGTATAGAAAGCGTGTCGAAATTGCATTGGTATTCTTAGTACTATACGTAGACGATATTCTGCTCATCGGAGACGATGTAAAGGTTTTGTCGGACGTAAGGGCTTGACTGTCAAAACAGTTTGATATGAAGGACTTAGGGGAAGCCGGTCACATCCTTGGGATCAAGATCACTCGAGATCGTAAGAAAAGGATGATAGACTTATCGCAAGCTTCATACATAGACACTGTCTTGAAGCGATTCAGCATGCAAGATTCCAAGAAGGGCTTTGTACATTTCGAACATGGAATACATCTATCCAAAGAAATGTGCCCGAAGACTCAAAGGGAGATAGATGGCATGAAAGGCGTTCCTTATGCTTCAGCTGTCGGAAGCCTCATGTATGCTATGCTGTGCACGAGACCAGATATCTGCTTTGCCGTTGACATGGTAGCAAGATATCAGAGTAATCCGGGGAAAGAACATTGGACTGCAGTTAAAAACATTCTGAAGTATCTGAAGAGAACTCACGATAGAATATTGGTTTATCAGTCAGACAGTCTGAGTCTCATCAGATACACGGACTCGGATTTCCAATCAGACCTAGATTCCAGAAAATCTACATTGGGTAGTGTGTTTTGCATGGGGTGAGGAGCCATGACATGGAGAAGCGTTAAGCAGAAATGAATCGCAGATTCTACCATAGAAGCCGAATATGTAGCTACTTGTGAAGCAGCGAAGGAAGCGGTTTGGCTCAAGAACTTCCTAGTGGACTTGGATGTAGTTTCGAATTTGCTCAGCACCATCACGGTCTATTGTGATAATGCCGGAGCAGTTGCAAATTCAAGGGAACCAAGAGCCCACAATGCTAGCAAACACATTGAAAGGAAATACCATCTTATACGAGAAATCGTTAAGAGAGAAGATATAGAGGTGGCAAAGATCGCGTCAGAGGGCAACCTAGCAGATCCATTCACAAAGGGTATGCCTCAGAATACATTCGAGAGACATGTGGAAGGAATGAGTGTCAAGACCATTGCCAATCTGCTTTGAGTATAAGTGAGAGAGATATTATTAGGTTCGTGTAGGTGACATTAGATGTCACGTAGATTCTACACGAGACGTGTTGTAGTATACTTAAAAGCAGACTTTGAGTATAAGTGGGAGATTGTTGGGGTTATACTGGAAAGTATGCTTTTACTTTGTATAACCAGACTGAATTTCTGTCTTATTTACTGAAATAAATTATTTATAACTGATTCTTTAAATATCATTGAATGTTACATATATTTACTGCATAACTTTTCAATAAATAGTACGTGTTACATTGTAGTTAATTTAGTGATCATAGAAGATTAAATTAACAGTCACTTGTAACTAAAAGTACATAATTCACAACCCAGATGGAAATGAACAAACCATCGTGAAAGGTTGAAGTGTAAGGCTCAAATTCGTTTGTCTTGACCAAGAGATTGCACTAGTGCATTATGATGCACTGAATAGGACCTACAAGAGGATAAATTTTTTCAATACTGAATATAGAAGAATTAGACCTCAGTGGTTCATTATTTTTTAATCTCTGTCCCTTAAATAGGATCGTGTGGAATTAATAATCATTGCTTTGACTTATGATGGGAAGAGAATCAATGAGATTCAATACCTTATATCTTGTGCAATGTTATTGGTTACACGACGATTACTAAGATTTAATACGGAGAAACGTGTGCAAGTGCGCCTTGTTTGATTTGTCACCTTGGGAGGCTCAGAAGTTTTATCATACCAAATCTTGCAAGTGGAATTAGTTTTCGATATGGATAATAATGTTGAGTCGTTTCTTGACCAAGGAAAAATATGTTAATTAAAGTGAAGCTATTTCAGTGACCTAAATTAATTAATGAATTGAATAATCTTAAACACGGGAAATAAACTGCAAGGTCGGACAGATTCCGACTTTTGTTTTTGCAAGGTACGCCAAAGTAAGTAAAGAACAGATCTTACTTTATGGTAGGTTCAGTAAAAGCAAAAAAGATCAGATACACAAACTAGAAAAAGAGAGAAAGTATTACCTATTTGATAAAGTTCTACCTTAGGAGCGGGATGAGTGATACATCCGGCGCTCGCCGATGAAGAACACAAGCAAAGCTGGAGCTCGGGTATTGATATACATCAAGAAAAAGAAGGCAGACTGGTAAGAAGGCCGACCACATAGGGGGAGCGAACCGAAAAACTCAGCTTAATATTAATAGTAATATGGGTTTAGATGGATATTGCAATATTAATTATATAGTGGGATTAATTAATATTTATGGGCTTGAATAATATTGTGGCTCAATATTGGAAATTCAAGATCTATTGGAAGATCCAATTTTAATTCTTCTAAATGCCCCTCAAGTAGCCCAAACATAAAATCCAATAACTGAAAAAGGTGTTTAAAATAAAATAAAATATTGTTGCATATTTTTCCTAATTTTTTCGAAAATAAATAAATAAAAGAGGGAGAAAAATTTTCTTTGAATTTTGTTATGAAATGAGGTCAAGTATTCTTGGAATACAAGTTTATCTCATTAAATTCAAGAAATCTCCCACTTGGCTATTTGTTTAGTAAATTTTCGAAAATAATATAGAAAATAAGGAAGTAAAGATTTTCTTGAAAAGATATTATGGAAGATATGTATTCTTGGAATACAAGAATATCTCATAGAAATGAAGTCAAAGTCTCCATCTTCCCTCTCGACTAAACAAGGGCTTTCTTTGAGAATAAATCGGATATTTCTCTTGGGAATCTTGACCTTAATTTTCGAAAAGTTCCATAACAAGAGGAATTAGGATTTTTGTGGATATTTTAATTATGGAGAAAAAAAATATGAGATATATTCAAAAAAATTTGGAGATCAAGAAAAAAAAATTCGCGTCTTTGTTTTCCCCAAAAATTCGACCAACCCCTAGTATTATAAATAGGGGTTGAATTTTTCACCCCCAAGCAATTACATGTGTTGAAAAAATTAGAAATCCACAAAGGTGGTGCAACATAATTTTATTTTTCCCTTTTGTTAATTGTTCGCGAGCATCCTACCACCAAATTGTTGGACAAGGACGAGGGAATACTTGAGAAGGTCTTTTGGTGTGTTCGTGTGAGCGAGATCCATCTTCTCAACAGTTGTCACTCCGAAAGGTTAGTTCAAGTAAACTCCTAGCAATTCCGCATGCGTAGGATTTATGTGACGAATTTGTATGCATGATTTGTTGTTGAATTATTATTTGAATTAATACAGGATTAATTCATGCTAGTAATAATTGTTAGAATTAAATTTGTATTTAAATATTCATCCCGAATAGATCCGGACAATTAATTCCCCAACAATTACATGTCTCAGTCTTGAGAATTGCATCAATTTGATCCCTTGAAAGAGTAATCTAAAAGTAAAGGTATAAGTTAGTCATCAGTTGGAAGCAATATGAATATATAATTGAATAAAGCTAAAACAACTGACCATACATCAACATTAAACGTGACCGCATCTAATTTACAGGATGCAACACCATTAGAGAAGAAGGATTCCACTGACTGCAACATGCGGGAAGCACCATGCTTACGTTGAAGGCCCTAACAAACAGTATATCACAATAGATGTCATTTCCACAATAAGATAATTTAAGATGCAGAAACCTAGCATGTTTATAGGCCACATATACATACAGAATAAATACAGTGTGTACATTATAAGTGTAGTTTAACTGCTAACTAAAGCACTGTGGTCCAAGAAACTCAAATCGATAACTCTTAAAGAAACATGACCAATTGTACAGTTTGCACCAACAATTGCAATTTTTTCAATAAACAACACAAAAAAAAAACTAACCAAAGTAATGAATCAGAATCAGAAAAAGTCTTGAACCTCTAGTGTGAAGGATAGATTATTCTCCTCTATTTTCTTTGAGAACATTGTCTTCCTTGAAGCTGGCAAAAAAGACCATGCTAACCCCCATCTTGATGTCCTGCCTTGGACAAATTCTGTTGTCTTCACTAGAGTAGCTCCAATATTCCAGAGCTTAAACACCAAAATATTAAGGTTCAGTTTTCTTCCAACCATAGAAGTGTACCACCTACACATGAACAAGATTAACAACTTCAATTGATTAAAATGACTTAGCTGGATATAAACAACGATATAGTGTATACTTAAATGGGTGCTTCAGCTTAGCATTAACTTCAATGATATGAGTAATAAAGGCATGTTCACCACCAGAGCATACCTTCTCCTCTGGAGTCCCTCCACTAGAAGTCTTCGGATTTAATCCTGCTGCCTCCATCGTCTCAGAGAATGGGGGATTACACTTACAGAAATCAAAACTCTCACCATCCCTCACAATGCCTAAAAGTACAGGTTTCCCATTGTTTCTCTTTTGTACATCCGAATGAGTTTCAAGTACAGATGACACCAAATTGTTCGTATTTTGAGCCTCTGCGTTGCTAGATTGTACTCGACCTTCACTACTACAGCTCTGGCTATTTTCCGATTCTTCCACGTGGTATGTTTTATCCTCGACACAAACCCTTCTAATTTCAATCAAGTTGGATATATGTGGATTGATGTTAACATTTTGATTTGCCCACTCTATAGCTATATCAGTAATATCTGATAAAAGCACAGATATCGACACACTTTAAACCAAATAATGACACACATAATGCAAAAGAAGAAGAATCAAAGAATAAATACCTGAACCAACAAACTTCCAACCGAGAACAGAGATGCACTAAGAAGAGGATAGATGCAGTTTGCTCCGGTGCCAATATCAAACCCTTTCTTGATATCACCATCAGCGCTGGAGGATGGGATGATATCTGCAGCCAAAAGATCTTCAATCTAACGAATGTAATTCAACCTATTTGGCACTGTAGGGCAGAGCTGCCCGTCGGGAATCCACCTGTAGTGTTAAATTTGCAACCAATTAAACAAAATATAACATATTGTAAATAGATACAGCTATAAGATCCTTGCATAAACTTCAAATCAATTATCACACACTCAGCACAGTGCACATGTAAGTCATAGATATAACAATATACGCATGACCACATACTAGTACCATATCATGAAAAAAACTGATCTTATAATTTATGTGTGATAACAAGCCTAATTTTACAAGAATCAAAAAGCATGTTATCAATAATAAGCAACGCCTAACATGCTATTTCATTGTAAATGATTGAAATTTTCAACTGAAAAATAAATAACAGAAAAATAAACTCAGCTAACTGTAACTCTGTGCACAATCAACATAGCAATAAAAGAATCAAATTCAATTCTAAAAAAGAAACAAAAATCGAGTTGAATCACAGTAAAATCCGAATCCCATAAAAGAACCACGAACATTTTACAATTAAGCATACCAGTTGAGACCATGATCGTGGAGTAGTGATGGAGATATGATCACGATTTAATAGTTTTCCTTATTTATTATCTTCCTATTTAATATTTAGTTCTAAAATATTTCTAGAATATGACTTTCTTGGTCGCTAAGTAGGACTTTTAATAATGTAGCCCTAGTTTTTCCTATAAAAAATGCTCTTCTATTTAGTTGTTAACACGTTAAATTTGATATTAATATAAGTATTTTCAGGTATTACCTAAGTATTCCACCCCTTGTAGAGGGTAGAACGCGTAGAACGCACTGCATCATCTGGTATTTAGAGTCATACCGATTCTGAAAATAGAATGAAGGAATTTGATTTCCTCTGGTCTCAATTGGCTACCGTCGATGGAATTTTCGACAGCTACTGCCAACGAGACACACTGGATTTGTTGGCGTCATTGCCGTCACCATCTCCATTCTTGGCAGCCCTCGCCACCAACACCCGCCACTTAACCACCGCCACCATCCTACCTCCAGATCCACACCACGATCTACCACCAAATCACCCTTCCACCACCTCTACACACGCAGCAGTCTGCAAGCCTTACGGCGCGGCCCCTCCAACCACCGCCCGATGCCTTTTCCACACCACTACACCCAGATCGGCCACCAGCCTACGACCACTCGCTACCACCGCGATGACGCAGACGCCGCCGCACTGCAATCGAATGCGGATGACCATGAACTTGCTTTGGGCGCTGATGGCGTCGCCGCCGCCCCTCAGCCAACGTCGGGAAACACCGCCGATTGTGTTTCCCTCACCGTCACCAAACCCCGACCGCCATTACACACAACCGTGAAGTCGCGCCAATTTTCTTCCTGCAGCGGCCCCACAGGGTTCTGAATTGGGTCTTGTTGCCCTAACCTTTCGTGGGCCTCTTTCAGTGAACTTGGAGGACATTGGGCCTTTAATTGATTATGATGATACATTTGGGCTTCCTACGCCTATTATGTCAATTGAACCTTTTCATGTGTAGGCGGCACAATTTGGGCTTGCGAAATCCAGTGATTTTGATTCTAGGCCTATATTTAAATGCTATCATTTTTTCATAACTAATGATAGTTATTTTGCCACTGCGTTGAAGCCTTCATTTGTCTATCGTCTTAAAACTTTGGGACACGTACGCACCGCCGATGTATTCGAGGTCAAAGTCTATGAGGCTTTATTTAATTTTGCTCTTACGGGTCTTGGAGATATGCACCTCATCAATTTCACTGCTGGACATATGATTCAATCAAATTCGAGGGTAAATCTTTCCCAAGAGAGGAAGGATGATGGAGATATGATCACGATTTAATAGTTTTCCTTATTTATTATCTTCCTATTTAATATTTAGTTCTAGAATATTACTAGAATATGTCTTTCTTGATCGCTAAGTTGGACTTTTAATAATGTAGCCCTAGTTTTCCCTATAAAAAGGGCTTTCCTGTTTAGTTGTTAACACGTTGAATTTGATATTAATATAAGTATTTTCAGGTATTACCTGAGTATCCCGAGACGTTGTCTCAACCCTTGTAGAGCGTAGAACGTGCTGTATCAAGTAGCAAGACACGTGTCAACTCGCGAGTAGCATTGAAATCCGTATAATCAATTTTGGGTCGACCATCGCGCGAGTAGAACACATAGTGCTCAGAACTCGGGTACAAAGACGCTAGCGAGGCAAAATCCGGTGGATTATCGGAGTATTTATTTCGTGGATGAATTATTCGTCGCTCGTCATTGGTTTTTCTCTTCCTCTTGCCCGCCATCAACTCCTGCAACCCTAACCGCCATCCCTTTTCAAATCCAACGACTTTAACAACCACCCATCCCAACAAATGTGATTTAGTCAAATAGCGTTTTTCGTAAAATGGAAAACTAGAAAGGGCCTACTTAGAGCATCTCTAGTGTAAAACTCTATAATGGAGATCTGAACTCAAAAATAAAATTTTTTGTATTCTATTTTCAAAACCTTCTCCAACCAAAAAATTTAATTTTTACTCTATTTATTATTTTATTCATTTTCAATATAACACAATCATTAAACAATATATTAATATTGATATTTAAACTTATTAACCAATATGGGAATCCACGTTATAATAAGCACTCGTCATCTAAAGCTACATGGACTCAACCACCCACACATTAGTACATATTTCTATTACTTATGCTACAAACAAAAAATGCTGGTAAAATTTAATAGATAATAAACAAAATGAAGAATAATAGGGACCGTTGGCTGCTTTTCAGAGTATATGGACTAAAGATATTTGACTTCCAAATTACCAGATAGGCATATTCAAATGTGAGGGCTTTCATTGTACATATCTTAATTGAAATGCGTTCGCTCCATTTAGCTAATGGTAGAAACTATATGAGTCACAGAAAAAATCAACTCATGTTGGAAATGCAGTAAACTTATAACCCCAAATAATCTTCTAACATGAATGAAACCAATAAACTTAGCGTTCCAAGTTTAGAAAATAAGCCAAAGTTTAGAGAGTATGTTAATGACAAACCAAAAATATCAATCCTTTTACCTGCTTACGATATATGACATCTAGCTCTCTATACTGCATTGCATTTGAACAAGTAAGAAAAACAAAAGGCTGCATATCATAATACAATTCAATAAATCTTATATTATAACGTAGAATGTACTTCACCAAATGTTGTCAAGTGTCATATCTAATATGCTGCCACATGTATTTTTACATTTTATTGTGACTAATACATTTTAGAAGATTAATATTATGAAATGAATTGATTGGTTTTAATCAAGGATTGCTTGTGGCGCATGTGTAGGGATGTATTACCTACTAAGGTGAATCTGTTTTATAAGAAGGTTGTGGATAATAAGGCTTGTGTTTTATGTGGTTATTTCGAAGAAACTTTATGGCACTTGTTTGTCGAGTGCCCATATGCTTGTGACGGTTGGGAGATCGAGAGCCCAATTACGTATTGCTCTTGATAATTATGGTGGATGGTGGAGGGTTTTGCTGAACTTGTGTTTAAGATGTTGAGTTCGAAGGACAGCGAGGTGTTTGGTATGATACTTTGGCAAATTTGGAAGGAGAGAAATGAGATGGTTTGGAACGGGGCTCATCGTCACCCTGGCGAGGCTGTGCATGCGTCAGCTGTGTATCTGTCCGAGTGGAGTTCAGCGCGGAATGATAAGATTCGTGTAAGGCTGGCAATACAACAAACAGATAATCATGATAGGCATGGGTGTCGTGCATGGCATTCACAATCTCTGGGGGTGTTGAAGGTTAATGCAGATGCCGCGTTTTTTGATGACACTAACCATACAGGCATTGGTATGGTTCTAAGAGATGATACAGGGATGTTTATTTTGGCACGTACCTTAGTGTTTCCGGGGAGGCTGGACGTCGACGTCGGTGAGGTTATGGGCTTTTTCGAAGCCTTATCATGGATCCAGTCACTCGAGTTGGAGGCGGTCGTGGTAGAGGGAGATTCGAAGCTTACTGTTGATACGTTGGTAATGCCCAATAACTTAGATTATGTTTTTGATGACTATGCGAGAGCTTGTACATCCATTTTACTTCATAATCTGTTGTTTAGGGTTTGTTTCGTTAGAAGAGATGTCAATTGTTTGGCTCACGAGTTTGTACGGGTTTCCCGGGATTTCGGGTCTGTTCATTGTTTGCTAGTGTTAGTGTCCTAGAGACAAACATTTGTAAGGACATAATGCTAAGATAATATTCAGTATTGGTTTAATATTATTGTTTGTTTAATATAAATGTATGGCATTAAACTTATTCGAATATTATGTTTCATTGTTTCCATTTGTTCTTATCTGTGTTCCCATGAGTCATGGCTGTCATTGACGTTGTGAGAACTCAGATGACTTAAGCATGATTCTCAAATGGCCCCGATCAAGGATCATCAAGAATGGGATATTGATGATGCAATTGAGATTGTTGTGCGATCTGCATCATACTCTTAGAGAGTGTAGTAAGATCTCACTTACTACGAGATACTAGATACCTTAGAGGGTATTGGTATACCCATCCGAGAAACCGTTTGATGTAGTTCCACTATATGTGTCTACGGGTGTCTCGGTTAGTGGGAGCGATGTGGAACTCCTTTGACTTGAGGTCAATACGCACGACATGTGTGGAGTGATGAACTTTGACCATAACCGACGATTGCACCCTTCCATGGGTAAATATGGCTTGGATTTGGTTCATCACGAAGTGCATGTGCGTGGTAGTTGAGCCAAGAATATGATTCATTCCTCAAAGTGGATTTAGAGAGAATACTCATCTTCTCGTCATAATTGGATCTAAGTCATCGGCCGATGCACATCAACTTAGACTTTGTGGCTAAGTGTGACATACATGATCAATTAGTGATTGTAGATAATATGATTAATTTATTTGAATAGACACTTCATCATGTTCAAGACTATTCGAGTATTCGTGAATGAAAGGAAGATATCGCAATAGCCCTGTTTCAGTTACAGATAGTTACACATTTCTCGCAACATACCTCATATATTGAGAATGTCTAATTTATTGTCTAGGGTTCAATTAAGACCGTTAGTTTGACTAATCGCTCGATATATGAGGGCTTATGAGTCACACAACAAGTAATCTCCTTTTACGGATTATAGTTGGTTGATTAAATGTTAAATTGGATTTAATATTTAATTTATGGAGAATTAATTAATAATAGATTAATTTGGAATTAATTATTATTATTATTATTTAATTAAATACAATTTAATTAAATTGTATTTAATTAAATAAAATTCTCAATAGTAATATATGGAATATTATTATAAGATTTAATATATATGGAATCAAATCCGTAGAGATTTGATATACATGGAAATTAAATTCGTAGAGATTTTTATATATGGGAATTAAATCAATGAGATTTAATTTGCATGATTAGAGATTTTATTTCCTAATCAGGTTAGCTTAAGATTTAAGCTGTGTCTCCCCTATACATATGAGCTCTTGGGAATTCATAACACAAGGATTCATATTTTCTCCATAAAATCTAGAGTTAGAATTTTCCTAACAAATTCGTCTCCGGATTCAAAGCTGGCATATCTGTGCAAGTCTGTGAACGGGAATTACGTGGATACCATAGTAGAGGAAACTACATACGAATTACTGTAAGATTCCTCGTTATGTTTATTCGTACTCGTTTATATAATTAACTGTTCATTGTTGGTGAACTGTTTATTTCCGCTGCGCATGTATTACGTGTTTACGTGCCTCTATATTCCAACAGTGGTATCAGAGCTTCAGGCTCTTGATTGATTGCATAATTGTTTGATTTATAATTTTTTATTATAAATTGATGTGGCACGGTCGAATTGTTTGACCGCACCACATAAACATAGCTTGCTCGGTTTTGGGGTGTGATTATTAGATAAACACACCCCTTCCCCCTTTATTTGTCTCGCATGGTTCGTCTTCCTCCCCGTGCCTAGGGTTTTCTGGGAAAATCCCTTCGTCTCCCCTTTTGGTCCCGAATTTGCGCCTCCCGGCCTTGCGGGTGACCCGCAATTATGTTAGTATTAGTGTCCTAGAGACAATCTATTGTAAGGACATAATACTCGATGATATTCAGTTTGATTTAATATTATAGTTCATTTAATAATAATGTATGACAATACACTTGTTTGAATATTATGTTTGATTGTTTGCATTTATTCATGCAAGTGTTCCCATGAGTCATTGTTGTCATTGAGGTTGTGAGAACTCAGATGACTTAAGCATGATTTTCAAAAGGCCCCGATCTAGGATCATCAAGAATGGGATATTAATGATGCAATTGAGATTGATGTGCAATCTGCATCATACTCTTAGAGAGTGTAGTAAGATCTTACATACTACGAGATACTAGGCATTTCATTATGGATGCACAAATACCTTAGAGGGTATTGGTATACCCATCCGAGAAACCGTTTGATGTAAGTCCACAATATGTGTCTACAGGTGTCTCGGTTAGTGGGAGCGATGCGATACTCCTTTGACTTGAGGTCAATACGCACGACATGTGTGGAGTGATGAACTTTGACCATGACTGACGCTTGCACTCTTCCATGGGTAGATATGGCTTGGATTGGGTTCATCACGAAATGCATGTGAGTGGTAGTTAAGCCAAGAATATGATTCATTCCTCAATGTGAATTTAGAGATAATACTCGTCTTCTCATCATAATTGGATCTAAGTCATCGGTCGATGCACGTCAACTCAGACTTTGTAGCTAAGTGTGACATACATGATCAATTAGTGATTAGAGATAATATGATTAAGTTATTTGAATAGACACTTCATCATGTTCAAGACTTAATCGGGTATTCGTGAATGAAAGGAGGAAATCGTAATAGCCCATGTTTCAGTTACAGGTAGTTGCATGTTTCTCGCAACGTATCTCATATATTGAGAATGTCTGATTTATTGTCTAGTGTTCAATTAAGACCGTTAGTTTGACTAATCGCTCGATATATGAGGGCTTATGGGTCACACAACAAGTAGTTCCGTTTTACGGATTATAGTTGGTTGATTAAATGTTAAATTGGATATTTAATTTATGGAGAATTAATTAATAATAGATTAATTTAGAATTAATTATTATTAATGTTTAGTTAAATTTGGTTTAATTAAATAGGATTCCCAATAATAATATATGGAATATTATTGTAGGATTTAATATATATGGAATCAAATCCGTAGAGATTTGATATACATGGGAATTAAATCCGTAGAGATTTTATATATGGGAAATAAATCTGGGAGATTTATTTTATAAGATTAGGGATTTTATTTCCTAATTAGGTTAGCTTAAGATTTAAGCTGGGTCTTCCCTATATATATGAGCTCTTGGGAATTCACAAACAACGTTAATTCATTATTCTCTCCATAAGATCTAGAGTTAGAATTTTCCTAGCAAATTCATCTCGGGATTCTATGCTGGCAAATCCATGTAAGTCCGTGATTGGGGATTACTTGGATACCATAGTAGAGAAATATGCGTACGATTTACTGTAAGGTTTCTCTTTATGTTTACACGTATTTAATTATGCAATTATATGTTCGTTGTTGATGAACTGTTTAATTCCGTTGCGCATATATTACGTGTTTATGTGCCTCTAAATTCCAACAGATGATGCTCGAGTGGGCGGCCTAGCGCCACAACTCACGCCATTCGCGCGAGCCCGCACCGCTGCATGTACGACGAATTTGATTCGTGGCGGCTAGACTTACCTTCGTCGCGATTCGCGGTGTTGCTCCCTGACTCATTTCGTTTTCTGCGGCGGTCGCTCACACCTGTGATGACACACCACAAACTGATTTGATTCGCGGTGGAGCTCCACCGAATCATCTCAATTCAGGGCAGCGATGCTTGACCCCCTTTCGATGCTCGACAACCGCCTCTGTTTCGATGCGATTTGGGGAGGCGTGCCACCGAATCGATTGTTTCTCGTTCGTCCACTTCTACTCCGACCCAGTTTAAAGGGCCACAACCCTACGCGCATCCCCCTATTTCATTCGCGGCAGCGAGTCACCTGCACGCGCCTAGCGGTGGTGGAGACTTGCGCATGCACTATATCAGTCGGGCTTGGTTTTGATTTTGCGTTGCTGCTTCTTTTCGATCGTTCTGGGTTTTCGTTGATGCTTAATGCCTGTTATGTCGATTGGGTTTTTGGTTTAGAACTAATAAAACTGTGATTGATTAAACCCTAATAGTTGGAGCAGTTTTGCGGATTGTTTGGAATAATTCTGATGAACTTTGATGAATTATTGGATGTTTGATTAATGTTGAATAATCCGATTGGAAACGGTTTTGGAAACCGGGCGATGATAAGGGGAAGGACTGTGCCGAAATTTGATTTAGGACATGCCCTTCCATGCAATTTTTTAAATTTGCACATGAGCCCTTTTAACGAATAAAATAAGATTAAAATCTGATTTTTAAATTGATAAAGTTTAATTTTAAAATTGGATTTTTGGTTGGACCAAATAATTAATTAGATTAATTACTAATTTTAATAATCTTAAAATTGAATTTAAAATTGGATATTGAAATTTGATTTTAAAAGGGTTATTAAAATCCCACTTAGTTAACTTGTTTATTTAAATTCGTTAACGCATTTATAGTCCGCATTATAACTGTTTGGTTAGGAGGCGCCCAATAATTGTCGGACCGTATTAATTGTTTGGGTAGAAGGCGCCCATATAAGTGTTAGTCCGTATGAAATCATGTTTAGGTAGGCGACGCCCAATAATTGCTCGAATGTGATGTATATTAACATGTTGGATCTCGATTAAGCAATTAATACCCCGCCTTTAAAACGTTCCTCACCAAAATATAGTTTTCTCATTAATTTGATAAGATGTCTTCCATCAAAATTAAAAGTAAACCAGGAATTTCGTTCTAATGGGTATTTAAGACCAAAGTCTTTTGCTCAGATCTACATTCAACGAGACTTATATAGGGACACGTAGTGTCGCCACTTGATGGTTGTAAACAACCTTAACTTTGTTTCACTAGCCAAAGCAGGGAAACGAAAGTTAAGAGACATCTGATTAAACTGGGTTTAATCAACTAGGAATTGCAGTTTTTGCAATTGGTTTAGAGACCTACCAGTTTTATTATTACAATAATCAACCAAAGCAGATATTGTAATAATAAGAATATGGATCCTAGTCCATTACGATTTATATTAGATATAAATTCGTACTCTTCCGATGAGGTCGTTGAGTATGTGAAAATAATAGAGATGAAATAAATATAAAGCCCATGTTTATTTTGATTGCTGAATATTGATCATAGAAATTATGTGTTTTAATTCCCATTTTATTTTATTTCTCTAGGTTTGTTGAAATGAATAACTTATCACTGAGAAACATTTTGGAAACGAACAAATTGGCTGGGCCAAATTTTCTCGACTAGCACCGAAATGTGTGTTTGATGCTTAGGCAAGAAAAGATTGAGTACGTGTTGGACACGCCAATCCGAGCTACCCCTGAGGCTGGTACTGAAGAGGCTAAAGCGTTTGACGCTGCAGCTCACAAGAAGCATCAAGAGGATGCTTCCCAGACTCAGTGTGTTATGTTGCTCGACATGACTCCCGAGTTGCAAAGGCAACATGAGAAGATGCTCCTCTTCGGGATGCTCAAGCATCTGAAGGATCTCTTTGATTCTGAATCTCATTCTGAGATTTATGAAGTGATGAGAGACCTGTTCAGATGCCGGCTAGCTGAAGGAGGGAAGGTCTCCCCTCATATTTTGAAGATGATTGGGCTAATTGAGAAACTTGGTCGTTTGGGCTTAGTCACTTCACGATTCATATTCAAGTTTCATAGTAAACTTTAATATGAATAAGATGGAATCGACCATGCCCGAGCTTCATAACATGCTCAAGACTTTTGAGTCGTTCACTGCCAAGGAAAAATCTGTGCTCATAGTGAGTGCCTCTACTTCTTCTGCTCTGAAAGGAAAGAAGAAGCGAAGGGGCCAGGTAAAGAAGGGCTCCAAGCCCAACTTCCTCAAGCCCAATGGTGGAATTCAAAAGAAGGAGAGGGTGAACAATGATGTATGCCTCTACTGAGAGCAGAAGGGGCATTGGAAGAAGGACTCCAAGGTTCTAGCAACTGAAAAGAAGACACGAGGTGTCTCAGCCACTGGAACATGTATGTTTGTTATTGGGATAAATATGTCCACAATGATACTAACTGCTGGGTATTAGATATCAGTTGTGGCTCACACATTTGTACTAATGTGCAGGGTCTCAAGCATAGCAGGGCAGTTAGGCCGGGTGAAGTCGCCCTACACGTTGGGAATGGAGCAAGAGTTGTTGTTGAACGTGTTGGCGTTTATGTTTTAGATTTACCCTCTGGTTTTAAACTTGAACTGAATAATTGTTATTTTGTTTCATCTATTACTCGCAACATTATTTCTATTCCCATGTTAGACATTTAAGGGTTTTCCTTCCATTTTGCAAATAATAATTGTTATTTTTCGCTTAATGGTGATATGTATGGAAATGCTCCTTTATCGAATGATTTATATTTGTTGCATTGTGGATATAATGTTCTTAATATACAAAATAAAAGACTCAAACATAGTAATCATTAAAATCCGACTTACTTGTGGCATTGTAGGCTTGGTCATGCAAATGAGAATAGAATTGCAAGGTTAAGAAAGTTAGACTACTTAACCCTATTCAACTTTGTGTCTTTTGGAAATTGTGAATCTTGTCTCAAAGGCAAAATGACCAACAAACCCTTTTATGGGAAAGGGGTTCGTGCCAAAAAAGTTATAGAATTGATCCACAATGACGTCTGTGAACCATTGCCCATTCTAGTTAGGGGTCACTTCGGCTGCTTCATCACTTTTACTGATGATTTCTCGAGGTACAGATATGTGTATCTTATGAAACACAAATCAGAATCTTTTGAGAAATTAAAAGAGTATAAAGTTGAAGTAGAGAAACAACTTGGTAAGAGTATCAAGACTCTTCGATCGGATCGAGGAGGTGAATACCTAAGCCATGAATTCACTGATTACCTAAAGTCACATGAAATCCAATCACAGTGGACTCCTCCCGAAACACCGCAAATGAATGGAGTATCCGAGAGGAGAAACCAAACATTGTTGGACATGGTGAGGTCCATGATGAACTTTTCCTCTCCCCCGACATTCTTATAGGAATATGCGTTACAAACCTCATTCTACATTTTGAATAGGATTCCATCTAAATTGGTTGAGCATACACCATATGAACTGTGGTGTGGCAAGAAGCCAACTTTTACACATATCAAAACATGGGGTTGCCCCGTGATTGTGAAAAAGATGCTTACCGACAAGTTGGAATCCAAAGGTGAAAAGGGTTACTTTGTGGGATATACTAAGGAAACTAAAGGATATTACTTCTATCTACCTGAGAAACAAACAGTGATTGTTTTTAGGCAGACCAGGTTCCCCGAAAAAGACTATATCTTTAAGGAACAAGGCCATAAGATGATAGAACTTGAAAATATTCAAGAACCACAACCTCACTTAAAGACTGACGATTTGCCAAAGAAACGTGACAAAGAATCAGTGGGAGCATTCAACAACTTTCATGGTGGAAGTTTATCACTAAGTGATCATCTTTCAGCCAGTGGGAGCGTAATTGGAGTTGCATTGCCTTCACAACAAACTCCAAGTGAGCTGAATGAGAACAACATAGTTCAAACTCCCGCCCAAGAGGCCTCAAAAAGTGTTGATCTTGAGGACTCTCTGGACATTGATGAAATCGATGCACCACAAAATTTTCACGATTAGAATGTACAGCCTGCACAACCGCAGCTCCGTAAGTCAATTATGACTCGTAATCCGCCCACTAGATATTATAGTTTCCTCGTGGAGGAACATGATTACAGTCAACGCGAAGGCATTGACTATGACGAGACTTTCTCACTAGTTGCTAAGATCAAGTCCATTCGAATTTTACTTACGGTAGCAGCACATCTCGATTATGAGATTTGGCAAATGGACGTCAAAACAACTTTCCTCAATGACAACATTGATAAGGAAGTGTTTATGACTCAACTGGAAGGTTTTATACCTAAGCCAAAATCTAATCTTGTGTGCAAGTTTAAACAGTCTATTTATGGACTGAAGCAAGCTTCTTGGAGTTTGAATATCCTATTTGATGAAGCTATCAAATCCTTTGACTTCATCATAAATTCGGAAGATCCATGTGTTTATCGTAAACGCAGTGGGAGAAATATTGTCCTCATAGTTGTATATGTCGATGACATATTGATTATAGGAAACAATATCCCACTTATGCAGTCGGTGAAAGATTGGTTATCCAAGACCTTCATGATGAAGGATCTTGGTGAAGCCTGCTACATCTTAGGGATCAAGATCCATAGGGATAGATCCAAGAAGATGTTGGAGCTATCACAGTCCACCTACGTAGATAAGGTGTTGAAGTGATTTGCGATGGAGAACTCTAAGAGAGGCTCTCTACCGGCATGTCATAGGATAAAGCTGTCTAAGAAGGATTGTCCTTCCACAGACACTGATATCCAGCACATGAAGGATGTGCCATATGCATATGCAATTGCTCCATCATGTACTCCATGACTTGCACTAGGCTTGACGTGGCCTTCGCTGTCAGCATCACTGGTAGATACCAACAGAATCCGTGTGAACCTCACTGGATTGCTATCAAGAACATTCTGAAGTACCTCAGACGTACTAAAGATTGCTTTCTTGTCTACGGAGGACAGTCGGAGCTAGTTGCAACTGGCTATGCTGACGCAAGTTTCCAATCCGACTGTAATGATTACAAATCATAGTCAGGTTATGTTTTCGCTCTCAATGGTGGGGCGGTTTGTAGGAATAGTTCCAAACAAGAGACAACCGCAGACTCAACAATCGAAGCTGAGTACATTGCTGCGACAGAAGCTGCCAAAGAAGCTGTCTAGATAAAACAGTTCTTAAGTGAACTAGGGGTAGTTCCAAGTGCCAGCAGTCCAATAAAGTTATATTGTGAAAACACTGGTGTGGTTGCGCAAGCTAATGAACCGAGATCCAATAACAGAAATAAGCATGTACCGAGGCGTTATCACTTGATACGAGAGATAATTGCTACAGAAGAGAAATAAAGTTAGAACGTGTTCCCACAGAAGATAATTTGGCTGATCCTTTCACCAAAGCTTTGAGTGTTCATGTACCCACTAGACATTTCAATGGTCTAGGGGTTAAACATGTAGATGTTTGGCTCTAGTTCAAATGGGAGATTGTTAGTGTTAGTGTCCTAGAGACAATCTTTTGTACTGACATAATGCTAAGATAATATTCAGTATTGATTTAATATTATTATTTATTTAATATTAAATGTATGACATTACAATTATTCGAATATTATGTTTGATTGTTTGCATTTGTTCTTATTTGTGTTCCCATGAGTCATGACTGTTATTGAGGTTGTGAGAACTCAGATGACTTAAGCATGATTCTCAAATGACCCCAATCAAGGATTATCAAGAATGTGATATTGATGATGCAATTGAGATTGGTGTGCGATCTGCATCATACTCTTAGAGAGTGTAGTAAGATCTCACTTACTACGAGATACTAGGTATCTCATGATGGATGCACATATACCTTAGAGTGTATTGGTATACCCATCAGAGAAACCATTTGATGTAGTTCCACTATATGTGTCTACGGGTGTCTCGGTTAGTGGGAGCGATGTGATACTCCTTTGACTTGAGGTCAATACGCACGACATGTGTGGAGTGATGAACTTTGACCATGACCGACGCTTGCACCCTTCCATTGGTAGATATGACTTGGATTGGGTTCATCACGAAGTGCATGTGCGTGGTAGTTGAGCCAAGAATATGATTCATTCCTCAAAGTGAATTTAGAGAGAATACTCATCTTCTCGTCATAATTGGATCTAAGTCATCAGCCGATGCACGTCAACTTAGACTTTGTGGCTTAGTGTGACATACATGATCAATTAGTGATTGAAGATAATATGATTAAGTTATTTGAATAGACACTTCATCATGTTCAAGACTAATCGAGTATTCGTGAATGAAAGGAAGATATCACAATAGCCCATGTTTCAGTTACAGGTAATTGCACCTTTCTCGCAACGTACCTCACATATTGAGAATATCTGATTTATTGTCTAGGGTTCAATTACGACCGTTAGTTTGACTAATCGCTTGATATATGAGGGCCTATGGGTCACACAACAAGTAATTCCCTTTTACGGATTATAGTTGGTTGATTAAATGTTAAATTGAATTTAGTATGTAATTTATGGAGAATTAATTAATAATAAATTAATTTGGAATTAATTATTATTATTTAATTAAACTGTATTTAATTAAATAGGATTCTCAATAATAATATATGGAATATTATTATAGGATTTAATATATATGAAATCAAATCCGTAGAGATTTGATACACATGAAAATTAAATTCGTAGAGATTTTTATATATGGGAATTAAATCAATGGGATTTAATTTGCATGATTAGAGATTTTATTTCCTAATCAGGTTAGCTTAAGATTTAAGCTGTGTCTCCCCTATATATATGAGCTCTTGGGAATTCATAACACAAGGATTCATATTTTCTCCATAAAATCTAGAGTTAGAATTTTTCTAGCAAATTCGTCTCGGGATTCAAAGCTGGCAAATCTGTGCAAGTCTGTGAACGAGAATTACGTGGATACCATAGTAGAGGAAACTGCATACAAGTTACTGTAAGATTCCTCGTTATGTTTATTCGTACTCATTTATGCAATTAAATGTTCGTTGTTGGTGAACTGTTTATTTCCACTGCGCATGTATTACGTGTTTACGTGCCTCTATATTCCAACAGCTAGATCCTCCGACTTTTGTGGATGGACTGCCGTCTATTTCTTGTGTTTGCAATAATGAAAGCTAATCTTCTCAGTTTTCAAAAAAAAAAAAATTAAATTAATAAATGTAATCTAAAAAGACTCTTTGGAAACTTTATTCAAAACTCATTATACTAAATAAATGTTGCATACAAATTTGCTTTCTAAAACCAAAATTGTAATAATTGTAATCTGAAAACACTCTTTGGAAACTTAATTCAACAACTTTTCATTTTGTGTGTGTTAAATACAGAAACATTAAACCATTTTTTCATTTCACTCACAATTTTCGGATCAAAGAATTAAAGATTATAGTTTTGTATCAGGTTTGTTATTTTAAGAATACTTTATTTTCCAGCATAAACCAAAATAAATCCCAATTTTTCAATTGCGGATCGTCAACTTGGCAACAATCATGATACCCTTAGGGTATGTTTGTTTCGGGACTCACCCGAATGGACTTAGAACTTTGAAAACCACGTCTCATTATAGTTTGAGATTTAAAATTAGACTTCAAAACCCCCTCCTATAAAGTACACCTACACTCTTATTTTTCACAAAATTCAATACAATCACGTCACTACTTTTCCCACTCTCAACACAATATAATAATACCATATCAATTATTATTAAACATTGATTAGATATAAAGTAAAATCACACCCTATCAAAATCTCAAAACAAACACATATTTTTTACTATTCACTAAAACTTTCAAATTCATAGGATTTCGAAGTCATGACTTCTCCTGCACACCTAAATCCCAAAACAAACATACCCTTATTGTTTTATATTAAAAACGTGACAAAAACTCATATGAGAATGAGACGGTCTCATGTATGAGACTGAGTACAACTTAGCTCAAATCGCACTCACTCCTCCTCCCAAAGTATTAAAGCGTCAATGCCTAACGTATGTCCCATCTCACTATAAGACCATCTCATGCAAGCAGTGGCAGATGCATATAGGCCTACTTGCATACCCTATTTTTTACTAAATATATAATTACTCTTATACATAATGTATTTAATTTATATTTTGATCTTTAAGTTATAAAAAATATATTTATGTTGTAGGATATGCAGAAATAAAAGACACAGATTTGGTGACCCAATTCGTCAGAAATGACTACATCTGGGGGCATACCAAACTAGAAGGGTTTCACTATTCTTCTCGTACGGTTAATACATCAGAGTTCCCTTTATATAGGATATAATCTAGGGTTACACATAATATAAAGAATTACCTAAACTAACCCTCCATCAGTTACTTCTTGATGAAGGCACATAAATGTATTTTCCTTCAACAATTTCATTTTAGTTAGTAAATTTTAATAGTTTAGGTCTTGTATTTATTTGGTGCACTGTTCACTTCGTAATGTATTTTAGAGAATACAATTTATTGCACAGAAACATATAATTTGTTACATTGAAACTTGCAATTTATTTTACGAACACATGTTGCATCTTTCAGTGTAGTAAGTTCTATGTTTCTAAATACACTATGGAGTGCATCATACATCTAGTGCATATGAGACTCATTCTATTTAATATTGTATGTTTTCAATTTATATTTTGTTTGTAATTTTTTTAGGGAGTAACACTTGCGTAAGACGGTCTCATGATGAGACGTAACACTTATACTTTGAAAATGATGGGTGATAATTTATGTTAGTTTGCGACCCATGTCATGTATGAGATCGTTTCACACGAATTTTTGTATTTTTAAGACGTGTTTTACATTTTTAACTTTACTATTATTTAATTTTTTTTTAGTATTATTATAATTGTACATATGTTGTTTAAAATTCCTGGATCCGCCACTGCATGCACAAGTGTGCCTCTAAAAATATATATTCAATCCCTAATTTAACCGTAGTCTGCCACCGTCACTTTTATATCTTTTTTTAAAAAAAAAATGGAACGCCGATCAAAAAATATATCGAAAATCATTATATATTATTTTTGGCAAAAATCAGTTGAAATTAACAAATTTCGATTCTGGCATCAAAAAGAGAAGGACAACGTAACTTTACTAGAGATCTGAGCGAGAAAGAGAGCGGGTAGCGTGAGATCGGAGAGAGGTGGTCAGGTGGTGGATGGGAGGCGGCGGGCGACGGCAGCCGGATAAAGAAACTTGAAGATGAAGGAAGAGAGAGTTGATTTAACCTGCTCTTTTTGGTTCTTTTCAGGCCAGCCCAGTCCATTTATCTTTCTTTTTGCTTTAACAATTTTTTGGTTTACTTGATTCCGGTTTGGGCTTTGCTTCATTTTTTTTTATATAAAATCTAATATAAAGTAGAAGTTTTTAAAATTTTAAATGCACATTTGAGCAAGTGTAGTCACACTTGTTTTATGATGAAAGAGTGTACTTCATTATCTAGAAATGAGAGTGACTTAATATCAAACAATAAAAATTCTCCATTTTGCTTTTTATATTTTTCTAGTATTTTCTCTCGTGCGATGCATGAATTTAAAATGATACAAATATTATGTTTAGACTTATGTTATTCCTATATAAAAATGACTTAGGAATAACATATAACCATATATATACATATTTATTTATTATATTTATATTCATTAATTTAGTGTTTGTAGTGTCGTAATTATAATATATATATAAAAAAAATTATAAAACATATTTTCGTTTCTTTAATGCACGTCTTGTACTAATATGAATAATGCCACTATGTTGTAGCATGTTGTAGTAAGTTAATGTATGAATAATAACTAAATAAATTACTTATAAAATTGAATTACCAAAAAAAAAAAAGCAAATAAATATTGGTTAAAATATACTTTGTACACACAAAGTAAACTATGAACTCCATGCACAATTACATATTACAAATTATAAAAAACTTTTTTATATATAGTATTTTTGAAAATAAAATATTGGTGAACATTTGATGTTAATTTTTTTTTTTTCACTTAATAAGATGTTTAATGTCTCGATGAATTAGTTTTTTCACATCAAAATAATTAAACAATAAACCTATATCACTTATAATATTAAAATTTAAATTGAAAAGACACAATTACTTTAGATAAATAATTAGTATAACAAAATGACTACGATGAAAAAATATCTCAAATCCAAAAGTATAATTGTCATAAAGAATATGATATATTATTAATTTGTTATCTAATTGCTCTAGTTTTTTTTTTCTCTCTAAACCACAAAAAATAAATATGATGCATTATAAAAAAAATATTGATATTTGAAATTATTAGTGAAAAGTAAAATCAAGCCACACCCTCTTTAGTGGAGAGTGAGATTCACCACTACATAACAAAGCAAGTGTAGCTCTACAACAATGATTGTTCATTCCCATTTCTCTCTCCTTACTTCTACTTTTATATATTTATAGACTTTACATTCATACTTTTAAAATTTAATATTTTTTTATAAATTAATCGTCTTTTTAACATACATATTGCAAATATAAAAATAAAATTCGAATTTAAACTATAAATATGAATTTTTTTTAATATATTTTCAATTTTTTGATTATATGAGATGAATATTTTTTTAATTTTATCAAATCTTAATATCATTAAAAAAATATTTGTAATGAGTTTAGTGTTTAACTAAAAACTTATCTACTTAATTTTATTAGTGAGATACTCACATATATATTATGTGTAAATAAATTGCATATTTCAGTGCACCAAGTTGCATGATTGTGAAATATACTATGGAATGCACGGTGCATCTGGTGCGTACAAGACTTAATCTTTCATAAAATGTGTATATTAGTAAAAAAAATAATATATATCAATATATGCATAATAAATTTAATTTAAATTCCTATCATATTCATCTCTAGTTAAATTTTAATATTCAAACTGTGCATCTCGAGAGAAATACTAGTACAATTAATCTATATTTAAGTGTACCTCCAATTTAAAGAATGCTTTTAAAAAATTAGATTCAATGAATTCAACCGTAATAATATATATATATATATATATATATATATATATATATATATATATATATAGAAATCGGCTCAAATCTTCACTGAGATTTGGGTATACTAAAGCAGTAATTTATTTGCGGCCATTAATAGGAAAATATGAATTAATAGGAGAACATTAGGAACATCAATTTCGTTATTATCTGCATATAGATAAAATATATCTCTAGATAATATAAATAAAATATGTCCCAAGATTCTTTGTTTTTCAAAACACCAGGATGTATAATGTATGCACACAAACTTTCTATTATCACAATTAAATCTAGGCAGCTACAAAATTGAAAATTAACGGAGACGAAGAAGATGGAGAGAAGATACCAGTATTCAACCGTCGATGAACCTCCCGCAGACCAACATGAGAGATCTACAACAGTGTGAGAGGTGAAGTTTGATTTGGTGAGGGCTAGGGGGGTTCTTTACTTCCAGTAACCAGTATTTCCCCCGTGCGATTGAATGATCAATTTTTAAACGTGAGATTGTTCAATGAGATGAATTATAATAAAAATTAAAAATTTTTTTTTATCTATTCATTAATCTATACTAATTCTTCAACTAATACTTTTAATTAATATATAAAGATTATATGTATATATATGGGTGTAATGCAAATATTTAATTAATCGTATGACTTTTAATTATGTATTATGAATACTAAAAATGTATAAAATGATATTAAAATTCAACAAAAAACTTATATAATCTAAAATAGAATTATTTAGATTCAAATCATATAACTAAAATAAATAAAAAATACTTTAAAAATAATAAAATAAATATTTTAGATATGCATTTTATTTTTATATGTGCATTATATATGTAAATTTAAAATATTTAAAAGACACTTAACTTATTGTGTAGTGTGTTAAAAATAATTTTTTTAAAAATTTATTATTGAAATTTGAAATTAGTAGGGAAAAAAAAAGAGTTGGATTGATAAACTCAAACCATTCTTTAACTCTTTTAAAGAGAGTGAGAATAATTATTGCACCACATAGCAAGTACACTTCACTTGCTTCAATAAATATTATTTTTTGTCTCTCCTTACTTTTCCTTTTATGTATCTCTGCTATATATAAAGATAAACTTTTAGGCAAAGTCAAATAACTCTATTTCAAATTTTCTTTAAACTCAATTACTCTAACTTGGAATTCAATGTCAATCGTGCATTTATATTTTTTAATATCTATCCTACATTACATGAGATATTATAGATTTTATAATAAGATATGTCAATAAAATTCAAGATCATTTCTAATCGTAAAACTTGCATATTGCATTTATAAAATATTAAATTTTTTAAAAACATGACTAAAGTTTAATTAAATTAATAAAAGTTATACTTTTTAAATATTTAATTTAAAAATAATATTTTATTTTATTTTATTTCATACCGCTTAATTCGTAGAGCTACACACTAATATATACATATAGATTAAATGATATGTGTATTCTGTAAAAAAACTGGGTTGATAAAAAATGTTTGGGTTGTTTTTAATTGAGTAAGAATTTAATATTGGACTAAATTGATAGCAATGCAATAAATATTTTGACAAAAATCACTACTACACATTTGAGCTTGCACAGCTGCACTTGGACAACCTTTTTTCAAACAGCTCTCCAAGTAACAACTTGGAGAGCGGTTTAAAAAAAAAAAAGACAGCGGTTTGAAACATTTGTCTAATATTTTGCACAATGTGTTAGTAAATTTGTCTAAGTAAACACTTGGACAACGGTTAATAACTTTTTTTTTTTTTTTATATATTAGAACCGAGACCTAGCTCTCAAAATCCTTCGTTAATTTCTTTCTCTCCAATTTCCTCTCCCCCCAAAATCGCCACAAAAACTGAAGACCAAATCGCAGCTGTCGTCGGTTTCCCTTCAACCAAATCGCCGCCGTCGCAGTTGACCTGCTAGCCGCCATCGTCGGCTTCTCCCTCTCCCCAAATCGTCGCGCCCTCCCTCTCCTCTCCTACACGCCTCCTTGCCTCCTCTCCGCCCTCCCCCGTCCCCCGTCGCCGCCATCCCCCCCTGGCCGTAGCCGCCTCCATAACACTTAGTTGGTACAGTGGATTGTGGGATCTTTAATTTGGCTTTTTTTAGCTGAAATTATATATTTTGCTTCAATCTTAGTTTAATTTGTTTAGATTATATATGTTGTTCTTTGTTGTTGTTTTTGAATTGAACTAATCTTGTTGTTTATAACACTTAGTTTTGTTTATATTATATATGTTGCTCTTGTTTTTTAAATTTGAAATATTATATTTTGCTCCATAACACTTAGTTGCTCTTGTTGTTTATATTATTGGTCTACTTCGTAAGACAATGTCGTTTCAAGCCTAATACACATGTGTTCATAGTATAAGAGTATGCTATCAACTCGAAATTTTAATTTATAAGTAGATGATGAGATGTAACTTATAAGTAGATGTATCATGTATGCATGCATAGATAGTTCTTATCGGAAAGTGTTAATGTTCTTTAGGTCTATGGCCTAGAATGTTTTTCTGCTATGAAGTAATTCACGGTTCTTTTTTTCGTTTCCATGTGATGCATGATTATTGTGCCTCGGTAGAAACAAGTGGGGATATTCATGTAATGTCGTGCGATTTAGGTTCTTATCTGGACCATGTTATGGTTTCTATACAAGGTCTTTCTCCTAGAACACTTAGTGTTGTAAAATCACACACCATTCTCATCCTCCCCGCCACCTTTATGTATGATTGTACCTTGTAGAAACAGAGTTCGATATTTTGGTCCAAGAATCGGTCAGAAGAGATGAAACATCCGGTTGACCAATCTGGCTATGCCACACGTAGAAATGTTGTTAATACATGAAACATCCAGTTGTGAATATTGTTTGTTTTTGTTTATTAAATGTTGTTTCTTCCGCTTTTACAGGATCATGTCTCGCTTTGCCATATCCGGAGATGATGGAGATTCGATGGAGATCATGGCGATATGATCATGGTGCATATGATGACTTGAGAGAGTGTGACATCGATGCTCCCACCACGCTAGCGACTCGGGAGAAGCAAGACTCGGGTATAGTCACAATGTCATCTATAAGGGAGCTCGAAGCAAGGGAAAACACTTGGTAATTTTATTACAATTGAGCAGTTTGAAATCGATAAATATATTGATTGATCATTGAACCTAATTAAATACTATGTTATTGCAGTTATCGTTCAATGAGTTTGGACAGGCAATAGGAAAAGAGAGTGAGTCGTTGTCCTTCTACATTGGAGCTGCAGTTAGGAGCGTGATCCCTATCGTCTTCGCCACCAAGGATTTGGCGTAATTTCAAACCGACTCCTTTGAAGGAAAGATTATGGGACGAGCTTACGGTATGTTAATTATATATTTATTGAAAGTTGTAGTATGACCCTTAAATTTACTAAATTGTTATTATATATGCGTATAGACTACCTTCAGAGGTCTTGACCTCACAAAGAAGAAGCAAATATTGTCGCAAGATGGAATAATGGCCAATAATTTCCGGACTTGGTTGAGAAGTAACACACGAGATCCGGAAACTGGTCTTTACTCGGCTAGTCCGCCTCCTCACAGACGAATAACCCTATGGTGGCTCCATCTTTGGGAGGAGTTTGTGAGCAGATCTATGGAGGATGATTTCCAGGTAAAATTGATCAATGTCATTTCCTCAATTTCTAATGCCCTAAGTTTTTTAGTGTTTATCATATTTCTATTATACTGTAGGATCGAAGTAACAAAAATCGCCATCAAGCCAAGTCGATGGAGGCGCGATATCGTGGATCGAACAAAGGTTATGCACGAATAATAGAAAATATGGTGAGATCAAAATCCTAACTTTTAATTTTTTTTATATATTCACTTTTAATATATCTAAATAAAGGGACACGTTCATCACTATCGTAGAAAGAGGAAAGAAGAAAAACTGGAGAGAGTGAGCCTATTGTTACCCGTTTTGACTTATTTCAGACTACCAGAAAGGGTCGGGACGGGAATATTCACGATCCCAGTGCACAACGCATCATCGAAGAAGTGGTAATATATCCATTAATTTATCTTTCAATTACAAACTATTATTTATAAACAAATAATAAAATAATAATCTTTCGTTTTTGTGATTCAGGAGCATCTCTCTCAGACCATGACGCCCGGCGACATTCGCATGATCAGCCCGACGATGATCTATTTCGATCAAGCTATGGGTCGCCAGAGAGCATCCCTACCGCCACGGAAGTGTCGGATATGGCGTGATGAAGACATCTTTAGCAATGGGCTTTTGGTCTTCAAGCCATGAATATGGTGGGTATACTAACGAACAGGTTGCCAAGTTGGCTAAAGATGTGGAATGTTTGAGGTCCGAGAAAAGATCGAGCCACGAATCGTCGCCGAGTGGAGCAATTTGTGAACATAGTGTTTAATGCTATGTTTTCAGCTAACCCTAGGGACGACTTTATTGAGGCACTTCAAAACGTCTCACAAGTATCAGATATGCATGTCTCACATTTGTTTTAATTAAAGACTAGTGTATTAAAATTTTCTAACTAAATATCTTATTCGAACAACCAATGACCTTTTTTTACTACACCATATTTGGAGGATCCCGACGGTTGGTGGCCAAGGGCTCGTTAGACACAGCTCCCATGGAATGATTCATGGTCATCCCGTCACTCCTGGTTTCGTGAGGGTCACACTCGATGTACCCGTAATCGGAGAGGAGGATTCAGCGGTGCCAAAACCAATCGATGAAGTCGTCACAATCGAAAACAGCGGTCGGGCACTTCATCGAATGGCCGAGCAACTTGGTCTCTAGCACCATGAGGGTAAAATATTTGTTATTAAAGTTCATTATCTTATTTGTGGTTCTAAATAATATTGCAAATTAATTGTAGAATCTCCCGGCCCCCACATGAGGCTAAATCGATGGACTCCATCAAGGCTTAAGACTTGGTTATCCCATATTTGGAGACTTAGATCACGATGATCATTTACGATCTAGGGTGCACGGATGATATCGTCTAATGCTTTTCGATATAAATCCACAGTTCCCATGCTTGCTCACTTTCATCAGAATACTTTCCAAGAATTCGTCGATGTGAGAACATGTCTTGTGAAAGTCTTGAATGACGAGTGGTTGAGTGCAACCACCATAGCCCTTTACCTCGGTATGTGTTTACTAATTCTCAATATTCACTTTACGTATAGTTTAATTTTCTTTTTAAATATTAATTAGCGTATATATGTTGGTTAAAGATATTTGGGTGAACTATATCTCTCCAGAGATAACCGAGCAAGTGGAATGTACTCCTTCGTCTCCCCAAGTGTCTTGCATAATGGGTGATAAGGTACAAACCATGGATGGGTTAGATTAATCACATGTTTGAATCTAGCGGGAGAGATCATCTCATTTTTTGGCCAACAAATGTGGGGTGAGTGATAAACATTTCGTTAAAATTTGTATTCATGTTTATAATATTTACACATATATATGCTAAATTTGCAGTTAATTTTAATACTCTCAATATAATATAGGAACCATTGGGTGCTGGTCGCCATACACATGAATACATTAAGTGTGTATTTTATGGACCCAGCTCATGATGGAATTTATTCTAATCGCCCTGATCTCGTTTCATTTATGGAAGCGTAAGTTCATTTTTAATATTCTATACAATGATTTGTTTTACTTTTAAAATTATGCATATTTAATCTATTTTTATTTTTTAATTATAATAATAATAGTGTGATGACGATGTATCGAAGTCGCCTTTAGAGTCAGGGCTCAAGATCCAGGTTAAATAAAGTGAACTGGATTAACATTAAGGTAAATTTAATTTAGTAAATTATCAAACTAATTAATAGAAAGAAATCATAATTGTAATACGTGATTATATTGTTAATCATCAGGTTCCGAGACAACAAGATAATGACCATTGTGGACATTTTGTTTGTTGCTTTATAGAAGATATAATCCGCGTTTCTATAACGAACATTCCTCCCAATGTAAGTAAATTATTGATTTATTTAAATTATTATTGATTGAATAAAAATTCATACTATATTGATTGATTCGTTGTTTGCAGTTTATCTATGAACGTCAGCTCAAGTCTTACTCTAAGAAAAGACTGGAGAAATGGAAAAAACGATTGGACGGGGTACCTTTACAATCGTTTCTTATATTCATACGATCAATATTGAGAGAATATTGTTTGAAATATTGGTAGCATGTAATTAAATTATATATTTGTGATGATATATATATTTCATGTTTTTGGTGTATTGGACGTATGTTTATGATTGTATGTTTATATATTTCGATGTTTTGGTATATATATGTGGTTTATGGTTTTATTATAGGATTTTTTGGTTTATGTTATATGGTATTGGACGTATATATAAGTTTTGGTTTATAGTTTTATTATAGGATTTTTAAAATGTAAATTAATAATAAAAAAAAAAAAGATATTAGACAGCGGTTTTCAACCACTGTCTATGTAAAATAATAAACGAATTAAAAAAAAACATATCAGCTTGGACAGCGGTTATCAACTGCTATCCAATCTTAAACTTGAAAAGCGGTTAAAAACCGCTGTCCAAGTGCTTTTCTTGGAGAGCGATTTTTTATCAGCTGTCCAAGCTTGGACAGCTGATGCTTGGAGAGCGGTTATAACCGCTCTCCAAGGTCATTTTTCACAGCTGTCCAAGCCCAAATGTGTATTAGTGAATTTGTGTGAATTCAAGTTCACGGTGAACTCGATTTTTTTAGTATCACTGTTATGTGTAAAAATTATCAATGTTATGCATAAAACTATTACTGATATGCACAAAAACTTTAAGCATTTAAAAAATGCTATTTTTAAAAGTGAATTTTTTTATGCATAACAGTGATAATTTTTACATATAATAATGATAGAGTTTATATATAGACTTAATTCACAAGGGTGTTACTCAAATATTTGATCTTTGTGTATATATATATATATTTTTGTTGATTTTAAGATTTTGCTTTCTTATTAACATAATTTAAGTTGTTTCAATTATTATCATAACCTAAATAATTTAAACAAATGTATGTATATTTGATTGATTTCGATACTTGAGGTACACGGTGCAACTATACGTTTTAAAAAACACGCGTTATTTTTATAATTTTTATTTTACAAATAAACTGGAGTACCATTTTTATTTGAAGAATTACCACAAATTACAATGATATTTCAGGATTTGGATCATGAATTTGACACGTTGTT
Organism: Stenogyne calaminthoides; assembly: GCA_037126765.1. Lineage (NCBI taxonomy): Eukaryota > Viridiplantae > Streptophyta > Magnoliopsida > Lamiales > Lamiaceae > Stenogyne > Stenogyne calaminthoides. The sequence goes on along the minus strand of JBBCBC010000022.1, from coordinate 5,409,966 downwards.
TTTTATCAGACATGAATTTGACACGTTAGCTAGCTCGAAGTATTTCGCCGACCTGACTCACTTTATCACATCACCAAACATGTCGGGAGGATGGTACAAATTTTCAGATTTAACTATACCTTTAACCACAAATTTCGTACTACCATCAACCAAACTTTGATCATCAACAACTAATAACTAGTTTCATATATATAGCAAACACCGACAGATATAGATCTTCCACATATACTTCAACTATACATAATAGAGACAAAAACTCATATAAAATGATTTTATACATAAGACGAAATATAAAATAGTACAAATTACATTCATTCTTCCTAAAGTATTAAAACGTCAATGTCAAAATTATACTCTGTCTTACCGTGTAACAATCTTATACAAGTGTGGCTCCATAATAAATTGTTTACGCTACTAAAAATTACTATGTTACATGAAATAGAATATTACCATTAATTATATAATCCGATAAGTGCAAGAAAAATTGGCATGCAAGGTGCTATATGTGTAAAGAGAAATAAACCGTTCTAGATTGGAGACAAAATATTATACATATATTTGTTAAAGCGTGTATCAAATATTTCGAAACACGAAACAAAATATTCTTTGCCACTGCAGAGAATCCAACTTGAAACAAAAGGAGGTCCGAAATTGAAAAAAATAGAAAAAAGTAAGAAATAAAGGAGAAATTAAAATGTTTCGAAAAAAAAAAAGAAAGGAGAAATTAAAAGAAGTATTCACAATTTACAGGAATTAAACTCTGCAGCTAATAGTAGCATTAATTAGTAATCACAATTAGAGATTAGTAACCTCTTAATCAACCGGATTAGCTTAATTAATTACCGACCCAAAGCGAGAGAGCTGCCGCGGTATCAAGCCTCCATGCAAACCCTCCACACTCCATTTTCCAAACGTCGCACGGCACCGTTTTAGCGTTGCCCTCTTTCCCGCCGCCGCACGTGACCACCCTCACCCTGCACGTGAACGCCGCACTCCCAACCGGCAGCACCACCCCTTCCTCCACCACCACCCACGCCGCCACCTCCACCCCTTCCCCCGCCACCATCCGCCGGTACGCCGCGTTCGTCCACCTCACCCTGTTCGACCAATCCGATACAAACCCCGGACACGTGTCCACATCCAAGCCCCTCACCCTCTCCTCGTCCGTATACCCGTACACATAATTACCACCCATCAACCACGCGTCCGTCACGTGACTCACGCACTCCACTCCACCCTCACCCACGACCCCACTGAGTGAAACGGGGATCTGGCGCAGGAGGCTCGACCGGCCGCTTCGAGGTCGGCGGGTGTGCTCGGTCGAACGTCCCCCTATCCAGCGCCATGAAGGCGCTCGAGCTAAATAGTTGATCGAGCAGAACAACTCGACCAAATGCCCTGGTCGAGTGGTTCCGGAGGCCGAGACGCGGATTAGGGCTTCGGCCCAGTTTCATCTTTTAGGGTTTCGGTGTTTTGTATAAATACCCCCCCTGACTCCCCCATTGTATCTTGCACTACTTGCACTATCTTATATGATATAGTAGATCTCTCCTGGCTTGGTAGTGCCCCCAGATGTAGTCAGTTTGACGAACTGGGTAACCAAATTTTTTGTCCCTTAATTCCATATTTCCATTATTTTCTCCTATAATTGCTTGCTTTAATTCCTAACAACTGATATAAGAGCATCAGGCTCAAGGGATGTGGTGGGAGCAATTATGGTGGCTAAAGGGAAATCGCCTGTTGAGAAGCTTGATGGAACGAATTTCGGATTTATCGTTCGGTATGTGGCCGAGCACAACCACTGAACGTCCGAGAACGCACAAGGCGCTCGAGCAAGCTGGTTGGTCGAGCAGAACCGCTCGATCAAAGCCCCAGGTCGAGCGGGTTCTGTAGGCAGTTCGCGAAGTATGGGGTGTTGCTTGGAGTAGGTGGTTGGATGCAAGATCAAGATGGGCGTTGACACGTGACTGAGATCGTTGTATCAGGTTAGATGCAAGATCAAGATGGGCGTTAGACACGTGCCTGAGATTGTTGTAACAGGTTGGATGCAAGATCAAGATGGGAATTAGACACGTGCCTGAGATCGTGCGGGAATCGGTGGCCGAATGATTCAAGGGAATGTTGTGGGACGTTGTTTGGTTCTGGTGTGAATAAAAAACGTTGAGGGACATTGCTCAGATCGAGAGTTACTGCCGATGAGAGATTGGGAAGATGAGTTACAGTTGGAGTTACAGGTGGGAGATTGTTGGGATTGTTGGAGTCTGAGTTGCGGAATGAGTCCAGGGAGGACAAGACGTTCGGAATGAGTCCAGGGAGGATAAGACGTTCGACCTAGTTGAGATCGTGCACTTCCGCTCCAGTGTCAGTCTCCAGGTGGGAGATTGTTGGGTTATGGAGCCTGAGTGAAACGGGATGCAGGGCGCAGGAGGCACTCGACCAGCGCTCGAGGTCGAGCAGGTGTGCTCGGTCGAGCGCCCCCTATCCAGCGCCATGAGGGCGCTTGAGCTAGATAATTGATCGAGCAGAACTGCTCGACCAAATACCCTGGTCGAGCGGTTCCGGAGGCCGAGACGCGGATTAGGGCTTCGGCCCAGTTTCATCTTTTAGGGTTTCAGTGTTTTGTATAAATACCCCCTTGACTCCCCCATTGTATCTTGCACTACTTGCACTAACTTATACGATATAGTAGATCTCTTCTGGCTTGGTAGTGCCCCCAGATGTAGTTAGTTTGACGAATTGAGTAACCAAATTGTTTGTCCCTTAATTCCGTAGTTCCATTATTTTCTCCATAATTGCTTGCTTTAATTCCTAACACCCACCACCTGTTGGGATTATACTAGAAAGTATGCTTTTTACTTTGTATAATCAAAATTGAATTTCGGACTTATTTACTGAAATAATTTGTATATCACTGATGCTTTAAATATTATCGAATGTTACATATATTTACTGCATAACTGTTCAATAAGTCGTACGTGTTACATTGTAGTTAATTTAGTGATACCAGATCACAGAAGATTAAATTAACAGTCCCTTGTAACTAAAAGTACGCCATTCACGACCTAGATGGAAATGAACAACCCATCGTGAAATGTTGAAGTGTAAGGCTCAGATTGGCTTGTCTTGACCAAGAGATTACACTAGTACATGACTGATGCACTGAATAGGACCTACAGAAGGATAAATTCTTCAGAACTGAACAAGGAAGAATTAGACCTCAGTGGTTCGTTATTTCTTAATCTTCGTTCCTTAAATAGGATCACGTGTGATTGGTAACTATTGCTTTGACTTATCATGGGTAGAGAATCAACGAGATTCAATACTTTTTATCTTGGGCAATATTATTGGTCACATGTGATTGCTAAGATTTAATACGAAGAATCGTGTGCAAGTACGCTTGTTTGATTTGCCCCCTTGGGAGGTTCATAAGTTTTATCATACCAAATCTTGCAAGTGAAATTAGTTTCCGGTATGGATAATAATGTTGAACCGTTCCTTGACCAAGGATAAAATATATTAATTAATGGAAAGCTATTTAAGTGGCTTGAATTAATTAATGGGCTAGATAATCTTAAACATGAGAAATAATAACAGGGAGCCATATTGACTGTAATATGGGTTAAGATGGATAGTGCAATATTAATTATGTAGTGAGATTAATTAATATTTATGGGTTTGAATAATATTGTGGCTCAATATTAGATATTCAAAATCCATTAGAAGGTCCAATCTTAATTCTCCTAAAGGCCCCTTAAGTAGCCCAACATATAGTCCAATAACTGAAAAAGGTGTTTTAAAATAAAATAAATATTGTTGCCTATTTTTCCTAGTAATTTTCGAAAATTATGGATAAGAGGGGAGAAAGATTTTCTTTGAATTTTGTTATGGAATGAAGATATGTATTCTTGGAATACAAAATTATTTCATTAAATTCAAGAAATATCCCACTTGGTTATTCATAATAGAAGTTTCGAATTTCTTGAAATATAGAGGGCAAAAAAGATTTTCTTGATTTTATTGAAAAGATATTATGGAAGATATGTATTTCTTGAAATAAAAGAATATCTCATAAATTCAAGAAGATCCAAATCTTGGAATCTTGGACCTCATATTTTTCAAAAATACCATAATATGAGTAAGTTGGATTTTGTGGAATATTATAATTATGGGAAAAAGAATATAGGAGATATATTCAAGATTTCTTGGAGATCAAGAAAAGATTTTCTCACATTATTTTGCCCTAAAATTCGACCATTTCTACTCTATAAATAGGGGATGATTCTTTCATTCCCAAGTACAATTCCATGTGCTGGAAAAATTAGTAAATCCACAAAGGTAGTGCAACATAATTTATTTTCCTTTTGTTAATTGTTCACAAGTGTCCTTCCACCGGATAGTCGAACAAGGACTAAGTGAATACTTGAAAAGTTCTTTTGGTTAGTCTAATCAGCCAGATCACTGTCATCTCAAGAGTTACGTTCACGTAAACTCGTAGAATTCCGCATGCGTAGGATTTACGTGAATTAATTATAAGCATGATATGTTGTTGAATTATTATTTGAATTAATATATGATTAATTCATGCTAGTAATAATTATAAGAATTAAATTTGTATTTAAATATTCACCCCGAATAGATCTGTGTAACTTATTCCCCAACAAGCCGTATCGAAGCGGTTTCGGCTCAATTTTTTAAATTGTAATTTAATTCGTTGACATTAAATTTAAAATTGGTTAGTAGAATTGCTAGATCTGTTTTGCAGGTATCCAATTGTCATGGAATTTAATGTGTTTATTTATGCATGCATATAAATTGTGGTTTTTTTTAATTGGATTAGATTCGGATTCGTTTTGCCTCGCGGAGAAAATCCACGAGTAGATTAGGATTTGTTTGATTTGATCAATGTAATAGACTAGTCTAGATCTAGGTTTATTTATTTTTGTAAGTAAATTGTAACCGGATCGAAAAATGAGGACGAGATTAAGAATTAAAGGACAAAATCTTAACCCGGCGAAGTCGGCGTATGTCAGCGCTAAACGTGTTGAGCAAGGAGGCAATGATCTTGACGCTAAGCACGCGACGGGCGCAGGGGCCGAGGCCGAAGGGCCGAAGCTCATGTGAGATCTCGATAAGCGCCAGATGGATCTGCTAAGCGACGACGCGGAAGGGCGATCTAGTCGGCCCTTGTGACGGAGGTCGATGTGAGGAAATCTGTGCTAAGAGTCTGTGGAGATGTACGCCGTCTTGAGGTTCGGCGGGCGAAGTCAAGGATGCGGAAGCGGTTATAATTTCGAGGAGCGAACTCGCCGAGGTCGCTGACAGCCTTGCGGCGCGCATCTAGGCTACTTATCAATTTGGCTTGGCGTTCGATCCGCCGCAGTATTTTTAGACGATTTGGGAGACGATCGAGCATTTGGGAGAAATTCAAGGCGGTGTTTCTTCAAGATCAACCCAAAAAATCAAACCATGACAATTGGATAATTTGTGCCCAATATGTTTATTTTTCTTTTTTGCTTGATTTATTTTGTGCTATCTTATGCTTTATTTAATTTGTTTAAATGTGTTTGCATGAGATTTGCCCAATGAAAAATCTCACCTTCAAAATTACTAAGTATGTTTAAATAATTAATTGATAATTTTATTCCGAATAATAAAATTGAATTAATTTTGACCTCCATGATTTATTTATTTGTGAATTCTTTTGGAGAAATTCCCCCCACGGGACGGTCAAAAGATATCTTTCACATGAATGAATTCCAAATGGATGATTGTGGGTTATTACTAGTGGCGACGATGACCCTCCCCACGAGGCTCGTTCAATACGAAATAATAATCCTATATTTAATCATGATTATTACTTAGGTATAAAATTGATATGCATATACTTCCCCGAAGTCCCTGTCAATTTTATATTGGTCAAGTGGGAGCCAACTATTAATCTGAATATTAAAGGTTTGTAATTGTTCTTGTTTGTAACATGCTTAAATGTGTTTAAATAATGACCCACCCCACGTGGCTTATTTAAACTGTTTTGAGATGTTGGCTGATGCATGTTCATATTTTTTTTTGAGATTTTAATATGATGCATGTGATCAAACCTTGTGATATATTTGTGCTTATGCATATTATTGTTTATTTCAGTTCATCATGTCGCAACCTTTTAATCCACTATTCAATATACTTAAAGACAATTTGCTCCTTTGGAGAAAATTTTGTTGATTGAATAAATAAACTTACTATTGTCCTCCTTTTGCACAAAGCCATAACGGGTTCGACCACACCTAAACCGGAAAAGTCAAAAGATGAGTCCACTAAAACGGTTAAGAAAGAGTATGCTGACTGGGAGCGATCTAACGTGTTGGGAAATTTATAGTTTTGATGAAAGTTCCAAAAACACATGTAATAGGACCAAAACACGTTATTGATCGATGTTTACATTCTTCGCTATAGGAGACCATTGATAATGATTGTATAGAAAAACTCGATGTAATAGATAGGTCACATTGAGGGGGAACTCAATATGTATAGGTCGATCTCAAGAATCGTAAGAAAGTTCGATATCCCGAAAGGCGTAACGTTAAAAGCGGAAGATCGATCGAATCGATCTTGTCGGATAACTCGTACAGGTGAAGCTCAAACTTAGAATTTCGAAGATCGATGACTTCGGTAAGATCGGATTTGAGTCACCATTGAAGCTAAGTCAACAGCGCGCGAAACTCTATCAGGTAGATCGATCGATTCAGATCGAAAGTCGACTCATAAGATGAAAAACCGATGTTTCATCTTATCATACGTCTGCGATCTAAACAAGAAGAATACCAACCTTAGTTGGAGGAACAACATCGCAAAGCAAGTCTTCCATCCAATAAGGAAGAAACACGTATGAACGAGCCGATACTCATGGATTCGATGTTGCTCTCTCAAACGGCTATAAAATACACATTCACGCTTTTCGCCATGCCGTTCTCAAGACGCCACATCAAGCCCGCAAGTTACCTAAAAAGCTTTGAGATTCAAATTGCTCTCCAACGGCTCTTTGATCTCAAGGTCTATAAATATGGGATCACACTTGAGTGACACACACGGAAATGCTTGGACAAACAAAATAATCAAGAAGCTCAAACTATAGTCGATTTCATCGAAGAACACAACAACAAGCTTATTTTATATTGTGTTCATCCCATAAGTTCTTAGCAAGAAATCTTTTTTTCATCTAGCTTTTAGGTCGCTTTTGTATGCAAGGAAAGATTTCATAGTTGGAACCTCAACAATCTTACCCAAACCCCAAGTTAGGATAAGTTGTTTTAAGAAGATTTCGATCTAGGGTTTCTAATCTTGATTTACGGGATCGGGTTGAGTGAGAACTCTTAAAACATCTGTTGGTGTCTGTGTTGGACTAACACACTAAACTAAGTAATCGGTTAAGTTGGTTAAGTTGGTGCCCTTGTGAAAGGGGAAGAGTGGGCCCGTGGGGATTTGGTTTGTGGAACCACTATAAATCTTGTGTGCCTTTCTTTGCTTTGATTAATCGCTCTCACATCGCACAATCTTCATACATTCTAAGTTAAGATCGAGATAAGACCAAGCTTCGATCCGATAGGATTTGATATTTGTCATCCGATTAAAAAGATAAAACTTGGAATCGATTTATACAAACCGGTTTTTCACACGGGTAAAACTTAAGCTTCCGACACATCTTAATCGATAGTTACCGAACCGATCCAAAGCGTTCAAGAAGTTGGTTATCGGACAAAACCGATTCAAGACTCGATTATCTGCTCCTCACACCCGACCGCACGAAAAAAAAGAAGTCTATTCACCCTCCCTCTAGAACACGCCCTCACAAATTCGGGACCTACAAGTGGTATCGAGCGGTTGGTTCTTCCGAATAATCGACTGCGGTCATTGTGGTCAAATCGAATCGATCTTGAAAAAACCGTTTTTAAAAACTCATTCATTTTCCAAAATCACTCAAAGATGGATAACACGTCCCAGATGTATCATGATCTGCCGAAGTTCTCAATTGATGAGTATGCGATTGGGCCATATATATGTCCAACCATCTAGGCTCGACATTGGCGTAATGATGGAAGTCATCGAGAGGACCCATCATCATTTACTACGACAATCCCGCAATGGGAGGAGATCCGATTTTCCTACCTGAAGTCTTTGTTTAAAAAGCCCAACGATGGATGGACACGTAAGAAAGAAAATCGATACTCTGGACACCATTGCAAGACATATCATCATGAAGACAATGGATAAGGTCACCAAAAGAAAAGATTAAGTATCTCAAATCAAAAAGCAATGGGATATCTGGCCGAGATCTGCGAGGGAAATGAACAGGATAAAAGACAGCCGGTCTTCTTTCAACCGTGAAGTTCGAGAAATTCAAGATGTTGCTTCAAATGTAAAACCATCAACGAACTCGATGGAAGAATTACAATGTCTATAAACAAGCTTCGAGAACTTGGTAGAGAGATGTCCGATAAAGATATCAACTATAAGATCCTAAGGTCTCTCACCAAGAAGTGGGACATGAAGGTCACCAGAATCAAAGATTGCGTGACATTTCAAGAATGAAACCTAGTAGCTTGTTCTTGAGTCTTAAAGCTCACGAAGTTCGACCCGATTGAAAGAGGTCAAGTCGATGAAGACGAGGTCCCCTCAATAAACCTCGACTTCAAAATCGCTTGCTTTCAAGGCAACCAAGAGAAGAGAACAAAGGCCAATGAACCCATTGGAAATATATTAAGTCAGTGTAGCAGATCGCTTTTACTTACCGTGAAGCTTGAGAAGTCGATATACAACTTGGTAAGTATCGAAGATTTTATAAGGACTATCAACATACCGAGGGCGAGATAGGAGATCGCATAATAGATCTCCGTAAAGAACTGTGATCCGATGATCGGAGGGATCACAAGAGATGAAAGGGAAAGAGATAGTCGGGACGAAGGAAAGAAGAGAAAATTAAAGAGAAGTTTCATCATCGAAAAGAAAAGTCACCGACAGGTCATGGACGAGTGATTCACCGAAGAAAAAGTTCGTGGATTTTAATTGAGAAGCTAGGTCACTTTTCTGGGACGCCGAGAGAGAGGGAAGAAAAGAGGAACAAAAGAGAGCAACGCTTATAGAGATGTAAGAGCTATGGTTGCCGAAATGAATCGACGATTCCTACCGCCCTCCGAGGACTCCGGATTTAGAAGATTACCGACAAGAAAGGTTGCCGACTTCTATGAAAATGAAGATCCGATATTTCGCCGACGATGATGAACGCCGAATGTGGAGGACCAAATCGAGGTAACCTCCAAACTCGCTTGCTCGCTTTTTATTTAGCACACCGCTTTGGGGAGATTGACCGTTTCTACTCGAGAGCAATTGCTTGAAGATCTCCAATGCAAGAGACACTTATGCTATTGTGGAAGCCGAGAATGATGTTCGAGGACCGTAAATAATCATTGTCAAGAAAATGATCTCGAAAAAGCCTCCGAACTTAGATTTAAATCGCCTTATAAGGTAATCGAGGAATTTAAAATTCTCGGTTAAAGCTTCGATCAGAAAAGCAGATCAAAGATCGATGGAATTAACAGACAAAGAAGTCGATGACTTCAAAATCTTGCAAGCAAAATTCGATGAGCTATTCCGAATGCATGAAAGTCCAAATCCTTGAAGAAAATAGATGTTTTTTTCAAAATCATCTAAAACCGTTAAAGACATGAACGCCTATTTTCGAATAAAGATTGATAAGGAGGACTTGGCTATGAGAAACCCTCCACATCCTCAAAAGCCCCGATCGATTCATCTCCTTTAAAGGTGTAATCGCATTTAATTTAAAAAAAAGATACACCAAAAGCTAAACTTGTATCTAATAGGGGTAAGAGACCGTTTGAGGAGTAAGGCAAGTGCCTAACCGGAAAAGGGAATGTAAATGGACCCCAACCGGTAAAGCATCACCGAGAATCAACGGAAGAACCCGGTTCTTGAAGAGACCTCAACCCGATCAACAGATCAGAATCGAAAAAGACAACCTACAAAAAAGGAAGTCTAATCGAGACCCAACCAAGGTCGGTGCCTAATAAGCATGCTTCGTAAATCGCGAAAACCATCTATGCGAAAAGGATATGAATCTTTTGATGGTAGCGATCGTACCTACCCCTATAGTCGAAATTTAGGGTCAGCCAAGACTGAACCATTAATCGATAAAAAGAAGACAAACTGAAAAGTTAAATCATAAGTCTTCTAAGTCATCCAAGGTTCACACAAGTAATCATACAAATCAGAAAGCATATAAGGATAAGTATGATTATGTTGACAGGTATGGGAGACAAATCAGGCCTTCTGATCTGACTGATCACAATAGAAGTGCTCGCTTTGTATGGATCCCCAAATCCAAACCTAACCCCCGGGACCCAATCCGAAAGGGGTACCTAAAGCCCGATCCGATTGCGGTGTTCGCGTGGGTCCGCCAACAAAGGAGGTGTGCAAGCAACTATCTGGTACATCGATAGTGGATGCTCAAGGCACATGACTGGAAGCAAACATCTCCTCAGTTCCTACATAGAACAGAAAGGCCCGCGTGTGCTCTTCGGTGATGATAACTTTGGTTATACCAAAGGGTTCGAACCTTAGAGAATGATGATGTACAAGTGGCGGAGTCTCGTATGTCGGAAGGTCCGAAGCACAACCTATTATCGGTTTCACAATTTCCGCGACAACGGATTCAAATGTTGAGTTCTCGACCGATCAACGCACTATCAAGAATCTAGTCACCAACAGATTTTGCTAACTGGTTCAAGAAAAGGGACGATCTACACGGTGATTGGAACAGCTTGTCCAAGAAATGCGTGTTCGATTGTTAAGAGTTCCAAAAGTAGTTGGCTCGCAAAAAGAATGAGCCATCCGAACTTTAAAACTCTTAATAAGATAGCTAGGATGTCTCTAGTGGAAGGACTTCCGAATGAAGTGTTCTCAAAGGATCGACATATGCATCGCATGTCGTCGGGGAAAACAGTCAAAAGCTTCATTCAAAGGAATTTGGACCAACATCCAAAGCAGAAAACTCGCATTTGCCTATATGGATCTGTTTGGACCGCCATACACCCGGTCCCGGGCCTCAACGACGGTAATCGTGGATGACTATTCCAAGTTTACTCGGGTTATATTCTTACATAAGAAGAATGAGACGACAACCAAGATACCCGAAAGCCGCTAAGAAGATTACAAAATGAGAAGTGGTGTTACAGAGTAAAAATCAGACGATAAAAGGTACAATTTCAACTCTTTTATTACCGATTTTTGCTTAAGTTTGGTATACAAAGATGAAACAACCGCGAGGACGCCACAAATGGAGAAATGAACGGAGAAACAGAACTCTCAAAGAAGTTCGCCGAACAATGTTAAATCGAACATGCGATACCAAACCGCTTTCAAGCGTAAGAATCAACACTTTGCATGCCAAGTATGTCTTTAAGGCTCACTACAAAACACTTATGAATTATTGGCGTAAAACCTCGTAGACAAAATAAGTGTTTCATACACAATAATGGGGAAAAGTCAGGTTGAAGACTTTTGAGGCCAAGTCCGATGAGGGTATATTTTAGGGTATTCCTCATCTAGCAAAGCTTTCAGGTCTACAACAAACGAACCCTAATTGTGGAAGAAACACCCCATGTAGCCTTTTGATGAAGCATCTTCTCGATCAAGAGAAATCGCCTCGTAACAAGAAGACCGATCTACCGTAACCCGATATTCGTAAAATGGATCACCTAACTATCAAGGAAAAAGGATTTAAATCAGATCAATTTACATTCCAGATCTAGTCGATTCACCAGATCAATCAGATCCTAAGGTACGAACAACCGCCGATGAAAAAAGTCGATTCACCGAGATAAGAAAGAATCGAACCATCCGGCCTGGGGAACTTCGGTTCTCATTTAACAGACATCAAGACATGATGAGTCCAACATCACCGAGACTTGTTCTTATCAAGTGGACCATAACCTCAGACCACTCCCAATCGCTAGTAATAAGATTTTATCAGAAACGGACGATGTTCTCAAAACCGACGCAAATCAGAACAGAAGGACCTGGATAACCAGTCATCCAACTGATCTGATAATCGGAGACCCGTCTGATAAAATTAAAACTAGACATCAGATTGGTGAAAGTGCCATGTATTGTCAAGTATCCGCCTATGAAGGAACCAACTACAATAGAGGAAGCGATTACAAGACGCAAACCGGATTCTAGCCATGCAGGAGGAGCCGAACAGTTCGAGAGAAATGAAGTATGGGAACTAGTAGATGGTCATCAAGACGAATTGGCACCTAAATGGATCTTCAAGAACAAGAGAGATGAGAAAAATGTTATCACCGTAAATAAGGCAAGACTTGTTGCTAAGGGGTATTCACAATCGTAAGGAATTGATTACTTATGAGACCTTTGCACCGCCGCCGCCTTTGAAGCCATTTAAAGCTTTCGCATATGCTTGAGAGGGTTCATCAGGTATCGATGGACGAAAAGAGTGCTTTCTTAAACGGGGTACTAGCAGAGGAAGTTTATTTTAACAACCTCCGTGCTTTGAAAAGGGCAACCAAGTGTATTTTAAGAAAAGCTCTTTATGGTTCAAACAGTTCGCGAGCTTCGGTATGATACACTCTCTAATTTGATCGAAAAGTGGGTTCACTAAAGGAACAAAGGGATGTAACCTTATCTTAATAGAAGATGGGGAAGATATTCGATGGTTCGGGGATTATGGATTTACATCATCTTCGGATCTCCTAACAAGAACCTATGTGAAAGATCGGAAAAGGGAAATTCGAGATGTCCATGATGGGTCGGATGAATTACTTTCTAGGTCTCCAAGTTAAACAAAGTACGTAAGGGATATTCAATATAAGCAAAAGTACACTAGGAATCTATTGGCTAAGTTTGGAGTTCAAAATAGTAAGGAAGCCAAAATTCCTATGATGACCGGATTCAAGATGGATCCGGATGAGGTCAAAAAACAAATCGAAGGAATATAGGGCTCTCATTGGATCTCTATTATTTCGGTGCACCGGATATCACTTTTTTTGCAAGAGGTGTATGTGCAAGATTTCAAGCAAATCCAATGATCGACCACCTAGAAAGGAAAAGCGGATTCTTACATATCCAAGGAACAATAAACCTTGGTTTATTCTACCCATCGATGATAATCTAGAGCTTAGTGGGTATTTCGATTTCGATTATGGAGGTTGCAAGATCGATGAAAAATCAACCTCGAGAACATGTCGGTTCTTAGGAAGAAAACCGATCTCGTGGTTTTCAAAGAAGCGGACATCGATTAAGCGACATCTACAAATCAAGCGTAATATATGGTCAGCAGAAGAAGTCGTTGTTCCTAATCACCAGCTCACCAAAATGAGGGATTACAACATTGTAGCTAAAAAACGTACCTATATTCTCCAGGATAAGTGTCTTTATATGCAATCACTCGTAATCCGGTTCTACATACAAGATGCAAGCATGTGGATGTTAGACACCACTTTATAAGAGATCACGTTGAAAAGAAGAATATCGTAATGGAAAAGATTCATACCGATATACGACCCGATATTCTAACCAAGCCACTAAATGAGATCGATTCAGAGATTTATGCAATGAGCTAGGACTTCTAGATCTTGGAGAAATGTCACCGAAAAATGTTTGATGGAATGTTCTCGTAACTAGCTGGTTAAGAGACTAACCAGACGAGAGAAATCGGTTGAGTTTGGTATCTTAATCGATCTCAAGAGATCGATAAGCAAAAATCGATCGACTTACACGCTATCAGATCCAAAGGCGAATCGATCGATTTTAGTTTATCGATTTAAAAGTCTATCGCTTTTTAAAGGAATCGATCGATTCAAGGTTTATCGATTAAAGGAAAATGCTCGGATTTAAAGGATTATCTCGATTAAATCAATTTGGTTATAGTATTTTTTTGTGAATCGATTTGAATGATATTCAACAAGCAAGATTCGTAGATTAAGAGCTAACAATCGCATAAGAAAGGTGAATTTACACAACGATGAAATAATGTAACTTTTCATTGATAAAAACCCAAGGTGAGGTTACATTACGAAGTTACAAGTACAAGAAGACCCGGAGGTCAAGACATAAATGTTAACCAAAATCCTAAACCTATAACCCTAAACCTTTCATCCTAACCCCGAAATGAAGGAAAGAGAGAGATTTTAAACTCTCATTTTCCCCACTTAACAAAAGGGGTGAGAGAGGCTTTAAAGAACAAAATCCAAAGGCGCCGCAAAAAGTCAAGATCAAGAAAAATGGAGCGACAATGCCTTGATAGGGATTCTTAAGCCCCGAGCCCTAAAAAAGGAAAGGAAAGTAGGGCTCTCCAAATTGTTAAATGGAGCACGTGTGCCAAAGAGTTGGTCGTCAGATCTCATGGGCACATGTGTTGCATGTTTTATACCGCACTAAGTCCGATGGTTCTGGTTACGCTATCCAGATAGACACACAAACGAAGCAAAGCAGATCTTATACGGTGGTAGAGAAGCTTTGCAAAGAATCGATGTGAAATCAAGATGATGAAGAAAACAACAATAAGGGATGCAAAGGGTTGATTTGAGAAGGTGAAACCATATAAAAGGGTGTAAAAGTGTTTGCCGTAAGTCTCACCGGAAACAAGGGTTCACCAAGATACATGATTCTTACAAAAGAAGATAAGTATGGTGAATGGGTGATGTTGTGTAAAACATTGGTCCAATTTATAGAGGCCAACAAGGATGCAAATGCAATTTCCATTTCAAGAAGCCTATCCGAGAAATTTGCATCAAAAGGACAGCGTGTAGAAATCACGCGACTGATAATTGGATAAATTTACGGTTGATTGACATATCGAGAGATTCAGACGATATTTACGCATGTCAAATCACGCCTACTTAGGGAATAGAAGTTACTACTCTAGACTAAGTTTTGGGGGTAACACTTATCCCAAGAATTGGCTTAATCCGAAAAGAATCGATGAGGTCAACCAAAATGACATTACTTACGAAAGCATGATCGGACGAGAGAGATCACCGAGCTTGAAACTCCAACAAATCGATATATCGGTCTATAAAATAAATATCGGTTGAAGGGGAACTTCAACTCGATCAAGGAGGATCAAAAGGAAATCGACGACTTAAGGAAAGATCGGCCTAAGCTCAAGTTTCAACAAATCGATGCAATCGAGAAGATCGGTTGAAAGGATCATTGGGAAATTTCTTAAGGCTTAAAGTAATGATTAAGATCAACAAGTGGAATCAACATTGACAAGTAATATTGACCGACATAATATCACCAACCAGATCACATCTCTTTTCTCTTGTTCTTTACTTATTTATCGGATCGTATCGATATTATTTGCCTTCATCGTACCCACTATCCTTGTGGACGTGTACTCGCAAATCATTTAATGCGGACGGGGGGTACATGTATTAACCGCTATTTGATCGTGCTTTTTAAATCCAAAAGTTTTTTTACGCATGCGTTTTCGACCCTACGATCAAAAACCGCTAAACTGGAGCGCATAATCTTTTCAAAACGTTTGATCTTCAAAATCTTGTCTTATTGTTCCTCCGCTTTATATAAGATTCATCAAACCTTACGAAAGTTTTTTCGTTTCACAAACTTGCATTACTTTCATCGAAAAAACTTCAAATTTTTCTACGTTTCAAAAACGATTTCTTAGAGTTCAAAATCATCTCAAAATTTGAATCGGTAATATTTTCTTTTAAGCTTAATGATGAATCTTTCTTTCCGATAAAAACGTTGATTTCAAAAGTTGTTTTTGAATTTATGCTTCATTGCCTTTTTGTTTTTCCGCAAGATGATATTGATATTGATTATGCACAAAATTAATGAGTCTATCTCACCAGAGATGGCCACTCATGGACTAGGAAAGATCATGTGCAACTATGCGAACGGGCAACGAAGATCTTTGAGGATAAGTTCGTTTCGATTTGGAACCATCGAGGATCTTGAATCCATGGAGGTGGAACAAATTTTGAAGCAAGCCGGATCGAAACATATTGCTTTCGTCACCGCAATCCGGTGATGAAGATGAAGCACTCACAATTCTTGAGAATTTGAGTGTGGATCTGAAAAAACCAGGAGACGAATCGATGTCGCCACCAAACGGAGAAGAAATCGATCGACAAATGCGCACATCACTAAAATGCTCAAATTTTACAAAAAGGGCGTAATCTCACCGCACACTACTGGGGAGAATGAGGACGAAGAAATCGAAGAGAGGAGCTCTTAAGAGAGGCGACAAACATCGAAAAGCCGGATTCATCGTGCCAATGCTCAAAAGAAAGACAGATCGTTGTTCGACATTCCGCCAAGAACGATCATGGGAATCTTATTTAGCCCAGGATGCTCTCACATCACCAAAATGTACAAAGATGGCAACAATAATTGATGGGTTTAACATCAATTGGCACGGGCTTCGAAAGCCATCTTGCTCCAAGAACACGTAAAAATTTGGAGTCAATGAATCCAGTGTGTCTTTCGGAAAAAGAGAGTCAATAATCTCAACAAGGTTGCAATTATATTGAAGGACAAACCGCCAAGCTACCGAATGGAATCGTAATGGATCAAGTCCTACAATGCCTTCCTTCATCAACTTCAGTTATATACGGGCCACCAGACGATGACAAGGAGCCCACTCCAACAAAATCAAGAAAGGAAAGAGCAAAGAAGCCGCTTTCATCCACACCCGGGCTTGCTCCACGTAAAAAGAAACGAAAACGGTGAAGGCCTGGAGAAGAGGCCAAAGAAAGCAAAAGAAGTTACCATGACTCTAAAGACTAGAAGATGAGTCGAGAAGAAGATAGAGCGCCGTTGTTGCGCAACTGGAATCAGACAGCAAGCTTTCAACCCGAGGGCTCGCCTTAACGATCTCGAGGTAGAAGCACAAACCGACAAATCTCCTTCTCCTCAACCTCAAGCCGATTCACCGCCGGACTAAATCCGAAAGCATGTCTCTCCGCTAGTTCATGAACCGAAAGACATAACCGCCACTAAGCAGATCCCATCGCAGGTCGAACCAATCGCATAACTTTCAAGCACAATAAGCTTCCACATCTCATCCAACAGAATCCGGAAAGATAATTCAGATCCAGATCAACAAAGACCATCACCGAAAAATGGTCGACTAAGAATTGAACGAGATTGATGAGACGATCACAAGGGTCGCCCATCCCGCTATAAGAGAAGAAGTCATGGAGATCTCACCGAGAGATCTCGGGATTAAAAAGCTTCTCGATCTCATTTTACTTGTTGAATGGATGGGTGGTGCGGATGAGTTCGCAGATTTTGACTTCGATATGGGAAGTCCGCCAAAGTGGGATCACCAAATGAGCTCATATCCGATAAACTGCGGAAAGCTCGATCCATGGAAGTTGGAATTCACGGAAGAAGAAAAGTTCGGAGATGGCTTCAAGAAGCTCCGTAAAATGACGCCGAAATGGAGAATCGCGAGGCTGGATGAAAGTGAAACTCGGTGATTCTCACCAACCACCGGAGGCACAAACAATCGAACCCGATCAAGTGATGGATCCAATTCCTACATCTCAAATCACCACCGATCAACTTCAGAGATCAAATCTTGTCTCAAAGATCTCCCGAAAAGAAGAGATTGAGGAGGCTAATCGAAAGAGACAAATTAGTCTCAAACAAATCGAAGCAATCAGAGATCGGTTCTCCCAATCCATGACCACCAATGCTGAGCTTACAAAATCGCTTGATCCCAAAGGTGGATCAAAATCAATCTTTTTTTCTCGACGCCATCGAGAAAAGGCTCGAAAGTTATCGTAAGAGAAATTTGACAAAATGATTTGGACACTCTCGCTACAATGGAAACCGCCAAGACAGAGCCGACATAAACTGCTCGTAATCTAAAGCTCAAACTTGAAGTTTATCCGCTAATGATCTAAATCAGCATTATCATTAACTTGGTTCTCTCGACTTCCCACTCAATGCGCTTTTTGATCAAACCAAAAAGGGGGAAGGATCTCGAGAAACCAATCGACACATCGAAAGATCTCGATTCATACTGGATAAGGCCGGGGACAAAGCTCAATTGCAAGAAAAGGGTTGCGGGTCTTCGGGACATCAAAATCTGGACGATTCTCGCACCGGAAAGTCACCGAAGAAAAACTAGTCGACAAAAGCCGATAAGGAGCTAGCCGTAAGATTGTCCAAAGATGATCAAGAAGAAAGAAGGGCGTAAAAAACGGGCACAAGCGTAAGGGTTGAAACAGAAGTTCAAATCAAGGGCTAAGAAAGGATTGACCGGAAAATCGCACTGTAACCTCGGCGCCAAACAAAAGAGTTGATTTAGATCATACCAAAAACCGCCGCACACGCTAAGAGGTTTGAGGAATGGAATAAGATCAAGTGAATGGCTTTTAGATGCCTTTGTCCTTGATCTTGTTCCAAAAGAAGAATCACCGATGATGAGTTCCTCAACCGGGTTCGTAATAAATATCCGGACTTTCCTTCAAGTATCCGGAAAATGAGGCCAAGCTTATAAATGTAAAGATATCTCGCCAAGAGTATGATCCGTTAGTATACTCGAAGAAGGCAGATGGCTCATTTGATGATGGCATTTGAGAAATTCTACTTTGACATCTTGAGCAAATCGCGATATAATCCGATCAATGCGCATAAATCGATGTCAAATGGAAACTCTATCGATTTTCAACGCTCCACAAGACCAAAGAGAAATGCCGAAGGATACAAGCCCAGGGGAGTGAAGAATCGTAAGACGCCTAGGATCACCGCTTTTTAAATTCAAAACTTTTACGATGTAACATGTAATCAACATATCTAATGAAAAGTTTATTTTTCTCGATCCCAAGACAAAATCTCTTTTTTCCGACATTTGCTCTTTTAATCATTCTATACTTATCAATCTGTTTTTGTTTTCTCGGTGTTTTGGTTTCATCAAAAAGGGAAATTGTTGGGAAATTTATAGTTTTGATGAAAGTTCCAAAACACATGTAATAGAGATGGATTTTGTTAATCGATCGATGTTTACATTCGCTATAGGAGACCGGTTGATAATGATTGTATAGAAAAACCGATGTAATAGATAGGTCACATATTGAGGGGGAACTCAATATGTATAGGTCGATCCAAGAATCAAGAAAGTTCGATATCAAGCAGAGCGTAACGTTAAACCGTAGCGGAAGATCAGATCGAATCGATCTTGTCGGATAACTTCGCCAGGTCATGAAGCTCAAACTTAGAATACTCAAGATCGGATGACTTCCGTAAGATCGGTTGAAGACCTACATCGCCGAGTCACCGGGTTGAAGCTAAGTCAACAGCGCCAGAAGACTTATCAGTAGATCGATCGGCCAGATTCGATCAGATCGAATAAGATATAAGATGAAACCGATGTTTCATCTTATCATACGTCCGCGATCTAAACAAGAAGAATACCAACCTTAGTTGGAGGAACAACAAAAGCAAGTCTTCCATCCAATAAGGAAGAAACACGTATGAACAGAATGATATCATGGATTCGATGTTGCTCTCTCAAACGCGGCTATAAAATACACATTCACGCTTTCGCCATGCGTTCAAGACGCCACATCAAGCTGCAAGTTCATTTAAAATAGCCCGAGATTCAAATTGCTCTCCAACGGCTCTTTGATCTCAAGGTCTATAAATATGGGATCACACTTCGAAAGTGACAATGTTGAAATGCTTGGACAAACAAAATAATCAAGAAGCTCAAACTATAGTCGATTTTCGCACGAAGAACACAACAACAAGCTTATTTTATATTGTGTTCATCCCATAAGTTCTTAGCAAGAAATCTTTTCATCTAGCTTTTAGTCGCTTACGCAAGGAAAGATTTCATAGTTGGAACCTCAACAATCTTACCCAAACCCCAAGTTAGGATAAGTTGTTTAGCAAGATTTCATCCAGGGTTTTTCTAATAATCGATTGGATCGGGTTGAGTGAGAACTCTTAAAACATCTGTTGGTGTATCAGGTTGGACTAACACACTAAACTAAGTCCATCGGTTAAGTTGGTTAAGTTTTGGTGCCCTTGTGAAAGGGAAGTATGGATTTAGGACCTGGTTTGTCCGAACCACTATAAATCTTGTGCCTTTATCGCTTTTGATTAATCGCTGCTCTCACATCGCACAATCTTAAAAGCAGATACATTCTAAGTTAAGATCGAGATAGCACCAAGCTTCGATCCGACGGACCGATATTTCGCTATCCGATTAAAAAGATAAAACTTGAATCGATTGATACAAACCGGTTTTTCACACGGTAAAACTTTAAGCTTTCCGACACATCGCTTAATCGATCGATAGTTTACCGAATCGAAGCGCTTGAGAAGTTGGTTATCGACTAAACCGATTCACTCTAGACTGATCAAAGCTATTTGCCTCACACCGACCAAGACGAAAAGTTTTTCGTAAGTCTATTCACCCCTCCCCTCTAGACGCCTCGCATAACCCGCTCGGGACCTACATAACGAAATGACAAAGTGTACCATCTTGGCTTTATGTCGATGTGTTGCAACACCAACACCGAGAACGTTGAGACCGGGCCGCAGACATCATGATTAGTCTTAAAGCGATGTTTCAACATCGTAACCGTGTGGCTCGTCGGATCACCATGAGGACTTGCTCTCTATGAAAATGATGGAGGAACGCGTAAGGGAGCACGTTCTCCAGATAATGGCTCACCTTAACAAACTTGAGGTACTTGGCCTTGAACGACGATATCGACCCAAATCGATTTCGTGCTCCACTCTCCGCCTAAAAAAGTTTTGAACAATTTCGAACTACCGGATGAATAATCAAGTTCTCGATGCCCGATCATTTGCAAGCTTTAGTCTCAAGGAGGCGATATTGGGGCAAAAGAGCCAAGCCTTGGTGGCAAATGGACCTTCTTCTTCTTAAAAGGGGGTGGTAAGAACAAGAAAAGGGACAAAGGCCACAAGCAAGTGAACTCAAGTGTTGCCAATGGCAAAGAAAAGGTGAAAAAAGGGTGGTGGAGTGAACAAGCCAACTAAGGGGAAGTGCTTCAATCATGCGGTGAAAAAAGGACATTGAGGTCACTGTATTCTGCACCCAAAAGGAATGGAAAGAAAGGTAATTCTCATGCACTAGTTGTTGAAACTTGTTTAGCGGTGTATGCCTCTCATTTATGGGTGGTGGATACGGGATCCACTGATCATGCTTGTTTCACATTACAGGGGTTCAAGCGGACCCGACAACTTAGTGGGAGTGAGGTCCTCATCACACCGGGCGATCTTCTAGAGTGGCGGCAAAGCGATGGGAGAAGTGCACCTGTCTTTTGAAGACAGAGTTTTAATTTTAAGAGATGTTCTTTACGTTCCGAATTTTAGAAAGAATTTAATTTTAGTTTCTAAACTTTTTTATGATGGATATTCGGTTACTTTTAATAAAGTTGTTACCATTTCTCTTTTTGATAAATTTATTTGTCATGGAACGTTGTCGAATAATCTCTATACAATTAATTTGTGCACACCACTCATGAAATGCATCCTATAACACATAAACAAGCTTTCCGAGTAAAGAAAACGTTCATCAGACGTGAACGAGACACTTCTTTGGCATCTAAGATTGGGTCATATAAATCCAAAGAGGATCCAAAGGTTGGTGAAAGACGGTTCACTAGAGTTTCTCCAAGTTCAACCAATTCCAACCTGCGAATCATGTTTGGAGGGTAAAATGACCAAGAGGGCATTTGGAGCCAAGGGAATAGGGCCAAAGAAGTGTTAGAGATCGTTCACACAGATGTATGTGGTTCAATGTCAACCAAAGCAAGAGGAGGTTATGAGTATTTTGTCACTTTTATTGATGATTACTCAAGGTACGGTTACATTTTCCTTATGAAGCATAAACTGAGACCTTTGAAAAAATTCAAAGAATTTAAGGCTCAAGCAGAGAATCATAGGGAAAAACGTATCAAGTCTCTACGATCTGATCGTGGAGGCGAATACCTCAGCGATGAGTTTTTGAACTACTTATTCGATGAAGGGATTGCATCCCATCTCATCAAGACCCGAACCCCTCAACAAAACGGGGTTGAGTGAGAAGCGAAGAAAAATAACTCTTTTGGAAATGGTTAGATCTATGATGAGTTATGCGGATCTTCCCAAGTCGCTCGGGGGTCATGCCTTGAAACAATAGCTTACATTCGAACTTGGTGCCATCCAAATCGATTCCCAAAACTCCCAAAGAATTGTGGACCCCAAGCCTAGTAGTATGAGACACATGAGAATTTGGGGGTGTCCGCCCACGTGTTGGACAAGGAAGCCGGTAAATTGGATCCTCGATCAGAATTAAGGTTGTTTGTAGGTTACCCCGAGTGAACAAAAGGGTGTATGTTCTATGGTCCCGAATATCAAAAGGTGGTCATCAGCACCCACTTTAGATTTTTGGAAAAAGACTATATGAACGAAAGAAAACCCAGAAGTGAGATTACCTTAAATGAGCTAAGAGGGCAAACCTTAATGCCAACTGTACTAGATGATATACCAAACGATACACTTTCACAACCGGAACCTCGTCGTAGTGGGAGGGTTGTAAGACAGCCCGAGAGATTCATGGGAATAGGAGAGTCCTCGGACTTGATTCCCGGACAAGACCAATCAGACCCATGGACATATGATGAGGCACTCCAAGACAAGGATGCAGATTCTTGGCAAACAACAATGAAAGCCGAAATGGGTTCTATGTTTCATAACAGAGTGTGGGAGCTAGTCGAACCACTTAATGGGGTCAAACCCATTGGATGCAAGTGGGTATATAAGAGAAAAAGAGGACCGGGCGAGAGGGTGGAAACCTTCAAAGCAAGACTAGTGGCGAAAGGTTATACTCAG
Source organism: Stenogyne calaminthoides (assembly GCA_037126765.1). NCBI lineage: Eukaryota > Viridiplantae > Streptophyta > Magnoliopsida > Lamiales > Lamiaceae > Stenogyne > Stenogyne calaminthoides. The sequence continues at coordinate 5,387,055 of JBBCBC010000022.1, read as the reverse complement.
AAAGAAGGGATCGATTATGAGGAAACTTTTTCACCCGTAGCCATGCTTAAGTCTATCTGTATTCTCTTATCGATTGTTGCGCATCTCGACTTTGAAATCTGGCAAATGGATGTCAAGACAACTTTCCTTAACGGAAGTCTTGATGAAGAGATCTATATGCAACAACCCCAAGGCTTCATTGAAAAAGGCCAAGAACACCTAGTTTGTAAGCTCATGAAGTCCATTTACGGACTCAAACAGGCATCCAGAGCTTGAAACCAATGTTTTGATCATGTTATAAAGTCTTATGGGTTCGATCAAAACGAGTTTGAAAGTTGTATGTATAAAAAAGCATGTCGGAATCGCATTGGTATTCTTAGTTTATCGTAGATGACATTCGATCATCGGGAACGATGTAAAGGTGTTATCAGACGTAAGGACATGGCTTTCAAAAAGTTTGATATGAAAGACTTAGGGGCCGGGACACATCCTTGGGATCAAGATCACCGAGATCGCAAGAAAGGATGATAGGCTTATCGCAGCTTCATACATAGACAATCTTGAAACGATTCAAAGATGCAAGATTCCAAGAAAGGCTTCTTTACTTTCGGGCATGGAATCCATCTATCCAAAAAAATGTCCCCTAAGGCGCGAAAATGAGATAGATGACATGAGAGGTATTCTTTTATGCTTGGTATCGGAAACCTCATGCAATGCAATCGGTATGAGACCCGGATATCCGCGCTTTGCGTAGGCATGGTGGCAAGATATCAAAGTACTTCGAGGAAAGAGCATTGAACTACGATTAAAAACATTCAAGTATCCGAAAAGAACTCGGGATAGAATGTTGGTTTATCGGTCGATAGTCCAATCCCTATCGATACCACGGACTCGAATTTCCAATCGAGACATAGACTCGGAAAATCTACCTCCGGTAGTGTGTTTTGCATGGGGGAGGAGCCGTGACATGGAGAAGTCGTCTTAAATGCGTCATGAGGATTCTACCATGGAAGCGAATATGTATTCTTGAAGGCGATGCTTGTTTGGCTCAAGAACTTCCTAGTGGACTTAGATGTGGAACCAAGAGCCCACAAAGTCCGAGGACAACCTTGAAAGGAAATCCATTTTCACAAAGGAGATTCACGAGGACAAGGGTTCTAAATAATCGAGAGACATGTGGAAGGAATGAGTGTCAAGACCGTTGTCAATGGTTTGAGTATAAGTGGGAGAAATTATTAGGTTCGTGGTAGGCGACATTAGATTTCACTGACTACACGAGACATGTTGTAGTATACTTAAAAAGACTTTGAGTATAAGTGGGAGATTGTTGGGATTATACTAGAAATTATGTTTTTACTTTGTATAATTGAATTTCGGACTTATTTATTGAAATAAATTGTTTATCATCGATGCTTTAAATATTATCGAATGTTACATATATTTTTTATATAACGTTCAATAAGTCGACGTGTTACATTGTAGTTAATTTAGTGATACGAGATCACGAAGATTAAATTAACAAATCCCCTTGTAACTAAAAGTACGTCATTCACTTACCTAGATGGAAATGAACAACCCATCGTGAAAGGTTGAAGTGTAAGGCTCAGATTGACTTGTCTTGACCAAGAGATTACACTAGTGCATGTGATGATTTGAATAGGACCTCTGAGGAGGATAAATTCTTTAGAACCGAACAAGGAAGAATTAGACCTCAGTGGTTCGTTATTTCTTAATCTTCGTTCCTTAAATAGGATCACGTGTGATTGGTAACTATTGCTTTGACCTATCATGGGTAGAGAATCAACAAGATTCAATACTTTTTATCTTGGACAATATTATTAGTCACATGTGATTGCTAAGATTTAATACGAAGAATCGTTTTGCAAAGCACGTTTGTTTGATTTGCCCTTGGGAGGTTCATAAGTTTTATCATACCAAATCTTGCAAGTGGAATTAGTTTCGGTATGGATAATAATGTTGAACCGTTCCTTGACCAAGGATAAAAGATATTAATTAATGGAAAGCTATTTCAGTGGCTTGAATTAATTAATGGGCTAGATAATCTTAAACATGAGAAATAATAACCGGGAGCCATATTGACTGTAATATGAGTTAAGATGGATAGTGCAATATTAATTATGTAGTGGGATTAATTAATATTTATGGGTTTGAATAATATTGTGGCTCAATATTAGATATTCAAAATCCATTAGAAGGTCCAATCTTAATTCTCCTAAAGGCCCCCTAAGTAGCCCAACATATAGTTCAATAACTGAAAAATGTGTTTAAAATAAAATAAATATTGTTGCCTATTTTTCCTAGTAATTTTCGAAAATTATGGATAAGAGGGGAGAAAAATTTTCTTTGAATTTTGTTATGGAATGAAGATATATATTCTTGGAATACAAAATTATCTCATTAAATTCAAGAAATCTCCCACTTGGTTATTCATAATACAAGTTTCGAATTTCTTGAAATATAGAAGGCAAGAAAATTTTTCTTGATTTTCTTGAAAAGATATTATGGAAGATATGTATTTCTTGAAATACAAGAATATCTCATAAATTAAAGAAAATCCAAATCTTGGAATCTTGGACCTCATATTTTTCGAAAATACCATAATATGAGTAAGTGAGATTTTGTGGAATATTATAATTATGGGAAAAAGAATATAGGAGATATATTCAAGATTTCTTGGAGATCAAGAAAAGATTTTCTCACATTATTTTGCCCTAAAATTCGACCATTTCTACTCTATAAATAGGGGATGATTCTTTCATTTTCAAGTACAATTCCATGTGCTGGAAAAATTAGTAAATCTATAAAGGTAGTGCAACATAAATTATTTTCCTTTTGTTAATTGTTCACAAGTGTCCTTCCACCGGATAGTCAAACAAGGACTAAGGGAATACTTGAAAAGTTCTTTTGGTTAGTCTAATCAGCCAGATCAATGTCATCCCAAGAGGTACGTTCACGTAAACTCGTAGAATTCCGCATGCGTAGGATTTACGTGAATTAATTATATGCATAATATATTATTGAATTATTATTTGAATAAATATATAATTAATTCATGCTAGTAATAATTATAAAAATTAAATTTATATTTAAATATTCACGAATAAATCTATGCAACTTATTCCCCAACACCACCACCCTCCGTCCCATCGCAGCCGCCGGATCCACCACCCAACCGCCGCCGCCGCCGTTTTTGAAACTAAGCCACATAGGAAAACTCCGCTTCGGAGATTCCCTCACGTCCGGCCCCGCCGGAAGTAACGTCAAACTCGTGATTTCCTTCTCCCCGCCGGTAACCGACCCGCCGGAGTCGGTATTTTCCGGCGAACACTTCCTCTTTTTCTTCTTCTTATTATTATTATTTTTCACCTTTCCAACAGTACGACCTCTTTTACCTCGTCCTCTTTTAGTAGAGGCGCCGGAGTCGGTATTCTCCGGAGCGGCGGAGCCGCCAGTAGAAGCCGATTTCGGAGCGATGGGACGAAACCGCAACATTATCCTGTCCATCTCAGTGCTATCGTACGCACCCCCGGCACCTTGCTATATAGCATCCTCCCCTTTGATCCATAATTTAAACAAACCCCAAAAATGTTGAAATAATGTCACACCAAAAACTGCAAATCCGGGGGGTTTGATTTATACTCAGTGAATCAAGGGTTTGTTTCGTTTGGCACGGTGAGGGATTTGATTGGTGGGGGGTGGAACGTGGCGCTACGTTGAGGGGCCCACGTGACAGTGAGCTCTATCAGCCAATGGGAATGAAAAGGGAATGGGCCCATTGGGCAACCAATGAGGAGGGAGTGTGTGGCGTTAAAAGAGGGGCACGTAGGTTATTAGCATGGGGCGTCGTGTAAGGTGGTGGAAATTCCAGAAGGAGGATACGTGGTGGGATGGGATTCGAGGGGAGTAAGCGCAATTGTGCCACGTGGATGTACTTGTTTGACAAGGGCGAAATGTGTTCGGTGCATAGGTTGTGTTTGGGGGAGATATTTTAGGGGGATTTGTTTTGGTGAAACTGGATAGGTCTTTGTGTTGGAGCGGATACAGACACAGATATTGCTTGCTTGCTTGCGTCTATCTACCCCAGTTCTTTCACACACTAATGTCATGCTTGGACAATTTCAATTTAACGCATTGATTCCTATCTTCCACGATACCGTAATTCACTCCTGCTCCAAATCACATTTTAATTATTTAAAATTTTAAAAGAATTATATAATTTTTTTTTTCGATTTTCTTTTTTCCATTTTTTTCTATTACTCGACCGAACTTAATCCGGCCCAAGTGGTTCATAGTTGACCCGACCCGAATGGTTCATGATTTAGGGTTTATGATTCTTAATTTAGGGTATAAGAGTGGTGGAATAAGTAAATTTTAAATAAATAAATTATGGGACAGGTGTCAATTTAAGGAGATGTGGAATAAGAGTGGAATAGGGTATTGTGGCACAGACGAATCCAAGCGTCAATTTAATTTAGATATTATCTGATCTTATCGTATCTTGAAAATATTTATCTTCATCATTAATATTCCCCCTTTTTATTTACATGTGATTTTAATTTTTTAAATTATTTATGAAATAGATGTGTATTTTATCCCCTTTATCTCATATTTCCTTTAATATTATAATTTTAAATTTCCTATAAATCTGTTGTGTATTTAATTTTTCAATCAATAGTATTTATTGTTAATAATATTTAAATAATACTCTCTCCGTCCCATTTCAACCTTCACACTTTGACCGGCACACATATTAAGAAAAAATGGTTTTGTTGACTTTTCAAAGAGGATGAAGAGTTGAAGATTATGAGGATGGAGATGGGGGGAGGGGGGGAGGAGAGATTATAAGATTCTTTTTCATATTTGGGGTGTGCAATTTGAAATGGGACGGACCAAAATGAAAAGTGTGAAGACTCAAATGGGACGGAGGGAGTATGAATTAAGGTTAATTTTTTTTAAAAAATACGTCCTTAATTTGTCTTTAAAACCTCAGAATGACATATATTTAAAAAAGGAGGGAGCATTACTTTAGGTAATGCTTTTGTTGTGGTCCCCCTCTTCTTATTATGGTGGTGTTGCTTGTTGCGGTGTGATTTCAATCTATAGCGAGATAAACAAATATGTCATGTGTTAAGTAGTAGAAGAAATTAATTATAATAGTTTATTTTTTCTCTAAAAAAAGATATAAATAAGTGTATTATAAAAAAAATTCAGAATATTAACTTACAAGTTTTTTTTTTCAAGTGTAATTTACAAGTTTATATGTTCTCCATATAGTTTATTTGAGTTATATTTACTTTTTTCTGTAAAAAAAAAAGTTATATTTACTTTTTTTCTTATGCTCCTCCCCCATTTTGAAAAATATAACTCGCCAGTTCACTATCCTATAATTATATTTTAAAAATAAGATATGACCCAAATACTACATTAGAAATACGTTTAATGTATGAGATCATTTTATATAATTTTTTATTAAACAACAAATCAAGTATAAATGATAAAATAAAATGTACAAATTAAATCATTTCAAATTACGTTAATTTTTTTATATCAAATTAGTCCAACCACAATCTAGATTTAAGAGATTATGCTCCATTGGCATGAGTCACTTTCTGAGCACCAATACCGGAAATAAGGCAAATTTAGAAGTAACTTACAAAATTATTTAAAAAATAATTTGGGTGAACTCAGTCGTCATCTACCGTTGATCCTCCACATGTCCTTCACAAAATGAGATCACAATATTCTGGTCGTCGAATCTAGACCCTTTTCAGCAACTATTATAGTATAATGATTAATTAATAGAAGAAATGACACTTTAATTTGTTGTTAATATAATTTAATAGCGTTTCATATCATGAGACAATGCAATTATTTTAATTAACACTGATAATAATTAATAATTAAAAACATATAATTTAAACTATCTCGCAATTTTCTACCCAACCTCATTTCATATCTTAGCCTATGCCCGATGGCCTGAAGGCCTCTGAACTAGCCAACCCGCTCGACTTACTAGGCATGAAACCGTTTGCTAAGCTACCTACGCGAATCTCCCATTGCATCCCCTTCTGAAAATCCCATTTTTATAGTCGGTGCTCCACTAGCGCTCCGTCATAGCTCCACTGGCGCTCCGCTAGCGCTCCGTCGGTGCTCCGCCCGCATCTTCCGCACCCGACCACACAGATAAGCTGTGAAGAGGAAGTCATAATTTCAAAATTCTATGAATTTAAAAGTCTTAATGAATAGTAAAAAGTATGTGTTTATTTTGATTTAATATGGTGAAATTTTGTTTTATATCAATGTTTAATAATAATTGATGTGATATTATTATATTGTGTTGAGAATTATAAAAATAATGATCGATATGATTATATTGAATTTTATAAAAAATAAAGATGTAAATGTATTTTATTAAATGCAAAAACTTGTATGCAATATTGCATATTGGGTTTATGTGCAATTGTAGTGTAATAGAGTTTTTTGTAGGATTTTCGCGGGTTAGGCAACGGGTTGGGTCAGGGTAGTGTACGGGCTTCTTCTTTCTCGCTCGCAAACAATAGACGCCATATTTCTTCTTCTTCTTCCTCGAGTTCCCAACAAACGCGACCATATCTCAATTGATTTTCATGGCGCGACGTCTCTACATCACTCTTCTCACGTTGTTCTTTAAATCAATAATTTTAGACTGAGTTTTTTTTTTTTCGCTTGTACTGATTTTGTTCGTGTAATAAAACTCTTTTGTTCATATAGTAACACATCAAGTTGTTCTTTAAATATGTAATTTTGAACTTGTAATTTTTTTTCGCGCTTGTACTGGTTTTGTTCATGTGGTAGCACATTTTTCTTCATAGGATAACACTTTTTGTTCATGTAGTAACACTTATTTTTTTAGTAATATGTAACACTGTATACATGTCTTATGTGCTCAATAAGAATTGAATCTGCGACCAAATACCTTAACAACAGACCTGAACCATTAGGTTACAACACATATTTGATAAACATATCCTTCAATAAATATATATTGGTCCGTCCAGACCCGTGCCCGGCCCAACCCGCGAAATTTTCAAATTTTTGTCTTATTTGTGTGGTATTACACATAACACTATGGTATTGTTGAGGGAAATTAAATAAAAGAATTAATTCTCAACCCTCTCTACAAGTCCGTGCCTCAGGCTCAGCCCAGATCCTAAGTTCGATTCCCGTGGAAAACACTCCATCTATTTAAAATTTTCACTTGTTGACCTCCTCCCCAGGGGGCAGAGACATTAATTTGTCCCACGGGTGAGGGAGAGTGTTGAGAGAAATTAAATAAACGAATTAATTCTCGATCCTCTTTATAGGTCCAAACTTTTAGATGAGGTGAAATTCTTTCTGATGCAATATTTCATAAGAGTTCAATATTAAATTATAATTAAAATTTAAAATTATAATAAGACCTGATTTTTAAAATTATAAGTGCATGATGAGTCGCAAGTCGCTATTCTATGAATAGCATGTCCCAATCCCATACGGCCATACCTAAGTACTATACAAACCAATGCATGAACATAGCACATATGTATCAATATCTTGTTGTGTATATGTCCATAACTATTTTTTTATTTCTTTCCCCATACAGTCATACACAAACAATTTGTAACTTATATAATTTCTGCTGAACTTTTCACAGATATCACCGTTTCTAAAAAAGTTTTAGGTTAGGGATGAAAACACAGCGGACTACCAATAGATTATAGATCGGTCTACTATAACTCGATCGGTTCAACTCGATCTTTTTATTAAATGAGTTAGTTTCCCATGAATCATGTTTATGCTATAAATTTGAATTATTTGATCTATTTTATTCATTTCCAACACATTTGTCTAAATCACCAAATTTGGCCCGGATTATACTCTGGGTAGGATCAAATGCTATAAATTAAAAATAAAGTTTATAGCATGAACCAGGTCTATATAAATTTATGTCTTATTAAATAAATTAGACCTATCTTTTTATTAAACAAATTAGACCTAAACATTTCGCGAAATTTGTTTATTTATATATATCAAATTTAGGCATTTGCAAAAGTCTTTTGGTCGTATAAGTACAAATCTCGTGAATTTACTATTAAAATACGAAAAACGCTTTACAAGTAATTTCTTGAATTTAGCGTGTTCAGTCTCTAATTTGTTCATCTAGTTCTTCTCTTTGTTGACTTTGACCTTGACAATTTTTTGGAGCGGTCCTCACCTTAAACTTGTCTGGAGTTGAAAAGTGGTGGATTTGAAGCGTTGATCCAAGGACTGAACATCTTGTTTTGGATTGAACGTGACTTTTGAAGACTTTCTGAACGAACACCTTCGAATTTGATGAAGAACGTCTTTAAATCTTCGAGTGTTTGATAGAGATCTTCGAATCTTCAAGAGTTAAACGAAGAAAGCCTATGGAGAAATTCCAAATCGGAGGGGTTCGGCACTTTGATTTTGGATCGGGAGTCATTTTTGGAGGCCTTGCACGAAGAACACTTGAAGTTGGTGAAGAACGTTTTCAAATCTTCGAAGGCTTGAAGAACGTCTCTTAAGAAAATGTCTGATCGGAGGGGTTCAACACCTTGATGTCTGATCGTACGCCGCTTTTGGATGCTTTGCACGAAGAACGCCTTAAGGCTGCTTCGAATCTTCAAGGATGATTGCAGAGAATCTTGAGGTTGTCTTAGCTCTTCTCGTCTTTGCTCGTCGTCTGGAATGTCGTCTTCTGGAATGTGGAATGAAGAATTTTGGACCTCTATTTATAGGGTGAGGGATGCCAAAATTTCCCTTCTTGAGGCGCCATGTGGCGGCCTCTGGTTGGTCGGAAGGATTTAATTGGCGTAATTAATGCAAATCGTTAATTTGATTGATTTGTCATTAATTCTCTTCTATGTATGACCAAATATCACTCAGATTCGCCACATACAAGTGCTAGGACGCCCGTAAAATTTGACTTGCTTGTACCATGTATATATTAAATTAATATCAATATTAATTATTTAATTCTTGAGGATTAATTTAGTAAATTTCCAATAAATAACTGATTTTATTTGATATTAATATGTGATTTCTACATGTGTCACCATTTAATTGGTTGCAAATTTAATTTTCTTACAAGTCGATTCAGTGATGTGTGTATATATATATTGTTTAATATACAATATATATTTTATATTGAATAGCTATTTTTATATTAAGTAAAATGATACAACTAAAAATATATATTTAAAAAAATATTCAAATAAAATAATTTAACCATAATAAAATTCTGAATTTCATTAAAAAATATAACAAAATGAATAAGCCTTAAAATCACAAAATTAATATACTCACTTTGAAAATTTTAAGGTGAAAAAGAGCTTAAATTTACTTTAAATAAGCTTTCAGGTCTAATTTGTTTATTAAAAACCCATCTGACAAATAAGCAGCACCTAAAATAAAAACAAAAAACCTAAAGCCATAAGTACACAGGTCGTACCAGAGGCCGGAGGCCCACTAAAAACCTTGCTAGGGTAAAACCCCACTTGGGGCGAAAGGAAAGAATAAGCGAAGGGGCAAGGCGAAGAAAGGCTCCAAGCCAAGCTTCCTTAAGCCCAAAGGTGGAATTCAAAAGAGGGAGAGGGTAGACAAGGATGTATGCCTCCAGTGTAAGCAGAAGGGTCATTGGAAGAAGGACTGCAAGGTTCTAGCAGATGAAAAGAAGACACAAGGTGTCCCAGCCACTGGAACAAGTATGTTTGTTATTGAGATAAACATGTCCACAAATGATTTTAACTGCTGGGTATTAGATACCGGTTGTGGCTCACACATTTGTACAAATGTGCAGGGTCTCAAGGATAGCAGGGCAGTTAGGCCGGGTGAAGTCGCTTTACACGTTGGGAATGGAACAAGAGTTTCTGCTGAACGTGTTGGCTTTTACGTTTTAGATTTATACTCTGATTTTAGACTTGAACTGAATAATTGTTATTTTGTTCCTTCTATTACCCACAACATTATTTCTATTTCGATATTGGATATTGAAGGTTTTTCCTTCCATTTTGCAAACAATAATTGTTATTTTTCGCTTAATGGTGATGTGTATGGAAATGCTCATTTATCTAATGGTTTATACTTGCTGCATTGTGGACATAACATTCTTAATATACAAAATAAGCTACTCAAACTTAGTAATCATGAAAACCCGACTTACTTGTGGCATTGTAGGCCTGGTCATGCAAATGAGAAAAGAATTGCAAGGTTAAGAAAGTTAGACTACTTAGCTCCATTCGACTTTGAGTCTTATGGAAATTGCGAATCTTGTCTTAAGGGCAAAATGATCAACAAACCTTTTTCGGGAAAGGGGTTCGTGCCAAAGAAGTTCTAGAGTTGATCCACAGTGATGTTTGTGGACCATTGCCCACTCTAGCTAGGGGTCACTTCGGCTACTTCATAACTTTTACTGATGATTTCTCTAGGTTCGGATATGTATATCTGATGAAACACAAGTTCGAATCTTTTGAGAAGTTCAAAGAGTACAAAGCTGAGGTAGAGAAGCATCTTGGTATGAGTATTAAGACTCTTCGATCGGATCGAGGAGGAGAATATCTCAGCCATGAATTCACAGATTACTTGAAGTTACATAGAATCCAATCATAGTGGACTCCTCCCGAAACACTACAAATGAAAGGTGTATCCGCAAGGAGAAACCGAACCTTGTTAGACATGGTAAGGTCCATGATGAGCTTTTCCTCTCTTCCAACATTCTTATGGGGACACGCGCTCCAAACCTCAATCTACATTCTGAATATGATTCCATCCAAATCAGTTGAGCATACTCCATACGAGCTATGGCACGACAAGAAGCCAAATTTCTCTCACACGAGAACGGCGGGTTGCCCCACGTTTGTGAAGAAAATGCTCACTGATAAGTTGGAATCAAAAAGTGAAAAGGGTTACTTTGTGGGATATCCTAAGGAAACTAGAGGATATTATTTCTATCTCCCTGAGAAACAAACAGTGATTGTTTCTAGGTAGGCCAAATTCCTTGAAGAAGACTACGTCTTCAAGGAACAAGGTCATAAGACTATAGAACTTGAAGAAATTCAAGAACCACAAGGAGACTGATGTGTTGTCAAAGCAACATGACAAAGAATCAGTGGGAGCATTCAGCAGCTCACATGGTGGAAGTTTATCACTAAGTGATCCTCTTTCAGGGTTACTCGTCTAAAACGAAGAACTACTTCGAAAGGTGGAAGTAGTCCTTATTCATATCAGAAAAAAGCAGATCCTTTAGGAAGTCGGGACAACCCCCGATCCAAACATCATCCCTATGGAGTTTCGCTAGTTTGTCAGCAATAGAGTTCCCCTCTCGAAAGATATGTGAAGCTGTAAGGGAAACCAATCGACGATCATTCTCAAACTTCGGCCAGCTGGCCTTGATCCGCCATGGTAGGTCTCTCCCGCTGCTAGTAAGGACCTTGACTGCAATCGTGCTATCAGATTCAATCTAGAGGTATGTCCAGCCCATGGAACTAGCAAAGACAACCCCATGCATGCCCACAAGAATCTCCGCATCCAAGGCAATACCCTGGCCAAGGGGGGAGGCCTTCATCTGACCACAGTAGTCATCTTCGGTGGCCGTGGAACATTCGGAACTCGCAGCTTTCGGCAAATCAACAGGTCCTCCATCCCGTGTGACGAGCTGAGCTTGAAGTGATGAGCCTCACGAACCAAGCTAAGAATAAGAGTCATGCACCCGTGGTGCGAAGGAGAAATGTCATCGTGAACAACCTTGTTCTGAGTAGACCAAATAGCCCAGACCATCGTGACAAACGTGAGGCGCCAGAGGTTATGTATCTGCTTGCTCAGAGGGAGCTGTTGTTCCTATAAAATCAAGTCGGAGAAACCCGTATCATAGCAGAGCTGAACACTAAAGATATCAGAGATAGACATATAGATACAACGAGTAAACCTGCACTGAGTGAGGATATGCTCATGTGTCTCTGAAGCCTCGAAGCAAAGAGGACAAACAGTGGGGACAGGATAACCGTAGCGGTGAAACGCCTCCGAGGTGGGGATTTTTCCATGTTGAAATTTAGAGGCACGTAAACATGTAATACATGCGCAACAGAATTAAACAGTTTACCAACAACGAACATATAATTGCATAATTAAATACGTGTAAATATAAAGAGAAATCTTACAGTAAATCGTACGCATATTTTTCTACTATGGTATCCACGTAATCCCCAATCACGTACTTGCACAGACTTGCCAGCATTGAATCCCGAGATGAATTTGCTAGGAAAATTCTAACTCTAGATCTTATGAAGAAAATATGAATTAACGTTGTCTGTGAATTTCCAAGAGCTCATATATATAGGGAGAGGCCCAACTTAAATCGTAAGCTAACCTAATTAGGAAATAAAATCCCTAATCTTATAAAATAAATCTCCCAGATTTATTTCCCAAATATAAAATCACTACAGATTTAATTCCCATGTATATCAAATCTCTACGGATTTGATTCCATATATATTAAATCATATAATAATACTTCATATATTATTATTGGGAATCCTATTTAATTAAATCTAATTTAATTAAACATTAATAATAATTAATTCTAAATTAATATATTATTAAGTAATTCTCCATAAATTAAATATTAAATCCAATTTAACATTTAATCAACCAACTATAATCCGTAAAAGGGAACTACTTGTCGTGTGACCCATAGGCCCTCATATATCGAGCGATTAGTCAAACTAACGGTCTTAATTGAACCCTAAACAATAAATCAGACATTCTCAATATATGAGGTACGTTGTGAGAAACGTACAACTACCTGTAACTGAAACATGGACTATTACGATTTCCTCATTTCATTCGTGAATACTCGATTAAGTCTTGAACATGATGAAGTGTCTATTCAAATAACTTAATCATATTATATATAATCACTAATTGATCATGTATGTCACACTTAGCCACATATTCTAAGTTGATGTGCATCGACCGTTGACTTTGATCCAATTATGATGAGAAGATGAGTATTATCTCTAAATCCACATTGAGGAATGAATCATATTATTGGCTCAACTACCACGCACATGCATTTCGTGATGAAATCAATCCAAGCCATATCTACCCATAGATGGGTGTAAGCGTCGGTCATGGTCAAAGTTCTTCACTCCACATATTTCATGCGTATTGACCTCAAGTCAAAGGAGTATCACATCGCTCCCACTAACTGAGACACCCGTAGACACATATAGTGGAAATACATCAAACGGTTTCTCGGATGGGCATACCAATACCCTCTAAGGTATTTGTGCTTCCATCATGAGATACCTAGTATCTCGTAGTAAGTGGGATCTTACTACACTCTCTAAGAGTATGATACAGATCGCGCACCAATCTCCATTGCATCATCAATATCCCATTCTTGATGATCCTTGATCAGGACTATTAGGAGAATCATGCTTAAGTCATCTGAGTTCTCACAACCTCAATGACAGAATGACTCATGAGAACACTTGTATGAATAAATGCAAACAATCAAACATAATATTCAAAACAAGTGTATTGCCATACATTAAAATTAAGTGAACTATAATATTAAATCAAACTGAATATTATCGAGTATTATGTCATTACAATAGATTGTCTCTAGGACACCAACACTAACAATCTCCCGCTTGGACTAGAGTTAGACACCTACATATGTAACCCCTAGACCATCAAATGTCTAGTGTGTACATGAACACTCAGTGTTTTGGTGAAATGATCTTCCAAATTAAATATGTGGGAATACATTTTAATTTCATTTCTCCCATCATTATGATCTCTTGGATCAAATGATAAGTCTAGGTACATTCTTGTTTCTGTTTGCTAATCTCGGTTCCTTTCCTCGCGCATTTATACCAACATTGTCTTAAAACAATTTTATTATACAACTGACACTCGGAAATACCCCTAGTTCTCTTAAGAAAAATCTAGACAGTCTCCTTGAGGCTTCTGATACAGCAATGTACTCATTCCAACTGACCGCCTCATTATTGAGAGTGAAAAGTAACCTGACTGTGTTTTGTAATCATCACAGTCGGATTGGAAACTTGTGTCAGCTTAACCAGTCACTACTAGTTCTGACTGTCCACCATAGACAAGAAAACATTCTTTAGTTAAATCGAGATACTTCGTAATGATCTTGACAAAGAATCCAAATGAGACTCACTTTGATTTTGTTGGTATCTACCAGTGATGTTGATAGCGTAGGCCACGTTCGGCCTAGTGCAAGTCATGGCGTACATGATTGACCCAATTGTATATGCACATGGGACATCTTTCATGTGCTTGATATCAACTTCAACAGACGGACAATCCTTCTTTGATAGCATTATCCCATGATTTGCCGATAGAGATCCTCTCTTAGAGTTATCCATAGCAAAATGATTCAACACCTTGTCTACATAGGTGGACTGTGACAGCCCCAACATTCTCTTGGATCTATCCTTGTGGGTTCTTGATTCCTAGGATGTAGCAGGCTTCACCAAGACCCTTCATCATGAAGGTCTTTAACAACAATTCTTTAACGGACTGCATTAAAGGGATATTATTTCCCAAAATCAATATGTCATCGACATACCCGATTATGAAAACAATATTCATCCTGCTGCATTTACGATAAACGCAAGGATCTTCCGAATTAATGATGAAGTCAAAATGACTTGATAGCTTCATCAAATCGGATATTCCAACTCCTAGAAGCTTGCTTCAATCCATAGATGAATCTCTTTAGCTTGCATACTAGATTAGAATTCGGCTTAGATATACAACCTTCCGGTTGAGTCATAAACATTTCTTTATCAATGTTGTCATTGAGGAAAGTTGTTTTGACGTCCATCTGCCAAATCTCATAATCATAGTGTGCTGCTATCGCAAGTAAAATTCGAATGGACTTGGGAATGGAGCAAGAGTTGCTGCTGAACGTGTTGGCGTTTATGTTTTAGATTTACCCTCTGGTTTTAGACTTGAACTGAATAATTGTTATTTTGTTCCTTCTATTACCCGCAACATTATTTGTCACGCCCCAATTTTCATAAAACGGACACTCTAAAAAGTAGTTAAAAGTAACTAACTTGGGCGTGACTAAATTTGAATTTCAAATGCATAACGGTAACATAAATGACTATTTATTTGAAAATAACCTAACGAAAAAGAGCAACGACTATTAATTTGAAAATGACCTTAACTAAAAATGGGAAATACCAATAATTTTTAAGTTTGAAAGGAAATTCACAAATAAGTAAAATTCCTAGAAATACTAGAAACTTAGTTAATCATAAACTTTGATAATTTATGTGAGTATAGTTAACATCTAAAATTTGTCTCCCATCACCACTCCGCGCCCTCCAACTCCTCAACCTGAAATGGGGGAAATATTGGGGTGAGCATGCAAGCACACTCAGTGGAGCCACGTTATTCAGAATTAATGTAAAATAAATAAATAATTAAGTAATCAACTAGTAAACCACATTCACATTGTCACATAAACTTTGCCATAGATACTTTGCCATTGAACTTTGCCATTGAACTTTGCCATAGGAACTTTGCCATTGAACTTTGTCATAGAAACTTTGTCATATAAACATTGTCATAGAACTTTGCCATATAACTTTGCCATAGAACTTGTGAGCAGGCGGGTTAAACCCGAAGACCCGTCGGTACCGGACCTCAATTAGGGCCCCTGGCTATTAGACTTTGCCGAGCACGGCGGGATACACCCGAAGACCCGTCGGTCCCGGACCACATCAAGGGCCCCTGGCTATTAGTAACTTTACCAACATAAACACTTGCATAACATTGGAAAATAATTCACGTAGTAGATAACTCAACAATTTATTTAAAACATATAATGCCAAATAACACATGTAAAAGAGCTATACTAACCACTGTAGAGATTAAAGCAATAAAACTCCACCTCGAATCCAGATGCAAGAAACGATAAGTAGAAGCCTCGTATGAACTTAGTTCTCGAAATTGCCGTCGCCTTGCATTTAGTGATTGCAAACATTTAATTAGTATAACACCTAACATATAGCCAACTATTGGCTAGGGCTTATAAACGTAATTAGGGACCTAATTATAAAATAGTGAAAACTCAATTTTTTGAAGAATCAATCCCTAATACAAAACCTAGATTCCCAAATTAAAAGCCCTAAATCCCAAAAATGATTTTGATCCAAGACTCGAGCAATAACTTTTAAATTCTCAAATCAATTAAATAAACCCACTCTACTTGGTCTAAACCAATAACAGTGAGTTGTTGATATATACATATATATTTATGTATTTATATGTATACATAAACACAAGGCAATACATATCCATAAATTGTGTCGTGGGAAAATATGAATAGAAAAGCAAAGACCAATTCTTTATCCTATTCCCACTCTCAACCGTCACAAAAAAAATATTCATAAACAATAAAATGGTTAGGAGAATAAAATAATAAAATCCTTGAATCACCAATAGGTATGTTTAGGCTGAAAGGAAATCAATGTATTAATTAGTTTGGAGATTATCACTTACTGGATGATTGCAAATATTAAAGGACTAACAATAACAAGGAAGAGAGAAATAAAAATTTGTCCTGAGCATAAACTGAAACAAAGAAATTGTGAAGCACCACAAATATAAGAAACAATGATACATAAAAGGTTTAGCAGAAATACCTCTTGAATTTAGTAAGAATGAACAGTGGTAAAGAAGGAAGATGTACTCCGCATTTTTTATTTTGGGAAGAACCAGATTTTCTTTTGTTTCGGTAAATTTGAGGAAAATGTAAGAATGTGGGTTTTATGTTTTAATGCCTTGTATTCCTTCACCATTCGTGTAACAGCAAATTAGTGGGGAGTTAGTGCCCAAAAACTGTTATGACTTATTAAATAATGAGGGCTGTTTCTTTTTTTCTTTTAATTCTAAGACTATTGGCTGTTACTATTTGTAACGGGTTCTCACATTATTTCTATTCCGATGTTGGATAATGAAGGTTTTTCCTTCCATTTTGCAAATAATAATTATTATTTTTCGCTTAATGGTGATGTTTACGGAAATGCTCCTTTATCTAATGGTTTATATTTGTTGCATTGTGGACATGATATTCTTAATATACAAAACAAACGACTCAAAATTATTAATCATAAAAACCCGACTTACTTGTGGCATTGTAGACTTGGTCATGCTAATGAGAAAAGAATTGCAAGGTTAAGAAAGTTGGACTACTTAACCCCATTCGATTTTGAATCTTATGGAAATTGTGAATCTTATCTCAAAGGCAAGATGATCAACAAACCCTTTACTGGGAAAGGGGTTCGTGCCAAAGAAGTTCTAGAGTTGATCCACAGTGACGTTTGTGGACCACTACCCACTCTAGCTAGGGGTCACTTCGGATACTTCATAACCTTTACTGATGATTTTTCTAGGTTCGGGTATGTGTATCTGATGAAACACAAATCCGAGTCCTTTGAGAAGTTCAAAGAGTATAAGGCTGAAGTAGAGAAGCATCTTGGTAAGAGTATTAAGACTCTTCGATCAGATCGAGGAGGAGAATATCTTAGCCATGAGTTCACTGATTACTTGAAGTTGCATGGAATCCAATCACAATGGACTCCTCCCGGAACACCACAACTGAATGGTGTGTCCGAGAGGAGAAACCGAACCTTGTTGGACATGGTAAGGTCCATGATGAGCTTTTCCTCTCTTCCGACATATACGCGCTTCAAACCTCAATCCACATTCTGAATATGATTCCATCCAAATCAGTTGTGCATACGCCATACGAGCTATGGCATGGCAAGAAGTCAAACTTCACTCACATGAAAACGTAGGGTTGCCCCTCGTTTGTGAAGAAGATGCTCACTGATAAGTTGGAATCAAAAGGTGAAAAGAGTTACTTTGTGGGATATCCTAAGGAAACTAGAGGATATTATTTCTATCTCCCTGAGAAACAAACAATGATTGTTTCTAGGCAAGCCAAATTCCTTGAAGAAGACTACGTCTTCAAGGGACAAGGTCGTAAGCCGATAGAACTTGAAGAAATTCAAGAACCACAAATTGACAAGGAGACTGATATATTGTCAAAGAAACATGACAAAGAATCAGTGGGAGCATTCAGCAGCTCACATGGTGGAAGTTTATCACTAAGTGATCCTCTTTAAGCCAGTGGGAGTGTAATTGGAGTTGCATGCCTGCGCAACGAACTCCAAGTAGATTGAATGAGAACAACATAATTCAAACTCCCATTCAAGAGGCATCCGGAAATGCTCAAGAAGCATCCGGAAGTGTCGCTCTCGAAGCCTCCACGGTCAACGATGAGATCGTTGCACCACAAAATTTTCACAATCAGAATGTGCAGTTTGAACAACCACAACTCGGTAAGTCCTCTAGAGTTCGTAATCCACCCACTAGATATTATGGTTTCCTCGTAGAGGAACATGATGACATGGAAATCCCAGATAAAAACGAGCCTAAGACTTACACTGAGGCAACATTAGATGTTGACTCAAAGAAGTGGCATGAAGCCATGAAATCCGAGATGGACTCGATGTACATCAATCAAGTTTGGGACTTGGTTGAATTGCCGAAAGGGGTTAGACCCATAGGTTGCAAGTGGGTCTTCAAACGAAAGACCGATGCAAATGGCAAAGTACAAACCTGCAAGGCTAGGTTGGTGGCGAAAGGTTATAGTCAACGCGAAGGCATTGACTATGATGAGACTTTCTCACCAGTTGCTAAGATCAAGTCCATTCGAATTTTACTTGCGGTAGCAGCACATCTAGATTATGAGATTTGACAGATGGATGTCAAAACAACTTTCCTCAGTGGCAACATTGACAAGGAAGTGTTTATGACTCAACCTGAAGGTTTTATATCAAAGCTGTCGTGAGTCATTTTATTCGGAGAGTATTTTGTGGCTAATTTGATAACAACTCGCAAACAAAACATGCACGTGTACGATAAGCTGTAAATAAGATGAATATGTCCCAGTTCGTCGGGGAACGACTACTCTGGGGGCATACCAAGCCAGGATGTGGTATTGCGAGCTTTACACGTACAATATTTGATACACCTTATGAAGATGAATCATTACAGATGAAGATAATTTGGAGAATTCGCCTCCGGGTGCTAGGGTTTCTAGTAGGGATAAATGATCACTCTAATTTTTTTGTTCCTTACCTCTCAAGCGTGGGTATCACTTTTTGGGAGATTTTTCTGAACCCTTTTTTTTTTCTTCCTTCTATAGCACTCCGACAAGCATGAGCTGGGTTGGCAAGCATGAGCTGGAGACTTCGGGTCATGCAAGAACTCACGTAATGCTGCCACGTTTTCAACTTCGTCTTCTTGGTTGATCTTGGAACTTACTTGTTTGTAAAGCACTCTTTTGGTCGTCCAAATTAATCTTTTACTCGGTTGGATGCTTTGTTCGCCCCTTTAACCATGTCAGTTTTATGCTGGATCATTGTCCTCCTCGAGCACACTGAGCCCTCAGGATGTTCGGGTCTTCGGGATATCTGAGTGTCGGGCACTCTGACCCTTCGGGATACCTGAGGTCTGCGGACATACTGATCCTCAGGATATCTGAGGTGCGAACATACTGACCCTCAGGATATCTGAGGTCTTTGAACATACTGACCCTCAGGATATCTGAGGTCTTCGAACATACTGACCCTCAGGATATCTGAGGTGTGAACATACTGACCCTCAGGATATCTGAGGTGCGAACATACTGACCCTCAGGATATCTGAGGTCTTCGAACATACTGACCCTCAGGATATCTGAGGCTCGAACATACTGACCCTCAGGATATCTGAGGTCTTCGAACATACTGACCCTCAGGATATCTGAGGTCTTTCAGGATTTCTGAGTATTTTGGCCGCCTGAGTCCTCAGATTTGCTCATGGCCTTCTTGACTTAGCTCATCTGATTCCTTTTTTCCTGACCTGAGTGGCGAATACTTGTCCATTGGGCATGTAATATTTAAATAATACACGTGTCGCTCTTACGTGTTCGATTAAGCCTGAGTTACTATATCGAACACAACAATACCCCCAGCCGGGTTGCTTTGTATTCGACATGGGGCCTGGCTGTTAAAATCTTATTGGGCCATAGTCGATGTCGTTTCAGATACGTCTTGGGATTTTCGAAATCGAATCCAACATTTATATATACCTTGTTTCTCCGCCTTAAACCTTTTTTTCCTCTGTCTTTCAATCTTTTCTGTGTCAAAATTTCCGGCGAGGGTTTCATCATTCCGGCGAAGAATTTTACTCAGGTAACCGTTGCATTCTTTTTCTAATTGTGATTATGGCCTCTTGCTTGAACTCTTCTGTTCCCCTAGAATCAGACCACCATAGTTCCTCTTCTTCCCCCTCTGTTAGTAGAATCCCCCGTGGCGACGCAAATGCACCGGAGACGAATGTCTCGGGTTCAGGAATTCGTTGGCAAATTCGGCAACCGTTTGCCATTCTTTCCTCTGATTCTGACGAAGCCCTACATGAATTGGATAGGGACTTGGTCCGTAATGATTCTTCGGACAATTCAGGTGACAATTTTTTGCCCCAAATTCAAATTGGGTCTAGGGTTGTTGACAATGTTAATGTAGATAGGAACGACAATGTTGTGAGGGGGGAAATTTTGGCGGCTGTAAATATAACCGAATCGAACATAGGGGTAGTTGGCGAGCAAAATTCTGAGCTTGATATACCTGTTGGTGTCCCTCATAGTCCAACGTATAACGAGTATAATGCTCGTTATAGTTTTGATTGGCCCGAGCAACCTCATAGGATTGGGGTTGAGAATGAGTACCCAGCGAGCATAATTGATGCTGATAGGCTCACTTTATTCGGCTGCATTGGATTTATGAAACTCCAAAAGATGTTTTTTTTGGGCACCGAGTTCGATGGCGGGCCGACCAACCCCCGAGGGTTGTGTTCTTTGTAGAATTTAGACACAATGGAAGTTGGCCTTCGATTTCCCTCCATCCCGGCCATCACCCGTTTGTTCGTGGGTGGAACATCACCATTACGTAGCTTAAGCCAAACGGGTGGCATATGATCATGAGTTTCCTGACTTTGTTCGGCAAAATGAAGCCAAGATACTATCCCTCAGCAGCTGAGCTTGCTCGATTGGTGCACTTGACCCGTCCGAGGGGTGAACACGGGTGGTTGTTCATGCAAGCTAATGCCAAGTGCAAAATTATTGAGGACGTGCCGAACAAAATCAGTGATTGGAAGGAAAAGTTTTGGTTCGTTGGGGGCGATTGGAAAAGCCCGACCTACAGGCGAACCAAACGCTCATTTAGACATCCCCACTGACTTCGGGGCGTACCGAAGTAAGTGATTTTGTGTCTTTCGTTCTTCAATTTGAATTGATTTTAACTCGCTTTTTATTTCAGGGATTCTAGCTGCGACGGACAAGGAGACAAACGACGGCTATTTCAGCAGCGTTTGGCAAATTGATCTGGAGTCTCGTTCGGAGCGATCTGTGAGAACTCTGAATACTGCTGATGAGAGAAAGAAATGAGGTTTGTTCATGCCTCCTCATCATCTTGTTGTTGTTAATCCTACTGGTAAGGATTGCCTCTTGTATTTGTATGTTTTGTGCCATTCTGCTCGTTATTATCCTTCTGTTCGTACTGAATTATTTTGTTTATAGCTTTCCCCGTTGTGACCATTGCTGTGAGTACATCTGAACATACTGAGATGGCTCGGAGAAAAAGGCCACAGGAGCTTGCTCGGATTCAGGCTGAGCGGGAGGCTCAAATAATGTGCAGAGGGGAGGCGAAGCAGGCTAACCGATCCGCTCCGGTCCCTGGGAATCAAGCCGAAAAAAAAAGCACTCTCGTTCGCCGAGCAAGGGGTTGGCGAACAAGCTCCGTCGCCAAAGAGACCGAGGGTGGAGATCGGTGAGCAGGGGCCGAGCGAACAAACTCGGATGAACATGCCGAGCGAACAGGCTCAGACGAGTACTGATACCGTCAGGGTGACTCGGACCCCTACTGTCGAGGCGATCAGAGCGGCCGCCTCCGTGGTTGGTCCAATTTCACAGATTGTTGAAATGGAGGTTGGCACATCTTCTCCACCTCCTGCCGGACCCCGATCATGGACTTCGTTAGATCCTGAGCTCCAATCCCCTAAGGATAGATCATTCTTGGGATGGGATCCGGCTCGTGTAGGCAGGTACATTTTGTTCGATCTACTTCTGTTTTGATTATTTTTGTTCGCCCTTTTTATATTCATTTGTTCGAATATATATGTAGGTTGAGCAGGTTGTCGCCTTTGATTCCCAATCTGAAGAACTATTCCTGAGCATGTTCAGAAGGCTTGCCAGACTCCTGTTCGGGCATGGACTACCGATCTGGAAGAGTCCACTACGGGTCCCACTCCCCTGGAAAATTTACGTTTGGGTCTGGTGCTTCAGGGCTAATCTATGGTCGTTCTTGAGAAAGCTTATGCTCAGTCAACCAACCTCCATGCCAACTACTTGGCTTTGATCAGGAACTTCAAAGAAAAGGTGGGCGAACTGAACAGGACTCAGGATGACCTGAGGTTGGCTCAGGGACAATCTTCTTGACCTGGTGATGCTCACGGGCTCGGGAGGATGCCCGCAAGGCTCGAGAAAATGCTCGCCGATTTCGGGGAAGATGCACGCGCTGCTCGGGGAAGATGCTCGCCAGACAAAGGAGGAATTGATTCACTCTCAGGAGGAGGTGGCCAGTATACGAAGTGCACAAGAGGATATGAACGTTGAGCTTCGTAGACTTCGAGCTGGTGTCGAGGCCATGGAAAATGAGAGGATCTTTCGCCAACAACTCATCATTCTTTGAGAAGACCAACACTTTCGTTTGGGTCTCGAAAATTCAAAGCTGCACGATGATGAGTACGTAGATTCTATGTCCAACTTCTCGTACATTTGTGCCTTCGCCGATGCTATCCGGTCTGTTCGCCATGCCTCCAGCAGTGAACAAATTGCCCCTCTTGTAGCCAGTTTTCAGCAGTACTTGATCGACAACCCACCGGACCGCAACCTTCAAATGTCAGATTTAAATGATCTGTGTGATTTCTCCGTTCTTCCTGAAGGGATCAAAGTTGATGATCCGATTTTGGATGAGGAAGAGGGCTCAGATATGAATACCGCTGAGGTTGCTGGCCAAAATCTTCAGACCAAAGTGCTGGGACCGTCAGTTGAGCCGAAAGCAAAGGGACCTCTGTGACCTAGCAGGTGTACCTTGGCGAGCATTTGGTACGGAAACCACACTTTGAAGGAGTTGTTCTTTGAGAAATTTGAGCACAATTTGTTCGACATCTCTCTCCCGTCTACCCCCAATTATGAATTTGCTCCTTGATGTTATTTTTGTTTTGTCGAACATATGTTGTGTAATTTTTTGTCTTCTTCACTTTCTGTTCGAACAATGTCTTTAATACTTGTATTTTTTGCTGACTTCTTGTCTTTTGTTCAAAACATATTTACAACTGAATGGATGGGTTACATATTGAACCAACTCTTCTAACCTGATTGTTTGATAATTGTCGAGGATGAAAATTGATACTTGTGTTGCTTGATGTTTGCTTGGTTGCTTTGTGTTCGCTTTGTTGCTTTCCAGTTTTTGCCCCTTTTCTTCTGAATGAATTCGAACATTGGGTTTTACTATGCCCGCTCTCGATTTTTTTTTTCGGTTTTGATTGTCTTATTGTCGTTGTAATCGGTTGATCGTCTTATTTAGGTGCGACCGGATGGGTTACTTTATGAACCCCCTTTCTTGGTCTTGCGATCGTCTTATTTAGGTGCGATCACTTCAGATTAGGGCCGTCTTATTTAGTGCGACCAAGACTCATCACCCTTTTTTTCTTCTGGTATCTGTAAGTCTGAGTCGTCTTTTTTGCATTGCGTACCCATTACTCGCTTTTCTTGCGGGAATCAGTCTGAACTAGTTCGTCGGTGAACATAAACTTGGGCTCGTTCGTCTTTGTTAAGACGTCCGCTTAAGGTGCGACCTCAAATGGGCTTGAACTAGAAAATCTTAGCGAACAAAAGTACATATATCTTTCTTTTTCTTTTTGCAACACTTTGTATTCTATTACATCCTTCATATCTGAAGAAGACTATCTATTACACAACTATTGTTATCAGACTAGGGTTTTGAATTTAAACCTTGTCTTGAGTAGAACCTAACCTGGCCTCACCTTGTCCATGAGAATTGATGTTGACAAGGATGTGGCACATCATCTGTCTACCCCTTCTTTCTTCGTAACATGCTCAAAGAAGAAGATAAACTTTTGTCCCTCCCGGACAATTTGTGATTATCTTGGCGGGCATGGCATGAGCATGTGGCGCATTCCTTTCGCCCTAAAAGTAGGTGTGAGCAAAATTCTTCATTTCGCACCATTACGTCCCCCTTCAATAGATGCCTAAGCATCGGCGTCGATCTTGTTTTGGCGGACACTATGACATCCCTCCGCCGGAGGAGATTTTGGGGATGCATAGGGGACTAATGACTTACTTGCCTAAGCGGTGAGTAGCGTGGAGTGGCAACCATGACTCTGCCGAGCATCTTGAGTCCGCGAACGAGCTTCAACTGTGCTGCTCATAAAGTCATCTGGGGTAAAAGACTCGTGTCAGGCGGATCTTTCGATTCAAATTTGAATGATTCTTTGAATCGAGAGTTAATTCTTCTACGTCTGGGGGCATACTAAACCGACTTCCTTCTGAGAATCGCAGTATTTTTCCTTTTTTCTTCTTCATATGTTTCTTTTTCTCTACTTTTTTCAGCTATCAGTATGCCCCTATTTATAGAACTATCCCAAGCTAGTGCTGGCATAGCTAGCAAGTGCTAGCTCTCTTACTTTTGCTCCCCCTTTTGACATCTGTTCAGCTTCTTGACAGTTCTTGCTCAAAGATTGACTCATCCCTGCATGGTTGCCACCACTTATCAATTCGTTTCGACATCGTATCTTCATTTGTGACTCGTTCGACCGCGTATCTTCCGTCTTTCGATAGTGCTGGCCAGCATTTCTTTCCTGAAGATATGTGTCGAACATAATGTACTCTTCTTTCAAGATTATCCTACTCGTTTGAGCTGAATGGCTGATTATGTTCGGCCCTTTGTGTTTGTTTAAGCTATGTGGACGATTTTGTTCGGCCAACACTATGCTCGCTAAAGCTGTGTGGACGATTTTGTTCGGCCAACACTATGCTCGCTAAAGCTGTGTGGACGATTTTGTTCAGCCGGCTCTACGCTCGCTATTATTGATAGTATTTTTCAAATTTGACGCATTCCACGAGTAGGACAATGGGATTCCATTCAGGTCTTCCAAATCATAGGCCCTGTTTAGCAAACGTTCTGAAACTCTGAACGGACCTTCCCATGCTTTCGGCGAACACACCACTTGATACCTCCGTTGCTCGCCTTAAAACCAGCTCGCCCACATTGAACCTGCGTGTTCGGACTTTGGAGTTGTAAAACTTCTCTGATCTCTTTTTGTACATGGCATTCTTGAAATCAGCCTCCGTCATTCTTTCTTCCAACAGGTCTGTACTTAGGGCGAGCGCCTGGTCATTAATGTGCTCTCCGAAAGTCATTGTTCGATGACTTGGAATCTTGATTTATGCGGGTATAACAGCTTCCGCACCAAATGCCAGAGCAAACGGGGTCTCCGCAGTTGATGTTCTGAAAGTTGTTCGATAAGCCCATAATATTTCAGGCAACTCTTCAGCCCATCCACCCCCCTTGAAATTATCAAGTCTGGCCTTGAGGGTATGCTTGATGATTTTATTAACGGCCTCAACTTGTCCGTTTGACTGGGGATAGTACGGAGTTGAGTAGTGCTTTTTTATCCCCCAGCGAGCACAATTTTGTCTGAATTCACTTCCATCGAACTGTTTGCCGTTATCAGTTACTAATGATTGGGGAAGCCCAAATCGACAAATGATATTCTTCCAAACAAAGTTCCACATTCTTTGTTCGGTAATCTTGACAATGGCCTCGGCTTCTGCCCATTTAGTATAGTAATCCACGGCAACCACAACATATCTTACTCCCGACGTGCCAGTAGGAAATGGGCCGATCAAATCGATCCCCATTTAGCAAATGGCCATGGGCTATAAACTGACACTAATTCTTCAGGTGGGCTATGAATAAGTGGAGAATGTACCTGGCATCTGTGGCACGCGCGAGCATACGCGAGCGAATCCTTTTTGAGGGTTGGCCAATAATAACCTTGTTTGATTATTTTGTGTGCGAAGCGAGCCCACTGTATGATTTCCGCATACTCCTTCATGGATTTGTTCCAGAAGTACACGACCTTCTTCAGGAGTAATACACTTCAAAAGTGGAAGTGAGTAGCTTCTTTTGTACAAATGCTCGTCTATGATAGTATACCGAGCATATCGTAATATGAGGCGAGTAGCTTGTGCCCTATTTTCAGGGAGAAGTCCCTTTTGTAGGTAACTCAGGATTGGAGTCATCCAAGTTTCTTGTTCGCCTGTTATTTGGGCGAGCATAACTCTGGGAACTGATGGCGAACAAGTTGTGACGACCACAATGTCTGTTGTGTTCGTCACTCCTTCTGTTGTTGCTAGGCGTGCCAAAGCATCAACGAACGAATTACCCAATCGTGGTAATTGTTCAATGAAAACTTGTTCAAAATGCTCGAGCAATTCTTTTGCTAGCTGTTGATATTGTGCCATCTGTTCGCCTCGGGCCTCGTACTCGCCTGTCACTTGATAAACGATTATCTGAGAATCGCTATAGATCATCAGCCTCTGGATTCCCATTGTCATTGCCATCTGTAATCCAGTGATCAAAGCTTCATATTCGGCTTCATTATTTGTAGCTGGGAAATCAAAACGGATGGCTGTTGTGAATGTTTGTCTGGTTGGGCTGATGAGAACTACGCCTGCTCCGGCTCTTGAACTTGTTGATGAACCATCAACATACATATGCCACGGTTGGTCGATAGCTTTTTTGAGCATTTGAGGATATGTCAACTCGACCATGAAATCGGCCATAGCTTGGCCCTTCATTGTTGTTCGTGGAGCGAACGTAATGCCGAATTGTCCTAACTCCACCGCCCACTTTAGTAATCTGCCGGCAGTATCGGGTTGGTGGAGGACTTGGCGCAATAGAAAAGTGGTTAGTACCTCGACTGAGTGGTCGAAAAAATATGGTCGTAATTTTCAAACACTCATGACGAGGGCATATGCCAATTTTTCCAATGGAGGGTATCGGAGCTCGGCTTCTTTAAGCACTTGGCTTACATAGTAAATGGGCAAGTGTATAGTCCCTTCTGCTCGTACGAGTACAACACTGATCGCATGCTCGGATGCAGCAAGATACAAATAGAGTTGTTCACCTGGAACAGGCTTAGACAGTGTCTGAGTATCTGCAAGGTACTACTTCAATGATTCGAATGCATTTTGGCAATGCTCGGTCCACTGGAATTTCCCTTTCTTCAATGTGTCGAAGAAAGGTTTGCATTTGTCTCCAGTTTGTGATATAAACCGGCTTACGGAAGCTAAACGTCCGGTTAACTTTTGGACTTCTTTCACATTTCTGGGAGCTTGCATATCGAGCATGGCTTGAATCTTTGTTGGGTTCGCTTCGATCCCTCGTTGACTGACCATATGTCCGAGGAATTTTCCTGAGTGAACCCCAAAGCTACATTTTTTCGGATTTAGCTTCATATTGTACTTCCTGAGTATATCGAACATTTGTGCGAGGTGGGTGATGTGGTCTTCCTTGTGTTCACTCTTAACCACAACATCATCAATATATACCTCAATTGTTCAACCGATATGTTCGTCGAACATTTTGTTCACCAAACGTTGATATGTTGCTCCGGCATTCTTTAATCCGAACGGCATGCGTTGCCAATAGTACATGTTCTTTTCACTGCAGAATGCCGTATTCTTTTGATCGTCCGGGTGCATAGGTATTTGGTGATAACCAGTAAATGCATCCATAAAAGTCATAAGTTCATGGCCTGCTGTATTATCGACCAAATAATCGATATGCGGCATCGGGAAGTTATCTTTCTGACACGCCTTGTTTAGATCCGTGAAATCAATACATAACCTCCAAGATCTATTAGACTTGCGGACGAGCACAGGATTCGCAAGCCATCTTGGGCATTTCACCTCTCGAATCAGTTTGTTGTCGAGCAACTTTTTGATTTCACCATTCATTGCCGCATATTTTTCCGGACTAAACTTTCTGCGTTTCTGGATAACTGGAGTTTGTATTGGATCAAGGTTGAGGGAGTGGCATGCATGTTTTGGATCAATGTCAACCATGTCTTCGTGCGACCATGTGAACACATCCAAGTTTGCTTGAAGATAGGCAATAATTTATGTTCGAATTGGTTCAGGTAATTCTGAACCAATGAACACTTCTAACTCGGGTCTGTTCGGGTCGATTTTGATGGACTCCAGTTGTTCGACAGGTGTTGCTCGCTTTCTTTTTTGCTTCCACCGAGGATCTTGGATGGACCCCCGGTGCTCGTCATCAACCTCCATGGGTTCAAAACCTATGCGAGGCTCTAGGTCCGTTTGCTCGTTCGGCTGATCAATATTCATTTGATCTAGGAGATCTGGGGAATTAGTTGTCACCCTGGAGTCTGTGTTCGCGCATTCTGTGCTCGTCGAACTTATGTTCATCGGAAGATCTTTAGGCGAGGTATTTGCTCGCTGGCTTGGCTCACCAATCTCCCATGTTTGCTCCATCATATTGACGATGCTTTGTTTTTCTGGTGCACATGATAGCAAATAATCTCGAGCTTTCTTCTGATCTCCTTTTACGCTTCCTGTTCCCTCTTGTGTCGGAAATTTAACACAATAGTAATACGTAGAATAGGCCGCTTTAAATTCCTGAATAAATGGGCGACCTAGGAACCCGTTATAAGTAGACGGAGCATCGACAATTACAAAATCTACCAATCTAGTTCATCGGATGTCCGGATTCAGAGTTGATTCTAACTCGACCCCTAACCTAATCATGCCATAGGGTCGGGTTACAGATTCCCCAAAACCCATTATGGTATGATTACATGGTTCAATATAACTGCTCAAGTCTCCAACTTGTTTTTCCATCTGGTGAAGGGTATTGACGAACAAAATGTTTGCATAAGCTCCAGTGTCAACTAGGAGGCGGTGCACCTTCAACCCAAGGAGACGAGCACTGATGGTTAAGGAGTCATTGTGGGGAGTTATGATTCCGTCGAGATCGTCCTCTGAAAACATGATATGGTGTGAGGGTGGCGTGCTAGCTGATGTGCTCGCCACCTTCACTTGATGGATGTTTTGCATGGCACGCATCTCCATCTTTTTTCGTCTGTTCGATAATGTTGGTGCCTGGTAACATCCACCCACTGGACCATATTCAGGACGTATCATGTGAATCTCTTGACTGTCTCGACCTCTTCCCACAGTAGGAGGCCCTCTTTTGGGTATTTCAGTCCTTTTTCGTGATTCTTCGGGATCACTGTCAGACGTTTGTTTGGCTTTTCGCTTACCCCTTCGATCTTCTGTTTTTTCAGTTCGGGAGTCTCTGCTCACCGATTTTTTTAAGAATTGGGTAAGACGATTATCTTCGTATAGCTTCCAAAGTTGGCGGAGTAAATCGCGACACTCTTCAGTGTTGTGCCCGATGTACTCGTGGTAGTTACAATATTTGGAAGCGTTGAGCCAATGTTTATCCATTATAATTCTTCTCGGCCTTTCCAACATGTCCAGATCTCTGATTTGGTTAAAGATTGTCTCCGCTGAAACGCCCAAAAGACTTCGTAGGGCATTTGCTTCTACTCTTTCTTCGAATGGTTTGAAAGAGCCTGGGGGTTTGTACCCCCCTTCATTCATCACTTTCTTCCCAAAAACTCTTCTAGTGGTTGGTTCCTGACCCAATCGTGATTGGGCGAGCAAATCTTGCATGGTTATAATTTTAGCTGCTCGCTTTCGGAACTCTGAATATGTGTTCGGCCAGTCTTGATGCATGGCCTTCCACATATCAGTATTTAGAGTCAGGCCCCCAACCACCACAAGGATTTTGGCATCCTCTTCAACTGGGGCCCCATCATATAGACATTTATCGAATCTTTCTATGTATGCTCGATCAGACTCACCTTTTAATTGGGAAAAATGCACCAATCTTTGTTTTGGCGCTGGGCGAGAACACATGGACGAAAAGTGGGATAGAAATTGTTGTCCCAATTGAGCGAAAGATGTGATCGACGCAGCGGGCAAAGTAGAATACCATCGATGTGCCCGATCACCCAAAGTCATGGGGAATGATCGGCACTGCGTCGTGTCTGTGGCCCCCATCGCGATCATAAAGTTTGAATACTTGTTGAGATAGACATGAGGGTCAAACTCAGCATCAAATATGGGAATTGGCGGTCAGGACTTCGCCACTTTCTCCTGTATTTCAGCCGCCATGATCGCCGGTGACAATGGCGAGCAGGGTATTGTGCTCGCTCGAGGTTGGCCTTTGGTCGCGGCCAGGTTGGCCTGTAAATCCTCGATGGCCTTTTGCATTTCCGCAAATTTTGTGGGATTGACAGACTTAGATTGGGGTTGTTTCCCATCATGAGGACCCGATGGGTCATGCTCGTGATAGGCGATCCCCCTCCAAGTTCGTCCTTGACTACCCAATCGATGATGGATAGACAATTTTGTTCCGCCGATTTTTGTTGGCATGACGGATGATCATGAAGATCCGAAGGAGCGGGTATTTTTATTGGTTGTTCCTTTCACGGAACACGTCGCTTTATTATTGCCGATTAGGTCTTTGGCGGAGAGCCTCAAACGTCAAACGCTAATGGTCTAGATCCTTGAGGTCGTTTCGTCATCGAGCGTGTCATCCTTTTTTTACTTGCCCGCTTCACAATTTTCTTTTTAACTTGCTCACTATCGGTGTGTACGTGGCGTCGCTCTTCAGGATCTTGAGTTTCTAATTTGGCGATTCTTTTTCGGCCCTCTCTTTTCTGCTTTCATGAGAAGAAAGTGATAAGCATTTGGTTGTAACGCCGGATCATTCACAATATCCTCGAGATTGGTAATCTCCACTCCACGATCTTTATGAAATTTTGCCGAGCCTCTTTTTCGTCATGTGGTCGGCTTTGTCCCGACCTCTCCGTTTTGTGTATTCTAGATTGAGGCATTTTATTTATTTTTTCTGCCTCGGCTCTCTAAGGGTTCGTATATGGGTTGGTTTTTGGGCGAAGCACCCTCCTTCTAGCGCCGGTTATCATGAGTCATTTTATTAGGAGAGTATTATGTGGCTAATTTGATAACAACTTCGCAAAACAAAACATGCGTGTCACGATAAAGTTTGTAAATAAGATGAATTTGTTGACCCGGTTAAATGGGGAAGAAAAATGACTACTCTGGGGGCATACCAAGCCATGATGTGGTATTGTGAGCTTTACACGTACAATATTTGATACACCTTATGAAGATGAATCATTACAGATGAAGATAATTTAGAGAATTCGCCTCCGGGTGCTAGGGTTTCTAGTAGGGATAAATGATCACTCTAATTTTTTTGTTCCTTACCTCTCAAGCGTGGGTATCACTTTTTGGGAGATTTTTCTGAACCCTTTTTTTTTTCTTCCTTCTATAGCACTCCGACAAGCATGAGCTGGGTTGGCAAGCATGAGCTGGAGACTTCGGGTCATGCAAGAACTCACGTAATGCTGCCACATTTTCAACTTCGTCTTCTTGGTTGATCTTGGAACTTACTTGTTTGTAAAGTACTCTTTTGGTCGTCCAAATTAATCTTTTACTCGGTTGGATGCTTTGTTCGCCCCTTTAACCATGTCGGTTTATCTTTGGATCATTGTCCTCCTCGAGCACACCGAGCCCTCGGGATGTTGGTCTTGGGATATCGAGTGTCGGGCACTCGACCGCCGAGGATACGAGGTCTGCGGACATCGCGATCCTCAGGATATCTAAGGTGCGAACATACTTACCCTCAGGATATCTGAGGTCTTTGAACATACTGACCCTCAGGATATCTGAGGTCTTCGAACATACTGACCCTCAGGATATCTGAGGTGTGAACATACTGACCCTCAGGATATCTGAGGTGCGAACATACTGACCCTCAGGATATCTGAGGTCTTCGAACATACTGACCCTCAGGATATCTGAGGCTCGAACATACTGACCCTCAGGATATCTGAGGTCTTCGAACATACTGACCCTCAGGATATCTGAGGTCTTTCAGGATTTCTGAGTATTTTGGCCGCCTGAGTCCTCAGATTTGCTCATGGCCTTCTTGACTTAGCTCATCTGATTCCTTTTTTCCTGACCTGAGTGGCGAATACTTGTCCATTGGGCATGTAATATTTAAATAATACATGTGTCGCTCTTACGTGTTCGATTAAGCCTGAGTTACTATATCGAACACAACAAAAGCCAAAATCTAATCTTGTGTGCAAGCTTAAACGATCCATCTATGGATTGAAGCAAACTTCTAGGAGTTGGAATATCCGATTTGATGAAGCTGTCAAATCTTTTGACTTCATCAGAAATTCGGAAGATCTGTGCGTTTATAGGAAGTGCATTGGGAAGAATATTGTTTTCATAGTTGTGTATGTCGATGACATACTCATTATGGGAAACAATATCCCACTAATGCAGTCAGTGAAAGAATGGTTATCAAAGACCTTCATGATGAAGGATCTTGGTGAAGCCTGCTACATCTTAGGATCAAGATCCATAGGGATATATCCAAAAGGATGCTAGGGCTAACACAGTCAACCTACGTAGACAAGGTGTTGAAGCGATTTGCGATGGAGAACTCTAAGAGAGGTTCTCTGCCGGCATGTCATGGGATAAAGTTGTCTAAGAAGGATTGTCCTTCCACAGACACTGATATCCAGTCGCATGAAGGATATACCATATGCATCTGCAATTGGATCCATCATGTACGCCATGACTTGCACAAGGCCGGATGTGGCGCCATTTGTCGGCACCACTTTGGTAGATCTGTGAGTAATCCGGGTGAACCTCACTGGATTGCTGTCAAGAATATTCTTAAGTACCTCAGACGTACTAAAGAATACTTCTTAGACTATGGAGGACAGTCAGAATTGATGGCCACTGGCTATGCTGAATCAAGTTTCCAATCCGACTGTGACGATTACAAGTCACAATCGGGCTATGTGTTCACTCTCAATGGTGGGGCGGTTAGTTGGAATAGTTCCAAGCAAGAGACTACCGCGGATTCAACAACCGAAGCTGAGTACATCGCTGCAGCGGAAGATGCCAAAGAAGTTGTCTGGATAAAACAATTCATAAGTGAACTAGGGGTAGTTCCAAGTGCCAGCAGTCCAATAAAGTTATATAGTGACAACACTGGTGCGGTTGCGCAAGCTAAGGAACCGAGATCCAATAACATAAACAAGCATGTACCGAGGCGTTATCACTTGATAAGAGAGATAACCGCTAGAGGAGAGATAGAGTTAGAACGTGTCCACACGGAGGATAACCTGGCTGATCCTTTTACCATTTGAGTGTTCATGTACAAACTAAACATTTTAATGGTCTAGGGGTTAGACATGTAGGTGATTGGCTCTAGTTCAGGTGAGAGATTATTAGTGTTAGTGTCCTAGAGATAATCCATTGTAAGGACATAATACTCAGATAATATTCAGTATTTGTTTAATGTTAATGTTTGTTTAATATTAAATGTATGGTGTTACACTCATTAAAATATTATGTTTGATTGTTTGCATTTATTCTTATATGTGTTCCCATAAATCACTGCTGTTATTGAGTGTGTGAGAACTCAGATGACTTAAGCTTGATTCTCAAATAGCCCCAATCGAGGATCATCAAGCATGGGATATTGATGATGCAATGGAGATTGGTGTGCGATCTGCATCATACTCTTAGAGAGTGTAGTAAGATCTCACTTACTACGAGATACTATGTATCTCATGATG
The DNA here is from genome assembly GCA_037126765.1 of Stenogyne calaminthoides. Classification (NCBI taxonomy): domain Eukaryota; kingdom Viridiplantae; phylum Streptophyta; class Magnoliopsida; order Lamiales; family Lamiaceae; genus Stenogyne; species Stenogyne calaminthoides. Next base: position 5,353,059 of record JBBCBC010000022.1, on the reverse strand, counting down.
GATGCACAAATACCTTAGAGGGTATTGGTATACCCATTCGAGAAACCGTTTGATGTAGTTCCACTATATGTGTCTACGGATGTCTCGGTTAGTGGGAGCTATGCGATACTCCTTTGACTTGAGGTCAATACGCACGACATGTGTGGAGTGATGAACTTTGACCATGACCGACGCTTGCACCCGTCTATGGGTAGATATGGCTTGGATTGGGTTCATCACGAAGTGCATGTGCGTGGTAGTTAAGCCAAGAAAAGGATTCATTCCTCAAAGTGGATTTAGAGAGAATACTCGTCTTCTCATCATAATTGGATCTAAGTCATTGGCCAATGCACGTCAACTTAGACTTTATGACTAAGTGAGACACTAATGGTCAATTAGTGATTGGAGATAAATTGATTTAGTTATTTGAATAGACACTTCACCATGTTCAAGACTGAATCGAGTATTCGTGAATAAAAGGAGGAAATCGCAATTGCCCACATTTCTATTACAGGTAGTTGAACTCTTCTCACAACGTACCTCATATATTGAGAATGTCTTATTTATTGTCTATGGTTCAATTAAGACCGTTAGTTTGACTAATCGCTCGATATATGAGGGCATATGGGTCACACAACAAGTAATCCCCTTTACATATTAAAGTTGGTTGATTAAATGTCAAATTGGATTTAATATTTAATTTATGGAGAATTAATTAATAATACATTAATTTGGAATTAATTATTATTAATGTTTAATTAAATTGGATTTAATTAAATATGAATTCCCAACAATAATATATGGAATATTATTGTGGGATTTAATTATATGAGGAAATAAATCGTAGAGATTTTTCACATATGAAAATTAAATTCGTAGAGATTTATATGGAGAAATAAATCCTAGGGATTTATACAAATAAGGATTAGGGATATTATTTCCAAATTAGGCTAGCTTAAGATATAAGCTGAGTCTCTCCTATAAATATGAGCTATTGGGATTCATAATAATCAGTTGTTCTAATTTCTCCATAAAATCTAAAGTTAGAATTTTCCTAGCAAATTCATCTCGGGATTCAGCGCTGGCGAATCTTCGTGAATTTGTAAACGGGGATTACGTGGATACCGTAGTTGAGAAATATGCTCTTCAGTTGCTGTAAGATTTCTTGTTACTATTTTTTGTGTTCATACTTGTAATTATATGTTCGTTTTTGGTGAACTGTTTAATTCCGCTGCACATGTTTTACGTGTTTACGTGCCTCTAAATTCCAACAAGGCCCTCATATATCGAGCGATTAGTCAAACTAACGGTCTTAATGGAACCCTAGACAATAAATCAGACATTCTCAATATATGAGGTGCGTTGCGAGAAACGTGCAACTACCTGTAACTGAAACATGGGCTATTACGATTTCCTTCTTTCATTCGCGAATACTCGATCAAGTCTTGAAAATGATGAAGTGTCTATTCATATAACTTTATCATAGTATCTCTAATCACTAATTGATCATGTATGTCACACTTAGCCTTATAGTCTAAGTTGACGTGCATCGGCCGATGACTTTGATCCAATTATGATGAGAAGATGAGTATTCTCTCTAAATCCATATTGAGGAATGAATCATATTCTTGGCTCAACTACCACGCACATGCACTTCGTGATGAACCCAAACCAAGCCATATCTACCCATAGACGGGTGCAAGCGTCGGTCATGGCCAAAGTTCATCACTCCACACATGTCGTGCGTATTGACCTCAAGTCAAATGATATCGCATCGCTCCCACTAACCGAGACACCCGTAGACACATATAGTGGAAATACATCAAATGGTTTCTCTGATGAGTATATCAATACCCTCTAAGGTATTTTGCATTCATCATGAGATACCTAGTATCTCGTAGTAAGTGAGATCTTACTACACTCTCTAAGAGTATGATGCAGATCGCACACCAATCTTCATTGCATCATCAATATCCCATTCTTGATGATCCTTGATTGGGGCTATTTGAGAATCATGCTTAAGTCATCTGAGTTCTGACAACCTCAATGACAACAATGACTCATGGGAACACTTGTATGAATAAATGCAAATAATCAAACATAATATTCAAACAAGTGTATTGTCATACATTAATATTAAGTGAACTATAATATTAAATTAAACTGAATATCATCGAGTATTATATCCTTACAATAAATTGTCTCTAGGACACCAACACTAACATTCCCCAGATGGCCCTCCAAATGGTGGTGCTCCGCATCTGAGGGATGAAGGGGGCCCTAAACCAAGAAGTCCAGTGAACGGACGTAAGGGGGCCCTCAAGAGATCGTAAGCTTATCTGAAAGTAAGAGTACCTATACTCGAGGCAGGCCATATACGCTGGTCCCTCTCATGAATCGGGGTCTGAAGGATATAAAGAACCACGTCAAGATGACGCGTGATGAAGTAGGTAGTGAAGTACCAAACCCCCTCCACAAAGTAGTCGCCCACAGTAGAGTTGAGGTCAACAAGGATGTCCTGGGGGATAGAGAGCCTGTCAAAAATGCTGTAACCCAACCAATTGTTCGTCCAGAACTTGATCGTCGACTGATGACCAATCAACTAATATGAGCCCTCGTGGATTCTCTGAACATGCGCATGAATAGCCGAACGGATTGAGGATTGGCATTGGGTGTTCCGGGGTTGCCTTCAGGGGTGAAATAACGTTCCCTAAGAAGTCGAGTCTGCTCGTCAGAGGAGGTAAGAATGTCCCAGGTCAACTTGCAGACGACCGAAGCATTCGCAAGTCGAATAGATCGGAGGCCCAGCCCCCCTTCTGCAATAGGAGCACAACAGCGGGTCCACTCCATATTCAGAGACCACTTCTTTGTGATGTCGCCCTTCCACAGAAAGCAACGAATGGCCATCTCCATCTTCTGCAAGAGCTCCCCAGGCCATTTTTACACCATCATCGTATGGACCAAAGAGCTAGCGATGACATTGTTAATCAAACAACATCTGCCAGCAAGGGAAAGAGAGCTACCCTTCCATCTAGAGAACTTCTGAATCACCGAGTCTGCAATGGCCGCCAAGTGACAGACCATCTGAGTCTATAAGAAAACCTATTACAGGTAATATGTCGGAGTTAAGCTTTAATACTATGTCAAAAACTCGTATGGCAATGATCTCATGACGAGGTATATACTAGTCATATCCTTACCCATCCCTTCCACTACAAGAAAATTAATAATTGACTATGAAATTTTTAAATATGATTACAAAATTTACAACAAAAATATTTTTTATTTTTAAACTGTCAACGATTTGTCTACAAAATTTTAAAATATTAATAGACAAACAAATTATCTACGAGTAAATTGTCTACACATTTATAATGGTCGTGAGAAAAAAATTACCTACACGTACAAATAATTCTGTAGATATATTTATCTACGAAAATTACAAACGTGTAGGCAATTTGTTATAGGTAATTTGTTTAAAATTCCTAAAATTCGTAGTCAAATTGTAGGTAATTAGTATACCTATTAGAATTCGTAGATAAATCGTAGTCAATTCTCACTATTTAGGGATAAAATTATTTTTATTATAAATTATGTAGGTATGTTAAAAAAATTATAGGCAATTATTTTATTTTCTTGTAGTATTTCATATGCATTATATTGCCCAAATTCTGCTCCATTATACTGTGTAAGACCATCTTTTGTTATTAATATTTTTCAATATTTATATACTAGATACAAACTTTTCAATTTATATTATTGTTGCCATCTAAATCCGTATATTCTTCAAATTGTGTAATTTTTCTCAGTGTGCTTAGTTAATTTGTCGAAGGAATTTTACTGGTCAGGAACTATAATAAATGTTCAGTATATTGAGTTCTTATCATAAATTGCAGTTGAGTTAATGAATTTTTTAATAAAAGTTTTTATTATTGACTTTTTTCTTTATTAATTAAAAATAAACCATTGATGCTTACTATAATATTATTATATATATAATGATGATAATAATTACTAATTTGAAGATAAAAAAGTAAAAGTAAAAAACCTAAAGGAAATATATTTATGGATCTTGATTCTTAGGTGGGAATAACTTCAATCCCCCCATCCATATAGCCCTATTCTAGATGAATAATATAAGTAGAATAAAACTGCAAATATACTTTTAACCAAACGAAATTAAAAAATATTTATAATAATTATATTATTATATATCCTAATTAAACCCAAAAATTTTAATACCGTGAAAAATTGATCCCATGCACTAATCATAATGAGCATGTATGCATGATCACACGAATAATTACGTCAAAATTATATATATATATATATATATGTCATGAAAATGCAAATATTTCCATAAATACAATCACATCCTCAGATTATCTGAGTTGCATTGTCATTCACATTAATCAGTTAATTTTAAGATCCAGAACTCTTTACTATAATCAATTATTGGTCAGCTAGCAGAGACAAAAACGCATTACTTCTAATCTGTATTCTGTCTGTCAACCACAAATTATGTGGGATCGTTACACGGTGATAATATTCTTAAAATATCACTAGTTTTGCTTCAAAATAATAGTCATGCACCACTCACCTTCAAACAATCTCATCCACATTTCCCTCTCCTAAACCTCATTAATAATGAAAAAATTATGTTATATTTAAAAGTCTAAATTTATAAAAATATGTAAAATTAATTTGTTTATTTAATTTTTCTACTTTTTGTCACTTGTGGCTGAATGATCTCTTACTTCATTATTAAAGGGAATCGAACTCAGAACGTGAATGTAAGCCTGAAGGCTCTAATACCACTAAAGAATTATATCTTATTTAAAAGTTCGTACTTGTATAAAAATATAAAATTATTTAATTTATTTAATTTCTCTAACAAATAATTTAATATACAAAAGCAACAGAATCACAAAGTTGCACGAAATGCGTGAAAAAAGATATAATTATTTTTATTTAATATTATTGATTAATTAGTATAAATTATTTTAACTCGATAAGTTGCTCACCATTTACACGGGCTTTCTAAAAAAACATTTAGGCCCACTTGGTTTGGCTTGAGAATGGTAATGGTAATAAATATCATTGAAAAGTCAATCACTAAAGTTTATTGATTGCATTGTTATTGCTTAGTTAGAACATAAAAAATGAATATCATATCAGGTAGCTAGAGTGAGTGAGGGTAATCAATTATTTATTTCTATTTCCATTATTTGTTTATCAAAATCATCAAACAACATTAATAGAAGTGAATTTCATTATCCACTTTCACTACTCCAATCAAACAGATCCTAAATCATTGTAACGTTTACATTTTATTTTTATATTACTCCCTCCATCCTATTTTTGATTATTCGGTTATTATTGACACAAAAATTAAGAAAAAATAGGAGATAATAGTATTAAATTGTGTAAAGTGGGTAAAGTGGGTTTGGTGAAGGAAAATAATAATATCAAATGGTGTAAAGTGAGTTTGATGGAAAGAAATAATAATTTTAAATAATATTGAAAGTTGTTGAAATGACCAAACAAAATTAGGACGGTTATTTATGAAAAGTGGACAATCAAAATTAGAGGAGAGGAGAGGAGGAAGTATTATTATATACACTTATTATTCGATGAGCAGACAATCCTATCTTGATTACGTAATGCGACTTCTGCTTTCTAAATCTAGATAAGAAAAATCTAGGCTCGATTAGGTTCCACTTACATCTGAGCACGTCACTATATTATGTATACTTAAATAGTAGTCTCAAGATTAAATTATTAAACAAAATTTATATAATATTCCTCTTGTTTTGTCTCAATCTCTTTTAATAATGTGATCCTTAGCTTAAGATGGAAACATGCATGTGGGTTTGTGCCACGTGTTGATGCGGCCAATTAGAAAGTGTGAATATTTTTGTTAGCTGCTCCAATGAGAAAAACATCTGAAACTGTGTAAAGGCGAATTAGAATTATCAACTTTCAGGCGCAACATATTTTAATAATTATCGTTTTATTTAAAATAGAAAAATATTATTTAAGTTAGTATATAACTTATTTATATGAATACACAAATTTGTTTCAAAATAAAAACCATCAAACCGTCCCCTCCAAAATCCAAACATATTTATTCTACATGAATTGAGGATACAACATATATACTTGGATGGTTGGTTCTCTCGATTTCTACATCTAAAATCAAATTAAAGATGACTAAGTTTTAATGAAGGTGCAATTTAAGTGCATTTGAAACATAAAATTTATTTTTCTAAAATTTTTTATTTATTTATGTTGAAACGTTCAATTTGTTCTCTTCGGTAGCTTTTGTGTTTTTAAAAATAAAAATTGAATTTACGTATAATAAGCGTATATGATATCAATTTTTGAATCTTTGATTTAATATATTTGCTTAACCATTGATCCAATATGCATTTTCTCATTGTGATTTATTGATAAGTTTAGTTAAATGTTACTCCCTCCGCTTATTAACTATAAATAATTTTTTTAGTAATTTTTTGGAATTGGACAAAAAACTTGCATGAATTCAAACTTGCTATGAACTCAATTTTTTTAGTATCACAATTATATATAAAAACTATCATTGTTATGCATAAAAAACTTTCACTGTTTAAAAAATAATTTATAATTTTAAACAGTTAAAATTTTTGTGCATAACAATAATATATTTTACACATAATAATAATATAGTTCATGTATAGATTTGATTTGCATGAATATTAGTCTTGAAATTAAGAGGGGTTGGTATATATTGCAAACTTGTTATTAATCAATGAATAGTCCTTTTACCACCTTAAATACCTTTTGCTTGTCATAAAAAAGAAGAACAAAAGATGATTAATTAATAAAGATAAATTAGAAATTTAGGAGCAATTAAATTACTAAAGTGAAAAGAAGGATAAAATTAAGGAGTTTTATCAATTCAGCGCCTGAAAGATGGTAAAACCATAAATTTAAGGCCTAAAAGATTTTTCCTATCGATTCAAGGGTCCGGAAGATAGAAAACTATCAATCAATTGCCTGAAGATAGAAACTATCAATTCGAGACTTATAAATTTTAAGGCCATGTTTGACACTAAACTTTAAACCCTGAACACTAAACCCTAAATCCTAAACTTTGAACCCTAAACCTTAAACCATGAACCCTAAACCCCTTGAACCGTAAACCTTGAATCGTAAATTCAAAAAATAAAAAAAATAAGAACATGAAATAAGGACATGAAATATAAGTGTCAAACATGGCCTTAAAATGTATGAGTCTCAAATTGATAATTTTTATCTTTCATGCCCTGAATTGATAGTTTTCTATCTTTCAGGCCTTGAATCGATAGAAAAAATCTTTAAGGCCTTAAATTGATAGTTTTTTCATCTTTCAGACTCTGAATTGACATTTTCCCTAAAATGGAAAAAAAATGGTGCAAAAAAATGCTAGATGGTTGTTTAATTCTATACATAGCATTATTTATTTATGAATGGAGATTGGTATTTTATTATATTTTTGAAAAAGCAACATTAGATTAACACAAATATGTAGTACGATTCTGGATGACTATGACTTGCTTTCCAAATTTAGATTCAAAATCTAGGACCTGATCATGTCATCGCTTAAGGTATGCACACATCGCTATTTGTGGTTGGTCTTGATTATTGAATTCAATGAAAAGGGCATACTTTTAATATATACTTCTTGTTTTTTTTCGTAGTGCTTGCAATAATAATTGATCCTAAACTTGAGATGGGAAACAGGCATCTGGTTCGTGCCACACGTTGTTTTCGGGCAGTTAAAAGGTTGGACTATTTTGATTTGATGTTCCAATTGGAAAATTAAATTCCAAAATTCTTAAAACAGCCTGAATTATTGCTGCTTTTTAGGGCGGCAAGGAGAATTGCATCTACCAATTTTGGATTGTTTAATTGTGTGTTACATACCTAGAATCAATTAGTTTTTCATTACAATAATCCAAAGTAGTAACCTTAAATCTAGCTAAACCTACTTTTGTTGAAAGGTTGCTAAAGAAGGGATGATAATTGATTAAGCATTGGTAATTGACCACCCCAATTAATTAAACAAAAGAGAAGAAAAATCTTGCCCAAACTTAGTCTGTAAAAGATCTAGTAGGACCCAACGAGATTGGGTTAAAGACGGCATTTAAATGATTTAAGATTGGGTTGTTATTTTTAAGATACACGAACTCCCCAGTAAAACTTATTTATGGTATAAAATTGATATCATTACACTTATAAAGAGAAAGTTTTATGTGAAATATTATACACTATTGTGTGAAATATTACACACTAGTGTTATGTGCAATACAACATAAATAAAGTAAAAACTGCTTAAAATTTGCGGGTCTGGACTGGTCGGGCGTGGGAGGGCGCGGGCAGTGGGTTCAAGGTTGGCGCGGATGGATATGTATTTATAAAATGATATTTTTATCAAATATGTGTTGTAGCCTAGTGGTTCAAGTTTGTTGCTAATGAATTTGGTCGTAGGTTCGATTCCTACTGTACACATAATTTTTTTTTATTTTTTTTTTCCTCAAATTTTTGTGTGTTACTACATTATTATATTAAATTTTATTTATTTTTTGTCAAATTTTTGTGTGTTACTACATCTATGTATAAGTGTTACTACATTGTTATATTGAATTTTTTTTTTTTTTGTCAAATTTTTGTGTGTTATTACATCTATGTATAAGTGTTACTACATTATATGGGTCACAAGGTAACACATTATTGTTCATATGGTAACACATGAGTATTCACATAGTATTATGACGATATATGAACAGTGTTACATATTACTAAAAAAACATGTGTTACTACATGAACAAAAAACATTACCATATGAAGAAAAACGTGTTACCACATGAACAAAACCAGTAAAAGCGCGAAAAGAAATTATAGTCCAGAATTACATATTTAAAGAACAATTTGATGTGTTACTACATGAACAAAAAGAGTGTTACCATATGAGAAAAAGAGTGTTACTACATGAACAAAAACCAGTACAAACGCGAAAAAAATCTTCAGTCTAAAATTACAGATTTACAGAACAGCGTGAAAAAGAGTGCAGAAAGATCTGAATTTCATCACATACTTTGTGTTGAGGGGTAATCCAAACATCACACACATATTCTCTCTTCTTCTCGTAGAATCCACATCAAAATCCAAATTAAATGACCTGGTTTCATCCAATAATCGGAGCGAAAAAAAAATTAAGGCACAAACGAAGAAGAAGAAAGTCCATGAGATTCGCTAGAAGAGAAGAGGAAGAAGAAAAAATATGACCGCCTCCGTCTGTGCTCGCGAGGAAGAAGATGAAGAAGCTCATTGGCCCACCAACAATCTGCCCTAAAACCCATTTCCCCTGACCGGAAAAAAAAAAAAGACTCAATTGCACATATCACTTGTATGCAATATTGCATACAAGTTTTTTTCTTATATTATAAATTGATATAATTACTCTTATAAATTAATATCAATAACATTTTTATACTATAATCTCAATTTATAAATGTAATAGTATTCAGTTAATAAGTGTATTGATATTAATTTATAAATATAGTAGTATAAATTTCATACCATGAATAAATTTTATCGAAAACTTACTCTTTCAGATATTTCTTATCAAACCTGGATTCCAATAGTTCAATGTGTTCTCGATGAGTTTCCGACATGAACGTAAACTGTGCTCGTAAGTCTCAATACTCTCAATGAAAACACCAATTTTTTAAGAATCACGCTATAAACATTGAGAATTCGGAGCTCCGACTCAGGCGGACAAGCTTCGAAGTCTAGCAAGAGATTTGCTAAGGGAAATAAAATACTTTTCTGATAAATTCTTCAAACAAATTACACATGATAAATAACATTTCTCTACTCTGAGGTCACACTGAATCCTTAAAACTTGATAATCCTAACTTGATAAGTACTACTTGCGATAATGATAATTGAAATAAGCAACTAACAATAAATAATTATGATAATTATTCGAGACTGGTTTCACTTGGGCCAGCTCCCTGCTTGGCCGTTACTTCTCCTTGTTTGACCGCTATCATTCTTGCTCGTTGGACTCGATTATACGCGTTCTTGAGCCCACGTCCCTCGCTCGCAAGATATGTCAAACCTATCCCTGATCCGCCCCATTATCACCCTAACAAAAAAAACTCCACTCGTCCTGATTCATAAAAGAAAAAAGTAGGTCCAACTTAGTCAACAATTGGGGTGCCCAAATCAATGAAAGAAAGCACCCATATACTTAGCTAATTGCCCTAGACCCACATCACTTCAGTCAAAGAACACAAACTTGTGGTATTTTATCTTTGTAAATCACGTTGTTGAAATCAATCTAAGCAAAATAAAATGAGGGAGGAGAAATTTAGCATAAATTATTTTTCAAATTTCTTAGAAGATTTTTGAATTTTTTTAGGAGATTATAAGTTCGATTAAAAAATGTTTCTGCCATCTATATTAATTCACACTACAAAAAAACGCGGGTTTTAACGATGGATTTTAGCGACTGCCCAACCAACCGTCGCTATTAGCGACGGTTTTGTCGACGGCTTCGGTCAAAGCCACCGGATTTAGCGACGGTTTTGGGAACCACCACTATTAGCGACGAAATAGTGGCGGTTAATTCAAATCGGGTCAAATCAGGACGTTTAGCGACGATTTTAACCGTCGCTAAAGTCGGATACGGAGCATGAAACGCCTCGGCACTTGGCCCACCGTCCAAACCGAGTTTAGCGACGGTCTTTTAAATACAACAACGGTTTTTAGCTGTCGCTACTAGCGACGGTCATTAAATATCCGTCGCTAAATCCAATTATATAACCTTCGCACGCTGCATTCTAATGCAGTTTTTCCGCAAATAGAACTCTCTGTCGCCGCTGCCGTACGCCGTTCGTTGTTGTCGTCATGAGCATTCGGTGCACGTGGAAAGCTTCGTACCGTCGGTTCTTCCGTTTGCCGATAATTTTTCTAATTTTTAACCATTTATTTTCTCATTTTATATACGTATGCGTTTATATATATATATATATATATATATATATATATATATATATATATTAATTTCGAAATATATATATTAGATTAATTATAATTTCGTATGATATATATGTTATGCATGTTATATTAGATTAATGTTAGATTAATTATTTATATTAGATTAATATTAGATATATATATATATTAAATTAATGTTAGATTAATTATATACTCATGTAAGATTAATTACTCAAATTGTACTTACATTATATATGCATGTTAAATTAATTAGTCAAATTATAATATGTTAGAATATTAGTCAATTTTATGTTAGATTAGTCTGGTTGATTAGGAGATTAGTCTGGTTAGATATTGTCAATTTAACGTACATGTTAGATTAGGAGATTATGTTTATGTAATTATTTTATTATGTGATATATGTTAGAATTGTTAGATTGTTGGTTGACTAGGATGAGTTTAAAATAATACAGTCGAAACTCTGTCGAAATTTAGGCGCAATTTTAATTAATTGTTTTAATTAATTAATTTATGTTAAATTATTTGATTGGTTATATTGTTAGTCAATATGTTAGGAATTAGAATTGAAATTATTTGGTTGACTAGAAGATGAGTTTTATATAATACAGTCGAGACTTTGTCGAAATTTGTTGGTTAATTTAATTGTTAGTAAAAAATGTTATGAATTTGTTTTATATAATGCAGATGAGTAGTGTTGGACTTGACAGTGACAATGGTCGCGGCATCGGAAATGGTCGAGGCAGTGGTGGTCGAGACGACGACCCGGTTTCTCAGAGCACTAGGAGGAAGAGGATTCTTAGACCCTGTGTCAACTGCACCCACCCCTACCACGGCGGTCTAGCTCATGACACCGCCTCGACAAGGTCATCTCCAAGAGGGTCGAGCTTAGGCTCAATCTCTGTTCATCGTAGCTCAGCCCCCACTGCTCGATTGGCGATAAATCTGGCTCAGGAAGGTAAGTTATAACTTTTACTTACTAATTTGTTTAGTTACAATTAATTATTTAATTATACTTATTAATTTTTTAATGTTTCAGCATCATACCTGGTCATGAGGCTTTTCCGGTTTAACCACTACCTTCATCTTGCGAGTTGGAATTGCTATGAGGGACCACAGTTGGAGAGGCATGTCTGAACAACAAAGCCCACTCTACTTCGACGAGTTTAGGGTATGTACAATAATTGATTAATTATTTTAATTTAATATATATATATATATGTATATATATAAATTAATTAAAATTTGTGTTAATGAAATGTAGAAACAGATGAAGTGGAGGGAGGATATGACACTGGCCGATTTCTACAAGCCATTTTGTAAGCTTCCCCAAGCCCGGTACAAGGACTTGCTTTATATGTGGCACACCGGGTGGAAGGATAAAGGGCTGAATCTGGGCCTCGACTGTGGCAGTTTGGAGCAATCCCGCATACCAGGAGATGTGCCGGAAGAATAGCCAAAATTGCTTGAGCCAACAAGAAGGGAATGGGGGCGTCGTTGTGCACAGGGCTGGATCCCGGTCGATTCTGGAGCACCGCAAGGCAGAAGTAAGTAATATAATTTTTTTTAATTATACAATAAGTTCATAATTAATATTAATATTTTTATTTTTATTTGTTAACAGGAACTACCGCTCAGACGCTCTCTAGACTCCCTTGAGACGTTGGCACTCGGCCACCCCTACGATGAGGTGGAAAGGACTTCCACCTACAGCCGCAAGACCCGCGTACACGTAATTAATTAATGTCGTATTTCGTAATTATTACACCTAAAATTAATAACTAATATTTAATTTTTTAGAGAACAGTGCGAGATAGGGTCGAAGCTGCCAGCCAGCGGGTGCACCGTCAGGTTCAAATCCACCACCTCCAGCTAATTTAACTCAGATCTATGTGGAGGAGGACGACACCGCCAGAAAATGGGTACTCGGGTACGGTAGGTTATTTGCCGCCCTGATCGCGGAGACACAACCCTACTGCGTCTCGACCTCTCACATTTCAAAGACCGCAAATGACTTAACACCAATCGAGGAGATTGGGGAGGCCTCAGGGCTGAGCTTCAATGTGAAAAATGCAAGGAAGTGGCGGCGTGTTGCGGCCCGACTGGCTAGTCAAATGGGTGTCCAACTTGGTTATTTCCTCGACAACCTTTTCGACGATGAGGATGACAACCTTGACCTAGACGGTGGCGACGATCGCCAAGCAGAAGCCGGGTAGCGATGGAGGCCATGTTCGGTCAGCCTTGATGGTGTTGGCGGTCGTGGTGGTGGCGGAAGGGTCGCGTGATGACGATGGAGATAAATGGGGCAATGACAATGGGGCGTGGCCTGAGTCGACGGTGGCAGTGGCGGTGATAATACTATTTTTGATGTTTCTTATCTGTTTGATAATTTTACTACTAAGCTGGGGGATGATGGTATTGATGATATTCAGGATGATTTTTACCCGGAGCGGTGGTGATTCATGAAACTTTGCTTTTTTTTTTATTCATTCAAGGAGACTCAGTTTTTTTTTAAAATTATTTATTGTGAACAATTTACTTTTATATATGTATAATATTTACATTTTTGTTTTACTGTCTACTACAACTTGTTTGCACTTAAAAGTATTATTTGTTTAAAATAAAAATATTACTTGTTTTAAAGAAAAGTATAACGTGTTTAAATGAAAAGTATAACTTGTTAAAATAGAAAAGTATTACTTGTTTAAAAGAAAATTATTACTTTTATTTAAAAAGAAAAGTATAACTTGTTTAGATGAAAAGTATTACTTGTTTAAAAGAAAAGTATTACTTGTTTAAATAGAAAAGTATTACTTGTTTAAATAGAAAAGTATGACTTGTTTAAAAGAAAATTATTACTTGTTTAAAATAAAAGTATTACTTGTTTAGATGAAAAGTATTACTTGTTTAAATAAAAAAGTATTACTTGTTTAAATGAAAAATATTACTCCCTCCGTCCCAGAAGACTTAGCACACTTACTTTTTGCTCGTGTTTTTGCGTGCGAGTTGTTTATTAGTATTTGAAATAATAAAGTGATTTTTAAGGTGGGGTATGATAGTCTTACCCCTCATCTGTCATGAACATTTCTTAAAATTATTTTATCATTTCAAATAGTAATAAAAAAACTCGCTTCAAAAAAACACAATGTTTTAACAAAGAATTATGCAAAGTCTTCCGTGACGACAGTACTTGTTTAAAAGAAAAGTATAACTTGTTTAGATGAAAAGTATAACTTGTGTAAATAGAAAAGTATAACTTGTTTAAATAGAAAAGTATTACTTGTTTAAATGAAAAGTATTACTTGTTTAGATGAAAATTATAACTTGTTTAAATAGAAAAGTATAACTTGTATAAATAGAAAAGTATTACTTGTTTTAATCAAAAGTATTACTTGTTTAGATGAAAAGTATAACTTGTTTAAATAGAAAAGTATAACTTGTTTAAATAGAAAAGTATTACTTGTTTAAATAGAAAAGTATTACTTTTTTAAATGAAAAGTATTACTCATTTAGATGAAAAATATAACTTGTTTAAATAGAAAAGTATAACTTGTTTAAATAGAAAAGTATTACTTGTTTAAATGAAAAGTATTACTTGTTTAAATGAAAAGTATTACTTGAGTATAACTTGTTTAAATAGAAAAGTATAACTTGTTTAAATAGAAAAGTATAACTTGTTTAAATAGAAAAATATTACTTGTTTAAATAGAAAAATATTACTTGTTTAAATGAAAAGTATTACTTGTTTAGATGAAAAGTATAACTTGTTTAAATAGAAAAATATTACTTGTTTAAATGAAAAGTATTACTTTTTTAAATGGAAAGTATTACTTGCATAAATAGAAAAGTATTACAGGTTTAAAAGAAAGGTAATACTTGTTTAAAAAAAACGACTTAAAAAATACAAATTTAAAATTTATAAGAAAAGCAATTTAGGACATATAAAATTAATTTCATTAAGTAAACACAAGAAAGCAAGTGTCCGAGCAGATTGATGCCCGCTCAGGCGCCCCTAGGTCCCGTGTTCGGTCCCCCTTGAGAGCGAAAATTTGCCTCATTTAATTGGGAGGCTAAGTGGCTTATATATGAGATGTTTGGTGGTTGCGTTCGAGATGGTCCGTGGATAGGGTGGTTCGGTGCTCATTCGGACGCCCTCGGGGCCCGGGTTTAAACCACCGTGAGCCATTTTTTCCTTAAAATTTACTATTTAGCAACGGATATAACGACGGCTTATTCCGATCGCTAATAGCAACGGTAATTATGACGTCGCTACACCGTGGCTAATTTGTCGACGATGTAGCAAAGGTTATTCTGACCCGTACGATTTAGCGACGGATATAACGACGGCTTATTCCGATCGCTAATAGCAACGGTAATTATGACGTCGCTACATCGTCGCTAATTTGTCGACGGAGTAGCAACAGTTATTCTGACCCGGGTCCGGCCCGGATAACCGTCGACAAAGTCGTCGCTATACACCTTCGCTAAGTAGCGATGGATTGAAAATAACCGTCGCTAAATATTAGCGACCCTCGATTTTTCGACGGTTGAAAAATCGTCACTACTGTCTGTAGCGACGGGTTTTACCGTCATTAAACCCCCGTCTTTTTTATAGTGTCGTACTCTACAGGTTCCTTTTAGATTATGTTTAGCTTTAAGTTTTTATTTTATTTTATATTTTTATTTTTTTTAAATATTATTTGTAGTGTGAAGTCAAACGTAGCTTCAAATCTTCTATCTTATATTTAATCAATTATTACATGATTTTTTTATCGTTCTATCCAATTTTTTTTTTTTGGAAATGATAAAAAAATACTTCCTCCGTTCCATTCTTATTTGAACATTTGCCAAAAAGGTCTGTCCCAAATTTAATTGAACTAAATAACAATAAAACAATTTTTTTCATTTTATCTATATCTTTCAAATATCTCAATATTACACCATATGCCATTATTTTTTCCCCATTAAAGTCAACCTCATCTCTTTTAATTTATACAAATGTTATTATTTTATCATTTAATTCTTATCAAAAAGCAACTTTATCATTTTTAATAATAATAAATAACTCCTACGTTAAAACTTTTGCGAATAGTAAATGTTCAAATAAGAACCTGACGAATGGAGTATATAATTAAAAATAATTGTAATCGGTTATTCAGATAAGCAACTAAACCTAACCGAGTATTTTGGTTCGATTATAGTTCGACTTCAGTGCAAATCGGATTGATCTCGGTTTGAATTTTTAAAATTTCCATTTTTCCAGTTTTTGAACACCCCTAATCATAGCCCAAATCTGCAAAATTCTCCATCCTAGCTGTTTCAGGCTGCTAACTGTTGGAGTGAAGTCGGTAGATAATCAATCACAGGGGATGAGTTGCAGAAAACATAAATTTGATATGGAAAACTTAGAGAGAAAGGAGATAGATAATCAACCATAGAAGATGAATTGCAGAAAACTTCCGTCCCACGCCAAAACTTGGGAGCCAAGAATTTATTAATCCCAAAAACTAATAATTAACAAGAAAGCCCATGAACAACTAATCAAAGATGCGAAAAAAATAATTTAAGTCTGAATAAACAAATGAGCACGAAATTAAACAATCTAGCCAAGTTCTATTACTCCTCTGCGCGCCTCCTTGTGTACATAATACTAACACAACTACTATGTATACAATGTCAATTTCCTAATAGGAAGTCATTAAAGAGAGCAAATTCAAAAGCCATAATTATACACTACACATATGTTCTTATTCACCAGTTAACAATAACAAACCAGATCACATTACAAACATCATGTCACATTCAAATGAAAACTAGTTTTACAACCATATATCATTCAAGAACTGGAACAAGATCCCTTATAAACAACTATATTCTTATAGGCATCAAGAGTGAAAAAATCATCCAAAATCGGCGCTAAGCATTGCCTCATGAAAATCTCACACGCCACCCCATACATCCCCTTCTCAAATTTTTCCTTCCCAACCTCTCTCTCAATCCTATCCATCTACTCCCCCACCACTCTCCCAAACAGACCTTTATCCACCTTCACACCGACCCTGTCCCCATCCAACTCCGCCCCGTATCTCAGCCATTGCCAGATCTGCACTCGGCTAATCTCAGCCGTTGCTGCATCCTCCATTAGATTATACAACGGAACTGCTCCGGTTCCTGTTAACCACGCTGCCAAGTATTGGATTCCGACCTGTGTGTTTAGTCGGAGGCCTTCCATGGTTCGTACGCCTTTAGGTATCTGAAGGAGGTCTTCCTCGGTCAAGATGGTTGCGTCTTCTCGGGGTGCTGATTGGATTTGGTTTGAGTTGTCGCCCATGTTGTTGGTAAAGACTTCCATGATGGGTGCAATTAGTCCCGGGTGGGCTGCCCAGGTTCCGTCGTGGCCAGCCTTCACTTCTCTCAGTTTGTCGTTTTTTACCAGCTCTAGGGCTGCCTCGTTCGCCTTTGGATCGTCTTTAATTGGAATTTGAGCTGCCTGTTGAAATCAAATTAGACCAGTTAGATATTGAGTAATGTTGAATGGCTGCGTACCTCATCTAAAAATTAAGTTACTACACCAGATGAAATTGTATAATGTTTATTTGATTCAGAAGATCTGTGTTTGAAACTCACTACCAACAAGTCTATTGAAGAAATGCCACAAACACTTCTTCAATACGAAGTAATTTGCTTTTTGTGCACAAAGGGGTGTACATAAATTGGGGGTTAGTTTTGAGACTTGCTGAGTTTGTGTCAAGCTGTTAAACTGAGAAAAAGTTTTAGTTGTATATTTGACTTGGTTTTTTGTAATTTTATTAGAAATTTTGTACTTTTTTTTTATCGTGTAACGTCTATTATCATGTCATTTGAAATAATGAATAAATTATACTTTAAAATTTAATTATTTTTCTTATTGTCATATTGATTATTGTCCTGTTGTTTTCATTCATCTTTAGTCTTATCGTGTATTAATTTAAAAACACGAATTGCCACTTGTACGTGCATGACAAATGAACTCTCTTAACAACTTTTTAAATGAGGCGAGGAGAGAAATAGTACGTAGTATCTAATTAACAAATAACACTTGTCTGAACGAGGTTCACGTGAACTTCTATCTCATTTACAAAATGGGCCTAACAGAAAGTTATATACATAATCCATTTTAAGGTTTGTTGGGTAGAGCCAATGGAATTTCACGGGTTCCATTTTTGTCCAAATCAAATGTAGACTCATCTTTTAACAGCTCTATCTTACTCTACAAAGCAGAAAACACTCATCAAACAAGACTCGATGTTTCTAATATACGTAGTATCGTGTTATTTCACCATATATTGTGTATTAACAAAAACTTGCATAGCCAGGAGAATTACATACCATTCCTCCCATAGCATGGACACCACGCCTGTGACACGTCCAAATCAGCAAATCCGAGTAGCTTTTCATGAAATGTTGTGTCATCCCAACTTGAACCCTCTCGGGCAGAAGGCAACGGGGGTCAGCCTGGACAGTTTTGACATAGCTGAAAATATAATCCCATCGACCGCAGTTCAAACCGATTGAATGTCCCCTCAATTCATAAAGAATTTCATCCATTTGAAACACTGCTGGAAGTGTTTCAATCAATATAGTGGCTCTTATGCTCTCCTTCTCCATGCCAACCATTTTCTCTGCCCTTTCAAACACATTGTTCCACATCCTAGCTTCCCTGCACATTTTTTATGCATTTGTAAAATGACAAAGTCTTATATGTGTATTCTGCCGTGCAACTGGTTTTCATTTATTATGTCTCAGTATTAGTTGTTTCGTTAAAAAGTATTAGTTTGATAGCATTAGTTGTTTTACAATAAAAATGATAGTTGCAAATCATGAGGTGCACGGTAAAATAGTTTTATAGAAGTGTAAAATAATATCCAGAGCTCAAATTCAATAAAGAGAAATTGAGTAAATTGCATAATTAGTCTCGTCTCTATTGAGTGTTGGCGATTTTAGTCCCATAAGAATCAATTTTCTCAATCAAGTCTCATAAATTTTGAAATGTTATAACTTATAACTTTAGTCTTATATTGACAATTTTTTGGTATAAAATGTTATTTGGGTCTCATTATGTTATAAAAGTGCTTGTCAAGTGTTGCTACATGGAATACTAGCAGCTTAGGTGAGCGACACGTGCAAAATTTTCTGCAAGCTTGTCAATATAGGACTAAATTGCATCATTTTAAAAGTTATAGGACTTAATTTAGAAAATTGATTTGTACGGTACCAAAATCACAAACATCCAATATATACAGGACCAATTTTACAATTTAATCAACATAAATCCTTACCTTGAGTGTTCCATTTTCGGAAGATAGAAAAAGGGCCCGAATCCTTCCCCTTGTGTTTCACGAAACATGGACCAATTGTGGAAGAAGTAGAGGCCAAAGTCGACGAGGCAACCGGTGGCAGGCTCACCATCGATCAAGATGTGAGCCTCCGGCAGGTGCCAGCCTCTCGTTCGAACGAAAACTTAGCAGTGTGTTGGTTAAGCTTGTAAACCCTGTCCCTAGCTTTGTCATGGAAGGTTATATCCCCATTAACAGCATCTCTTAAGTTAATCTGCCCTCTTATCAGATTCTCCCAGCTTGGTGAGAGTGCATCTTCAAAATCAGCCTATGGAACAGATTACTTATGATTTATAGGTTATCTTTTATGCCTATATAAATATGGAAACTGAAAAAAGACAAGACTAGCATACTTGTGACTATTATGGACAAAAACTCGTATAAGACGGTATCATACATGAGACAGGATATATATTAGCACAAATCAACACCTAGCCTTTCAAAATGTTAAAATGTCAATGTTCAAATTATGTTTCGTCTCACTATAAGACCGTCACCTAGCCTTTTAAAGTGTTAAAACGTCAATGCCCAAATTATGTTCCGTCTCACTGTAAGACCGTCACCTAGCATTTTAAAGTGTTAAAGCGTCAATGCCCAAATTATTTTCCGTCTCACTGTAAGACCATTTCACGCAAGTGTGACTCAACTTATGTGTAATCTGGTTTTTGTAAATATTATGAGTACAATAAAACATCCAAGTACTAATTAAGATCATGGAGTGTGTGAGGTTTGGCTATTGTTGAAAATCACCTTGTAATGGCTTTCCTATTCTTGTATTTATTCTCTTGTTTAAGGGTTTAATACACCTTGCTCATCCTGGTAATAAAATTTCTGGCCGTTCCACAAAAAAGATTAAAACATAAAGTATTTGGAGGGCAATAAAATGACTATTGAGAAGGATTTTAGTAGGGACAAAGTTTTGTATGCATAGATGCACTATGCAACTCAAATGCAATTTTATCCAGTATTGGTTGTTTTCACTTAAACTTATTAGTTGTGACCTTTTACACCGTACAACAACCGGTGTACAAGAGACGTACTCAATTCGACCCATAACACTCCTACCACAAGAATGAAGGTAAATAATTCTTCAAATCGACATCTAAACACAACCCAACCATGTTTCTTCAACTCTAGCAAGATGGATGACTTCAGTCTTAGTCTTTTAATTGACTTACTATAGATCCATGATAATTAAAAAATCGAACGAAATAAAACAAGAATTAATCAATGTAACAAATTGGGGGGACCATGAACAGAAGCTATATTATCACTATCAGAATATTCCGTGACACTTGCTCAAACTCAACTACAAAACAAACTTTCAAATAATCACTCACAAGTCACAATTACTTCAATCAAAAATCCAAAATCACTAACCATGAAAACTATGGCTCCAGAATTTAGCGCATTAATGACCATCTTTCTATCCACCGGACCCGTGATTTCAACCCTCCGATCAGCCACCGCCGCCGGCGTCGCCGCGCAAACCAGGCGGTTTCTCTGACGTGCTTCGTGGCCGGATTGAACCCCGGAGACTCCCCATTGTTGTACCTCATCTGAGCCTCCTTCCTGCAATTCATAGCCTGCTTAATATCGCCCTTAAACTCTCTCTGCAAATCTGCAACAAATTGAATCGCATCCTTAGTCAAAATTTGGGAAAATTCTTGGTCGTATTTTCCCAGTATTTGGACTCCGTAAGGCACATCATAGTCTAAGGTATTTCCAGTTTTGTGTGAAGAAATTTGGGCACCCACCATGTTTCTCTCTGCTGTGTTTTTTAAGAGTGTAGTGAAAATGAAAAAGGAAGGAGGTTGATGAAATGTATACGACTTTATTGTCACGGGAACAGCAACGCATATTTTTGGTAACTGCAGCATGTGAAGCTGTTGCACAATTATTAATTTTAATGTATATTATACGAAATCAATTCTATAGAAAATACTATATCTTATTCATTTTACTATATTAAAACATATTTCCCTCAAAAAATAAATATTAAAACATATTATTTTAAAAGCAAAGGATGTGAGGCAATGTGGAGAATGGGTGAACATTTGGTTATTCGTTTACCGAATCGAATCGATATAAAAAAATTCAAAATAACAAAAGTATTTATCATAATAGATCAAAATCGAACCATTTAACTATATAATTGATTTTAACCAGAATCGAATTTTTTTCGATTCGCACTAAATAATTTTTTTTTTTTTTTTTTGAAATTGTTTGACATAAGGAAATTACTGAAAACCAAGTCACCACCGACTTGGAATTCTCTAGAATGTTCAAGTAAGTGCAAGATTAACTACTTGCTTAAATATTCTCCGGGATATGTGGCAGATTTTTTTTTTGAAGTGTACAACGGGTCATCTAGCCTTTTCAAGAAAGAGACATGATTAGATCATTTTAAAATTATTAAAGTCAAACATGTAAATAAAATATAAGAGGCACAAGCTTATGAATTCTTCTAGTATCATACTAGGTAGAAATTTGGAGGAGAACCTAGAATATTCTAGAAAATCTAAAGGTACACTATAAATATTAGAAAGCCCAAGTGAGGAAGCAATAAAAAGAAAGTGTAGAGTGAATTGAGGTGTGTGTCCTCAAAATGAGTGTGTTTCACTGTTTTGTAACTAAAGTGCTAAATTTTGTAAATATAGAATACTAATTTCAATGTTAAAATATTTAGAGGATATAAATCAAAATTTGTACAAATTAAAATTAAAGGGGAATAACTATATTTACCCTATCTTTTAGTCTTATTAGGACTCCTTTACTTTCAAAGTTTAGATAACTCTGAATTAGATATCAGGAGGTACATGGTTTATTAAGCTTGGGTTTACCATTGTTTACTTTGTACCAAAAAGTTTGGGATTATAATTTAGTAAAAAAAAAGAAAATTACAAAAATGTCGTTATTTGAAATAATTTATTCTTTTTTAATTCTCTCTTAAACAATGTGTCATACTCCCCCTTTCCCACCTCACCTCCATTTCTCAAATCTTAACAAAATGGGCCCGAAATCATATGGCCCATTTCCCCTTTCATCATCCTTCTGTTTTCAATTAATGGAGAAATTTTCGGGCAATGGCATTCAGAAATTTATTGAAGCCTGAAGAAATCTCTGTTTACAATTAATTGGTAATTTGTGGTTTATCATATTTCGATGAATTTCTCCCCATTCTTCCCTTTTCCAGCAAACCAGAAGCATTGAGAAATCTGTTTCATTTGTAGAATCGATGTAGAAAGAATTTTTATTGAGGATAAATTTGGAAATTTCCCCCTAAACTAAATGAAAAGTGTTTAAACTCTCCAAATTGGCAGGTTTGTTAAACCCACGAAAATGCATTGGGACATGTGTTAACACGAGACAGTCGGTTAACCCACAATATTGAACCTGAAACGTAAATATGATGCTAGGTTGAATTATTAATCACAAGCCAGAAAAACTAGGCTAACTCATTAAAGTAAACGAGGCCATAGAGTATACTTAGAATGCACTTAATTAATTTAAAGTTTAATCTAGCATTGTCCTATTTGCTAGGTGGATTTAAGGACGAGTTAGATATACTTAATGAGTTATGAGTGATAACGGTGTGGTTTTATTGTATTTTCTATAAAATTTAAGTTGCATTGTTAAATACGATCGGTGCCAACTACTAGAGAATATATTATTGTGCTCGGTTCTGAACTATTTTTATTTTTTTTTGTTTGATAGTTTTAATAATAGAATATGAAATAAAAATAATAATATAACATAAGTAAATTAATATTTAACAATACGACATTATAATCTGAATTGTGATATCTAAAGTCAGATACCAAGATATTTGATCTATACAAATCTTATGATCAACAAAAGAATCAAAAGGTTGATTGTGCTCGGTGCCAACTACTAGAGAACGCAACAGAAGCATGATTGAAATTTTGTGAGCATGTTGTTGAATAAAAGGAAATACGATCCCTAAATTGAGAAGACAAGAGAATCATGTTTAGACATTACTTCCCTCACCCATTATCTTTCGCTAAGGGTTGGAAATTAAATTGTTAACCCTCACCAGAAACAAATAGTATTGAAACATGTTTTGCAACACACTAACATCTCAAGTATAAGAGGATCATTTCGTGCCCGGTTAAATATCGATCCACGGGACTAGGATGGTGAATATAGCCCAATTGCTATGTGTTGTCGCACGATTATAGTGTTAAACATGATTTGGAAACTTAAAACAAGCAATATCCAACAATCGAAACAAAGATCAAACTAAAAACGAGCAAGCTAAGAGAAAGCAATTAAATATCAAACGAGTTTTGTTCACTAGCGAGAGAAGATGTGCTCGGGTGTTTTTCCTTGTGAGACGATTGTCAAAAGATCAATTATGGTGTTTGCCTCTACTTCCGGTTATTCCATAAGGACGATCACTAAACATATACCATTCTCGTACTTGGTAAGCCTAGGGTACGATATCGTTTTAATTCCTAAGATCGAGAGGCGAATCTCCCTTTGCTAACCCGGGTAATTGCACGGATATGGTCCTCTAATTAGCTAACTACTCCGTCACCGTGTGTTCCCACTTGTAGACTAAGGTTGATGCTCCTATGTGCTCTTCACTACCCACCCAAGGTTTTAACTCAAGAAGATAATGTAGATTAGGGGGGTTCTGAAGTATCTACCCAATTCTCGTTGTGATAGAACTTAATCGACTCTAATTCGGGTGAATCAAACCAATACCCATATGCCTAAACCCGTCTACCCAACTCTCGTTGAAATAAACTAGCAAAAACACACAAGCTAAGAGCAAAACCACCAAAATAGAACAAGAAAATTCCCCTAATCTAAAGGATAACCATCAATAGAGATAAACATCCATAATGAAGCAATTAAACAATCATCACCACAATTCCAAACACCCAAACACTAATAACCTTAGCCCATGATGTACAAGGCAAATCACATGGCTAAACAACAAGAAATCAAAGAACCCATATCAAAATAAACAACAATAATGCAAAAGAAAGAAAGAGACACCTTACTATTGAAGTTCAAGCACAAAACCATACAAACTCCATCAATACTCCTTGAATTCTTGCTCAAAACTGAAAATAAAACTATATTTATGCTATTCTATGAGGATCTATGCTATCTATGGAAGCAAAATTGAAAAACAGGAAAAAATATTAGTTGCAGCTCTAAACAGTATCACTTGTTATCTTCCCCTTCAATCCCTATTGTTGCTCTCCTAAAAAAATGAAGTTGGGACTATTTATATGCTTGGGAATCCTCTGGCACGTGTCCCTAGGTAAGATTTGAGAATTTCACTTTTTGGGTCGTGCTCGACCCGTGCACGAGTGCTCGACCAGAATTCGGTTTAGCACGTGTGAGAAAACGCGCCCGCGATTTGATTTCTTGGGCTACTCGACTCATGCATATCTGCTCGACCAGAATTCGGTCGAGTAGCCTGAGATTTGGCCAAACACACTGCATAAAAATGACGTGCTCGACCAAAATGGCTGAGCAAGGTTGCTCGGCTCGAGCAACTTGGGAAATCGGCCTTTATCTTCAAAATTGCATTTCAACTCGCCCGCCTTTATTCTCTGCTCGACCCGAGTACTCCTGCTTGACTCGAGCACCTTCTTTTTCTTCATTTTTTCGTAAAATCTTCGTTTTCAATCCGATTCCTGCACAAATCAATCACACAAGCTTAGATGAACTTTGTCTACCAAATCCAACAATATAATGCCCAAAATCATACAAGAATCATCATATCTAGCTATTAAATAGCACAAAATCTCAAGTAAAATCACCACTAATCAACCCCCCCAAACTTTAAGGTTTGCTTGTCCCCAAGCAAAGAAAGTGAAAACCAAAGGGGTGAGAGTTCAAAACAAAACAACTCAACTTTCCTCTCAAAGCACCACATTGCTAATCAAACTCTTCACCACTTCAAATCAAACATGATAAAAAATGCAACTCGGTCCAATACACTCATTCATTATTCTCACGGGTAGTGTATCTCTCATCCTTCAAGTGTATAGGGTCATGCATCTCTCCATCGTCAATCCACACAAATGAACGACCATAAGCTTGCCCTTGAACTCACTTATCTACCATCCACTTAGGCATCATCATCTAATCAAAGAGGTCTTTGCAAGGTTGTAATGTAGGGCTCTTTGGACGGATAGGGTTAGCATGGTGTAAGTGACATAACTCAACTTGTAGAGCTCAAGAGTAGGCACTAGAGATCAACAATTGTCCAACACTCTCAACTTCAATTTCATGCTTTCTTAAGAGTCATTTTTATGAACTTTTACCCACACCCAACACCTATCCTCACCATATTGGCAACCTCACACTTTTATTTTCCAAGGGTTTTGGGAAACTTTGTTCCTTTTTTTTTTAAACCCTTGGAGAGAACTTTCTTTTTCTTGAATTTTTCATTTTCTTCACATGTTTCATTTCATATTCTATCATTCCCCACTAGGCCACTTTTTCTTTTTACCTCTTCCCCCCTTTTTTTTCTTTTCAATCATTCCTCCCAATTTAGAGTGTGTACATCCTTTTTTCAATCATTTCTCCCTAGATACCTCACTTAAGCTCCCCAAATTGACCAAGGATCAAATGGGCTTACGAAACAATGGACACTTTGGTTACATGATGTAGCTTGTCAAGAAAAAGGATTACATGGCTCAAACGGGCTAACTAGGAAAATTCTTTTATTTTGGTAAGGATAGTATTTGGCCAAGTGACTTCATAGAACAACAAAATGCCTCTTATCCTTCTAGATGATTCCTCCTAAGTCAAGTTTCAAACAAGTTCGAAGGGCAAGTTCTAGCATCACAAGTATGGACGACCCACTCAAAGAACAAACATGCAATCACAATCGAAAGATCACATCACTTAGACTCAAAAGCTTACAAGCTTGGTAATAATGAATGAGCACACTCTTCCAAATTCCACTCAATCAAAGAATTAATGACTCTCCACTACAAAGTTTCTAACGAAAAGACTCTAAGGTACAAAGTATTTTTAAAGTAATTCTAAGATACAATTTATACCAAAAATACCCTTTATCTCATTTTTGTATGTATTCATAATTTTTTTTTTGTTTTGACCAAATGCACATTTTGGGAAAGTACAAATTTTATAAAATCTGAAATTTAAATTAAATTATATAAAAAATTACAACTAATAAAAAGTGGAATAAAAAAGACAAAAGTGTAGAAAATTAAAGAAATTGCACTCCAAAATTGGCCTAGTAGTGCAGAAAATTTAAAAAACTGCACTCCAAAATGCGTCAGAAGTGCAGAAAATGGACAGAAGGGCAACTTAGACTTTTTAACCATATTTTTGTACATTATAGTCAAAATAAAGTTACTTTGTACCTTAGAGTCACTTGGGGAGCGACTTTGTACCTTAGAGTCACTCCCCCCTCAATCAAATTCAACAATCCATGAATGAATTATTTTTCAAGACAATATAACTACACTTCAAAGAAAGCATCATCATCCATCAAGAGCTCAAACATGGACCAAATCCAATCACATTTAATAAAAAACATTTAAAAAATACCAAACACAACACATCATCAATTCAATATACAAATTATCCAATCCATCAAAAGGGAAATGAAAAAGTTCAACACAAATATTCATCATCAAATAGTACAAACCCAATATCCAAATCATACCAATAACCAAAAGAGATAAAGAGAGAAGAACAAGGGTAAAGAGAGAAGAAATGGCATTTGAGGCCACTTCCCTTTTCAATGTGCTCCACGATGTCGATTTCGAGGGGGAGGTGGTTGATCGGGGTCTTCATTTGGGAAGCGGTCTACATAGAGGGCCCTCATCCAAAAATTCAACTATTTGATCCCCTCTTGTTGTGCCCTAACTTCATCCCTCATCCTATCCATTGCCGAACTCATCGTGTTCATTCCTCCCCTAAGATTTGCCACATTTCGGGTGAGACCTTCCCAATCTTCTCTTCTTAATCTCCATCCTCCCACAACTTCCGGTTGATCTTCTTGTTGCTCGTATTGTGGTCCAAAACGGGGGTGGTCGGGTTCTTCTTACATTGGTGCTTCATGTGGCCCTCCTATAAGAAATGCATTACCCCCTTGTTCTTGTTCTTCTTGCTCCTCTTGTTCCTCTTGTGGGGGTGCATTTGGATCTTGAAGGTTGGACACTTGGTTTCGAAGATTCTCATATAGACGGGTGGCGGCATCACGGTGTCGTGGACCCAAGAGGTTGATGTTGGTCCGGTTCTCCAAGATGTTTGTGAGACAAGGGTTGGGCAATGGGAAGTAGTTATCATCTCTTTGTCTGAAACACACCCAACCTTGAAGGCGGCTCACAACTTGTGTATTTTCCATATGTCTCAAGTTGAGCCTCTTACACTCCGTCTCCCCATCCTCTAGACCGGGGTCACAATGCCTTGCAATCATGGTGATGAACAAGTCTATCTTAACTTTGTGGACTGCCCTCGTCACCATCCGATCGATTTGAAGCATCAAGTAAGAACCAGCGTCAAACCTATGTTGGTTGACAAAACACCACAAGCAATAGAGCTCATCATTCGGGATCGAGCCACCCTCCGTTCTTGCAAAAATGGTATTGGCCATAATTTTCTCGATATATCGGAGAGTTGGGTTCCGTATCATCTTTGCCTTTACATTTCTTGATTGGTATGGAGGTGGGTTTCCAAATGGCCCCTTGCATATGGTCTTCCAAAACTAGACCGGATTGAAATCCTCCCGCTTTTGGAACAACTCCCCACCTTGGTCTCCGGGACATCCCATTATTTCATTCACCTCCGATGCATATAGGCTATATGGATTGTCATTAATTGTGAATTCGATCATGACTCCATTGTAATCGACGGTAATCATGAACTCCATTATAATCCCCTCATTCACCAAAAGAGGTGGGATCATCATCCTATCAAGATATTCTTGCATGCCAACCCGTTGGAAAAGGGTCCGGACATCTTCTAATATACCCATGACTGTCATGCACTCTATATCCGGTACCCGGGTAGTCTCGATCCTTCCGGCAAATTTATGTCATCTTTTGGCCATTCCTCTCCATTTATCCCCGAAATTAAGGTTGTATTCTCTAGGAGCGACCCCAACATCTCTCAAATCATCATCAATTTCCCTTAGTTCATCATCGATCAAAGGTGGTATTACATTCGGTCCCCTACCACGTCCTCTACCTCTGCCCCTACGATTTCTTTCTGTCATTACCTGAAAAACTTGTCACCAAGTGTCACACAACATTTATCAATTTATACTACAAAGCATAAGTAATTCACCATGACATTCACACCTATTTTCCCAAGAAAGTTTTTCTTAAATTCATTCATTCCATCACTACAATCCAACAATTCAATCAAACAAGTTGTTTACCACTCTTATCTCAACTTCCAACTCACACTCAACAACTTTCCAACATGGAGGTTCAACAACATTCATACTAGAAACACACAAATCATCATCAATTTCAACTAATTTCACAAGCCCATGAGAATTTCTTAGCACAAAATCAACCAATCTACAAATAATCAACATTTACAAGCCAAACTTCATACAAAACCAACCAAAGCATGCCAAACTCTTCCAAATTTAACATATATGTCATGCACTCCAAGTGTTTGATAAAATGTCTCAATGAAAATCCAAGTCTAACCACACAATGGAAACACATAATCATACAATAAGCTCAAATAACTCAATATAAACATGAATGAACCCAAATAGAAGAGAATAACTTACTTCTTAATGGATTAATGTGAGAAAAAATTGACTCTTGCTTGTTAGATGGTAAAACCTCCAATTCGATGCTCAAAATGGCTCCAAAGGTGTGAAAAAGGAAGTATGGTGGAGTATTGTGGTGGGAAGATGTAGTGTATGGATGAAATTAGAGGAGAATGGTGGAATTTTCTTGAGGGGGACGAATTTAGGGATTGGGATGAAATGGAGAAGGGAAGAAAATGGGAGAGAAGAGAGAAATAAGGGTTTTTAATTCCTGCCCGGGGTCGTGCTCAAATCGTGAAGGGGTGCTCGAGTCGTGCACGGGTCCCCGCTCGAGTATTTCAAAATTTTTGGGGGGTGCTCGACCCGAGCAGCCGTACTCGACCAAAATCGGTCGAGCACCCCAAAATTACTCGGAACACACTGTATAAAAACGAGTTGCTCGACCAAAATGGCCGAGCAGCAGTGCTCGACTCGAGCAACTTGATTTTCAGCTAAAATTTAGAAAAACTAACCTTTTGACACCTCGATTCAAGCCAGGTCGCTCGTTCGATCGAGAGAGTCGGGGTCTCTTCCTTATGCACCTCATTTTTATTTCTCTTTTTCTCTTTCGTCATCCCACCATTTAATGCCACTCTCCAACAACTCATCACCTTAGTTCCACACTTACCATTGATTGCTTTCCTAAATGATTGGATTGTATAAATTTGCTCACATTTAAGCACTCATTAACACAAACAACAATATAAAACATTAGTGCTTTGGTGCAATTGAATTTGTGAAAACGAACACACACCCCCAAACTTTTTCATTGCTGTGCAATTAAAAGTTTGGAACAATAGTGAAACAAAGAATATGCACCAAGCACCATGAACCATTAAGTTCTATACTTACCACATCTTAACAATTAAACTCATTATCATTCAACTTCAACAAGCAAGTATCTCAACAAAAGAGAGCCAAACACGGCAAAATTCATGTACAAGTATTTTCACCATTTAAGCTAAAAAACATGTCATACGGTGAACATCACCAAACTCAAAATGGGGGTGTGCCGGTGCAACAAAAACGCATAAGAAAATGCACCCCCCCAAACTTAGACTTTGCAAAGCAAATCTAAGTTCGGGGAAAGTGTTTGTACCTAAAGTACCCTTCGAGTACACATCTCCCTTTAAAGCTCGATATCCACCAAGCCTCGAACACACGACCCTATCACCTATAAAAAACAACACTATACAAGCGGTAAAAATGGGTTGCCTCCCATTGAGCGCTAGGTTTAACGTCCTTTGTCGGACGGAGCTTAAAGTCGCTCAACTTCATTCAAGAAAATCGACACCAACGATCCCAACTTGGGATGTGGAAAGGTAATGCTTGACCCGGTGACCATTGACCATGAAGTGGTAACCCTTTTCATTCTTCAACTCCATATATCCACTTTGAAACACTTTTACAACCTCAAACGGCCCACTCCAACGAGATTTCAACTTCCCGGGAATTGAAAAGAAGCACCTTATCTCCAACTTTGAACTCTTTCTTTTTGATCCTTTGGTCGTGCCAACGCTTAGTCTTTTCCTTGAAAATTTGGGAGCTCTCATAAGCATTCTCACGGAACTCTTCCAACTCATGGAGTTGAAGAAATCGATTCTCCCCCGCCTTATCGCCATCCATGTTCAATTGTTTGGTGGCCAAATAGGCTTTGTGCTCTAGCTCAACCGGGAGATGACACGATTTACCAAAGACAAGTTGGTACGGAGACATGTTCAATGGAGTTTTGTAAGCCGTTGGGTAGGCCCACAAGGCATCATCAAGGTGAATCGCCCAATCTTTCCGATTCGAGTTCACTGTCTTTTCAAAGATGTGCTTGATTTGACGATTTGAAACCTCCGCCAATCCATTTGTTTGTGGGTGATATGCAGTGACGACCTTTTGCTTGACCCCATACTTCCCAAGCAACTTTTCCATGGCTCGATTGACAAAGTGGGTCCCCCCATCACTTATCAAGACTCTTGGCACTCCGAATCGGGTGAACACATTCTTCTTGAAGAATTGAATCACTGTTTTTGCATCATTGAGTTTGGTAGGAATGGCCTCAACCCATTTTGACACGTAATCCACCCCCACAAGGATATATATGAATCCAAATGAAGAAGGAAACGGTCCCATGAAATCTATCCCCCAAATGTCAAAGATTTCTAGCTCCAAGAAAATGTTCAAAGGCATTTCATCTCTCTTGGTGATGGTCCCCATCATTTGGCATCGATCACATCTTTGAACAAACTCTTGACTATCTTTGAAGATCGTAGGCCAATAGAACCCCGATTGGAGAACTTTCATCCCCGTCTTTGATGCCCCAAAATGGCCTCCACATGGCAAAGAGTGACAATGGGTCAAGATCTCATTAACCTCTTCTTTTGGAACACATCTTCTCATGATCGAGTCTTGACCTCTCTTGTATAACACCGGATCATCCAATTGATAGCTAGTAAAATCGGATTACTTGTGTGGAATATGGCTTTGTGATAACTAGCTAATCAAACAATGAATCATCAAATGATTGAAAGTTATGAGCTCAAGTATTGAAAGCAGTAAATAAAGTGCACTGAGACTAGGGCAAATTTTGCCTCTTGTATTGATATTTTTTGAACCGTTTTTGGGTCTTAAATGCCCATATTTATACTACATGGGGAGAGTGCATTTCACTCTCCATTTTTCTTGTCGGGACATCAAATGGTCAAACTTCCATTTAATGCTCGGTACTACATTTTACATTAATTTTTGACATCTCCTGAGAGCTCTTGAGAGCTCGCCTTAGTTAGCAGCTCGACACCTGGCAAGTCTTTGAATCATCTGTCGTAGTTCTCCGATCTTTCCCCAAATTGTGTAACTAATGTTGTCGTTTTGTAGTTCAAGTCGTTGACTTAGCCACATTTGGAGTATTTTCCCGACTTAGTACCACATCGCAACATTAAACTCCCTTATGTACAAATGAGCTCCTAGTGGACATTGCACCTGTTGTATCTTCCGGATGAGCTTGGATAAAGACTTCTTAGTGAGCAAGCTCAAAGAGTGCTTATTGAGCGAGCTTAAAGAGAGCTCATTGAGCGAGCTCACAGTGAACTTGTTTGTGAGCTTTATGCGAGCTCCACGAGGAGCTCGTGATGAGCTAGAGCTCCATGAGGAACTCATAATGAACTATTCTGAGATCATTGAGCGAGATCACATTGAACTAGTTTGTGAGCTCTATAAGAGCTCCTTGAGATAATGAGCGATTCTGAGCGAGCTCATAATGAGCTCTTGAACCTTGTTATTTTCTCAAAACTTTCAATGAGAGCTCTACGAGCAAGCTACTTGGGAGTGGTGACCTCGACTCTTTCTGGGTGAGCAAAAGTCCATCTCACGTGTGGGCGAGCTTGAGAAACCTTGTAGAGCCGAGAATCATTGTAGAACTGGGCGAGCTCGGCCCAGTTATCAGATTGGGCTCCTTCATTAACGGATGAGATATTAATAGGCTTGGGCCGAATTAATAGTGATACAACAATTGCCCCTCGATTCGCTGCTCGTAATTGGAGCGAGCAACGAGTCAATCTTCCTTGGACTTTGTAATGAGGTGTGACACGAACTATGAGGTGGACGGAGACTGGGGCTTTGAAATTTCCCAACATGTCAAAGATCGTGAAGTGGATTCATAATACCACAAATGGGATAAATGACTTGTTAGCGAGGTGGGCTAAACTTCGAGGTAGGCCGAGCACACAACTCTTAGGAGATAATTTCTTCAAACATATAAATATGCATCTTTTTTTTTTTTGGTTGGGCCAAGATTATTATTAATATGAATGTGGCCCAAAATTTTCCTTCCAGCAAGATGGCCCGTCAACTAAACGAATTGGCATTTTGAGAAAATGCCCAATGACTCATAACACTCAAAGGCCCAATGAGTTACCAGGTAACAAAAAAGGCCGCCTTAAACTTGGGCCAGCAAACTAGGGCCAAGCACCTGTTGCGAGCTCTCGACTCCTGCGAGCTACTGCGAGCTCCGTCCTTTCGGAGGTTGAGCGAGCTGCAGTTCTGAAAGGGATGGCAGCGAGCTCATTGAGTCTTCCGAGCTCCGCGAGCTCCATCCTTCCGGGGGTTGCGCGAGCTGCCGGTTTGAAAGGGATGGCAGCGAGCTCATCGGGCTTTCTGAGCTCCGCGAGCTCTGTCGAGTTGTCGCCTCAGCCGTCGCGAGTTTCGCGAGATGCTCCGAGCTACGAACTGCTCCGAGTTCTCGCGAGCTGCGAGCTCGAATGAGCAGCGAGGCCGAGCTCACGCGACATCCTCTTTGTCCGAGCTGCAAACTCGCTGGCCCTCATGGCAATGTGGAATGAGGTGGGCGAGCTCCAAGGAGAGCGAGCCAGTGAAATTGGGTCTTTAATTCTCTCGGCGAGCGTACTCGTGAGATGAGTGATGAGCAGTTTCGCACGGGGCGAGCTCCTCACGGGATGGTATTGGCGAGTTGGCCAGAGCGAACTCGGCCGAACCAGCTACTTGGGCAGAGCTCCCTCGCGAGCTGGGTCTGCGAGCATGGTGTGTGGGTTGAAAATCCTTGGACCCAGCGCGAATCGGCCATGAGCTAGTGCGAGCTCCGTCGAGCTTCCGAGGTGAGCGGATCTTGGGGTCGAAAAGGTGGGCTCGAGTCCCAAGGTTTAGGCCTGTTTGAAATCAAATGAGATCCCAAAGATGGTGACCAACTCGATTTTTGGGATTGGCTGGCAACTTAAAGTTTTGACTTCCCTGAATTGAGTCCCTGATTTTCTTCACATCATAAAGCTGCAAACCCACTTTCCATTTTGTCCTTCCTTTTGAATTTCGAGAACAGCAAAGTCTCTCGCCATTGTTTGAAACTTAAAAACTTAAAACAGAGACCACTCCATTTCCCTTTGAAACTTGCAATTTCTCTTCATTCCTTTTTTATTTTCTATGCTCAATTTCGCTTACTTGCTTGTCGAGAAACTGGCGAGACGACAACTGACCTTGTAAATAATTGATAGTGAGCTTGTTGATTGTCGGGCATGATAGTTGATATTGAGTATTGAGTTCGTCGTTCCTGCTTGTTGCTTGTTGATGATGGTCTATTGTTGAGTTGTAGGTCTGTTGAGATATTTTAGTTTTGATGAATTATGCCAAAACATTATCAACTTGTGTTATTCAAGCTAATTTACAGATAACAAGTTGAGGGAGAACGAAAGAACAAATTGAGGGGGAACTCACAAAATCAGAAGTAGATGATCGAGATCAGACGAGGCTGCAGACGAGACTGATCGAGATCAGATGAGTTAGATGAGTTCCAGAGTTAACTGATGAGCTGTGCAAATCAAATGTGAAGAAAAGCTAAAGTCAGCAAATCAGAAGAGAATGTTGCAGATCAGAAGATGAGCAGATGAGACTAATCAAGATCAGACGTGATCGAGATCAGATATGATAAACTGATATGCTAACCTGATGCTATCCCGAGATGCCGACGAAGATGTGTTGATCCGATCACGAAATTGACGATCGTGCAAGAAGAAATCGATAGCTCGAGTCAAGTGACCCGAGGGTCAAGAGTAAAATGACCCGATGGTCGATGTCTAAATTTAGAAGAGCCGACTCAAGTTCTCGAAAGTGTCAAGATGCCCGACGCATAAGGTCCGCCAAGAGAAGTCATTTGAATCAAGAAAACCCGAGACTCAGATAGAATCAAGATCCCCGAGAACTCAAGGAAGAACTAAAAGGCCCAGATAAACCTGAAGGCCCAGATAAACCTGAAGGCTCAGATAAACCTGAAGGCTCAGATAAACTCAAGGTTCAGATAAACTCAAGGCTCGAGATAAACTCAAGGCTCGGATAAACTCAAGACTCAAAGATGTCATCAATACACTGAGATTCAGAGAAACCTGGAGACTCAGAGAAGCCTGAAGACTCAGAAGAAACTGAAGAATATAGCCGTTAGATTCAACCGACGACGGGACTAATGAGAGGAAGACAACAAAGCGCGAAAAAGTTCGTAAAAGCTTATATAAAATAGTATGGATTTGAATGTGACTCCATCCAACGATAACATTCAAATCCACACTATAAATACAAGTTCTTCCTTCATTATTTGGTGGAAGTGTGTGAAATGCGTGAAAACGCTATTGAAGCTACAGAGCCAAATCATCTAGCATTTCCACCATAAAACACAGAGCAAGAAATACACGCATATATTCAAGAGTATTCTACCCTAGATCTAAGCACAAATGTAATATCCTAAGCTTTGAGAGATTTTCCCAACCTTAGCATTGAGGCTAAACAAATGTAAGGGAAAATCTCAACCTAGTTGGAAACCAAACAAACCTTACCCAAATCAGTTTGGTAGGATAAGTTTGTAGGTGAGTGTGAACTCGGTAAACATCTAGCAATCCCGAAAGGGAGGGTAGGCAATCCCGTGAGGGAGATAAGTCCCGTTTGAGTGAGAACTTGCTAAACATCTAGCAATCCCGAAAGGGAGGGTAGGCAATCCCGTGAGGGAGATAAGTCCCGTTTGAGTGAGAACTCGGTAAACATCTAGCAATCCCGAAAGGGAGGGTAGGCAATCCCGTGAGGGAGATAAGTCTCGTTTGAGTGTGAACTCGGTAAACATCTGTTGGGTGTTGGACTAACACGTTAAACTAAGTCCAGTCGGTTAAGTAGGCGCCCCTGATGATAGGGAAGAGTGGATGTAGGAGTTGGACTCCGAACCACTATAAAATCATGTGTTCTTCACTGATTTATGTTCTTACTTGCCATATGAATTTGATTATAAGCAAAAACAAGCACATGAGCTTAAAACACAAAAATTTGGAATCACTTTTCCCTCACCCCTGTTTTATATGCATTACACGATTTTTCCGCATTTCATGGGTTTTTCATCGGGACCTACAAGTGGTATCAGAGCGGGAGTTCAAAAGGTTCACTGATTTATTTCAAAGTGACCACCTGAATTGATCTATTTTAAAACAAAAACCCGATCTCTGTATAAATGCATATATTTTAATGTTTTGGCGTCATTATCAAAAAGGGAGAAATTGTTTGGATATTTTAGTTTTGATGAATTATGTCAAAACATTATCAACTTGTGTTATTCAAGCTAATTTACAGGTAACAAGTTGAGGGGGAACGAAAGAACAAATTGAGGGGAACTCACGAAATCAGAAGTAGATGATCGAGATCGACGATTTGCGATTTAGACCGATCGAGATCGATGAGTTAGATGAGTTCGAGTTAACCGATGAGTCAGGAAAATCAAATGTGAAGAAAAGCTAAAGCCAGCAAATCAGAAGGAATGTTGCAGATCAGAAGATGAGCAGATGAGACTAATCAAGATCAGACATGATCGAGATCCGATATGATAAACTGATATGCTAACGATGTAATCGACTGATGCTATCCCCGAGATGCCGACTGAAGATGTGTTGATCCGATCGGTCGAAATGATCGGATCAGCAAAAAAGAAATCGATAGCTTGAAAGTCAAGTGACCGAGGGTCAAGAAGTAAAATGTGACCGAGGGGTCGATGTCTAAATTCAAGAAGATTTCGAACTCAAGAAGCCTCGAGTGTCAAGATGCCCGATCGCATAAGGTCCACCAAGAGAAGGTTTCAATCAAGAAACCCGAGACTCGATAGAATCAAGATCCCGAGACTCAGAAGATCCTAAAGGCTCGGATAAACCTCAAGGCCCAGATAAAACTCAAGGCTCGATAAACTCAAGGGCGCAGATAAACCCAAGGCTCAGATAAAACTCAAGACTCAAAGATGTCATCAAGACACCGAGATTTAGAGAAACCCGAGACTCAGAGAAACCTCAAGACTCGTAAAAAATGAAGAATATAGCCGTTAGATTCAAACCGACGTGGACCAATGAGAGAAAGACAACAAGCCCGAAAAAGTCGCAAAAAGCTACTTAGAATAAGATGGATTTGAATGTGACTCCATCCAACCAGAATATTCAAATCCACACTATAAATACAAGTTCTTCCTTCATTATTGGGTGGAAGTGTGTGAAATGAGTGAAAACACCATTGAAGCTACAGAGCCAAATCATCTAGCATTTCCACCATAGAACACAGAGCAAGAAATACACGCATATATTCAAGAGTGTTCTACCCTAGATCTAAGCACAAATGTAATATCCTAGCTTAGAGAGATTTTTCCCAACCTTAGCATTGAGGCTAAACAAATGTAAGGGAAAATCTCAACCTAGTTGGAAACCAAACAAACCTTACCCAAATCAATTTGGTAGGATAAGTTTGTAGGTGAGTGTGAACTCGGTAAACATCTAGCAATCCCGAAAGGGAGGGTAGACAATCCGTGAGGAGATAAGTCCCGTTTGAGTGAGAACTCGCTAAACATCTAGCAATCCCGAAAGGGAGGGTAGGCAATCCCGTGAGGGAGATAAGTCCCGTTTGAGTGAGAACTTGCTAAACATCTAGCAATCCCGAAAGAGAGGGTAGGCAATCCCGTGAGGGAGATAAGTCCCGTTTGAGTGAGAACTCGCTAAACATCTAGCAATCCAAAAGAAAGGAGGGGCAAAGTGAGGGGAGATAAGTCCCGATTTGAGGGAGAATAAGTAAACATCTAGCAATCCCGAAAGAGATGGAATCCCGTGAGGGAGATAAGTCCGTTTGAGTGAGAACTCGCTAAACATCTAGCAATCCCGAAAAGGGAGGGTAAGCAATCCCGTGAGGGAGATAAGTCCCGTTTGAGTGTGAACTCCAGAAACACATCTGTTGGGTGTTGGACTAACACGTTAAACTAAGTCCAGTCGGTTAAGTAGGTGCCCCTGATGATAGGAAAGAGTGGATGTAGGAGTTGGACTCCGAACCACTATAAAATCGTGTGTTCTTTACCGTTTTATGTTCTTACTTGCCATATGCATTTGATTATAAGCAAAACACAACACATGAGCTTAAAACGCAAAAATTTGGAATCACTCTGCCCTCACCCCTGTTTTATATGCATTACACGATTTTTCCGCATTTCATGTGTTTTTCACCGGGTCCTACAAGGTCATTGAGCATTTTGATGGTAGTTGAACTCGTTGAACTTGTTGATATCTGAGCAACTTGACTTCTCGAGCATGTCGTTAGTTGGGCTCTTGATAATTGGTAGTTGATAGTAGTAGTCTATTGAGCATGTTGAGCTTATATAATTAGTCGTGAGCTGGGCTTGCGGATTGGGCTGAACGAGCTCGGGCGAGCTGCTACTATATCGGGCGAGCTCAGGCCGCATCCAGCGAGCTCGGGAGAGCATCAGTTTTGTTTTGTCCATAACTTGAGTTCTTGACCTCCGATTGAGTTGATTCTTTTTTCGTTACGACCCTCGTTTCAAGGGGTTTCACATGGTTAAATCCTATGAGCGAGATGCTACTACATTGGGTGAGCTCGGTCGAGCTCGGGCGAGCTCGAGCGACATCCAGCGAGCTCGGGCGAGCATCACTTTTGTTTCGTCCATAACTTGAGCTCCCCACCTCCGATTGAGTTGATTCTTTTTTCGTTGCGACCCTAATTTCAAGGGGTTTTACATGGTTCAATCCTATGGGCGAGATGATACTATATTGGGCGAGCTCGGTCGAGCTCGTGCGAGCTCGGGTGAGCATCAATTTTGTTTCGTCCATAACTTGAGCTTCCGACCTCCGATTGAGTTGATTCTTTTTTCGTTTCGTCCCTAATTTCAAGTATTTTCACGTGGTTCAACCATATTCTCAAATATCCTTCTAGGTCAAAACAGTTTTTTTAAATCAATTCTTGCTCGTGAGGCGAGCTGGGCGACGTGAAGCAAGCTCACCCGGGCAAAATGGGGAGAGCTCCTGGGCAAGGTTGGACGCGGGAGGCCCAAGATGGCGAGGTGTTTATCTGTGACTCTGGCCAAGATGGGATGAGATCCGTCATGGCCACCATCTTGGTCTCTCGCTGCGAGAAGTTTTTCTTTGTGGCTTACCCGGGCGAGGTGGGCTGAGCTGTGACTTTGTCCGTGACGGGGGTGAGCTCGGCGAGCTAGGGTTCATTCAAAAACATACTTAGGATTTGATTTTTGAGTTCAATCTTTCCAAAATAATGTGTTTTTCACCTTTAACTCTTATAAGATCGTCTGTCTTCCTTTCATTTTTCTTCTAACATTTCGCGGTCGTTGTTGAGGTTGCCCCATTTGGCGGCAATGTCGAGGTTGTGCAGGGGGCAAGGTGGTCGTTGCCCCTGGCGAGATTGTTGGTGAACCTGTTTATGTTCAAGAGAAATCTTGCTACTTGATGTACCTCCTTTGTTTCAGCCGTATGTCGGTTTTAATCATGTCGCATATTTTGCCTTGTAATCGATTAGCTTGTTTTCGATGAATTGAAGTTTACTTTCAATGCCTTAGCATTTTTGCATATTTGATTGTCTTATTTGCTTGCAATCTGTGTTTGGCTTGTCGTCTTACTTTTACGTGACTAAGTTGTCTTATTGTTTTGCAACTTTATTGGCTGGTCGTCTTAGTTGTATGCGACTTAGTTGTCTTATTGTTTTGCAACTTTTGATGCCTTGGAATGCCTGTTATAAAATGTTATGAATTTTTATGTTTGTGGACTATCTTTGGGAGGTGGATGTCCTTAGAGATCGCGACCTTGGGTAATTGACCTTCTTGGAGGTCGATGACCTGCCCCCTTGTCCATGATATAAAAATATTCTTATTTCGATCGATCTTATTTTTGGCACTTATTTTAAAGACTTATTTTAGTGCCTTGACACTTATTCTTTTTGTCGTCTTATTTGGATGCGACTTAGTGCCTTGACACTTATTCTTTTTGTCGTCTTATTTGGATGCGACCTAATGCCTTAGCATTTTATGTTTAGAACATAGTATAACAACTGATCTCGTTACAGGTCAGTAGACCTGCCCCCAATTTTTGATCGCTAAAATCTTAAGGCATGATAAAATGAGACGAACTCAAACTTGATGGCAGACAACTTCTATTTTTGTATTTGAAACGAGCTTCTCTTACAAAATTTAGACTACTAAATTACCGATAATATGATTTCAAATAAACTTCATTCCAAGGTGTTGAGCTGGGACTTGCCTAGGACACGAAATTCACGTTGCCCCGGGTCACATAATCAACTATCCAGATACAACCTTCCTAATTTGGCAGCTGGCTTCTTAGCGTCGTTGGTCCTTTGCTTCTCCGTTCGTTGAGTGAAGAAGAGCTTTGG
The DNA here is from genome assembly GCA_037126765.1 of Stenogyne calaminthoides. Lineage (NCBI taxonomy): Eukaryota > Viridiplantae > Streptophyta > Magnoliopsida > Lamiales > Lamiaceae > Stenogyne > Stenogyne calaminthoides. The sequence goes on along the minus strand of JBBCBC010000022.1, from coordinate 5,312,685 downwards.
CACTTCCGATCGGGTTGTCGACTCAGGCTCGAAATCGGCGTAAGATGTTGGATAGTCTATATTCATCGTCTTCCAAAGCTTCGTGTTCATCCGGAGTCCTCCGACAACTCTCATAACTTTAGCTTCATCTTCGAGTGGCTCCCCCTTCCATGATCAGTTTGTCAACCCTTCTGATATATGCGCGGTCGGTCTCATCTTTGAACTGCCAGATATTGGCTAACCTCTGCTTGGTCCCCACATTTAGACTCATAGTGGCGAAGTGGTGGAGAAAGAGTTGCTCTATTTGGCGGAAAGATTCCACCGAGGATGATGGTAGAGTGTTGTACCATCTGTAGGCTTGGTCGCCCAAAGTGAGAGGAAACAATCGACACTGAGTTGCATCGGTTGCCCCCATTGAATTCATGTATGTTGTGAACTGCTGACGTGATGTATGGGGTCTGTATCACCAAGGAATTGAGTGATCAAGATCGCAGTGATTTTTGGTTGGATGGGGCCCCGCATCACCATTGCAGATAAAGGTGACGTTGGAACCCTGGTGGGGTTTGGGCTTCCACCGTGGCGGCGATTTGGTCTTACAGATCCTTGAGGGTTTGAACTATTTCTGCTAGTTGTTCGGGGTCAATTTGGTTGGCTCCACCTCATTGTTGATGGTGAGGTGAGGGACTTCTTTCTGTTATAACTCTTTGATGATGACGAGGTGAGAGGCTTCTATCTGCACCAGCTCGTTGATGATGGTAAGGTGATGAGCTTCTCTCCACACCACCTCGTTGTTGATGGCGAGATGATGGGCTTCTCTCCGCACCACCTCGCTGATGATGGCGAGATGATGGGCTTCTCTCCTCACCACCTCTTTGATGATGGCGAGGTGATGGGCTTCTATCCGCACCACCTCTTTGATGATGGTGAGGTGATGGGCTTCTTTCCGCACCACCTCTTTGATGATGGCGAGGTGATGGGCTTCTTTCCACACCACCTCTTTGATGATGGCGAGGTGATGGGCTTCTCTCCGCACCACATCTTTGATGATGACGAGGTGATGGGATTCTTTCTGCACCACCTCGCTGATGATGGCGAGGTGATGGACTTCTTACTGCACCACCTCGTTGATAATAGCAAGGTGATGGGCTCCTCTCCAAACGATCTTTACCGATCCTCCCGCTTTCTGCGTGACTGGGCCGGAACGGAACTTTGTGACTCTCCTTACTTTCGCATTTTGGTATGGACCTTCGCCTCTTTTTGCTTGCCCTCGTCTCTTTGAACTTTTTTCGTCCAAGTTCTGGTGTAGGTCACTATGATCTCCACCCAACTCGGCTCTCTTTCGGTGTAAGATTGCCATGGCTTCCCAAATTTCTTGGGGAGTGTGATTTCTTCTAGCTTCAGGTGAATGCCAAGTGTGGGCCCTCTAGCGCCTGAATTGCCGGCAAATTGAGCGCTAGCGCCCCAACCACCGGATTTCTGGATTCCGGACTTGGCTTCCCCATATTTGGTTTTGCCTTTTGACAAGAAACTGGCTTGAGACATTTTTTGGTATGAGTTTCTGGGAAAGTGTTTGAAGGTTTGAAGATTCAAGCTTGTAAACTTGAAGATTTGAAGATTAGGGTGAAGATTTGAAGATTTTTAGGTATTCTTGATGAACGGTGAGTATTCATCAAGACTTTTCTTAAAGATTTAAAGATGAAAAATGGAAAATTCTTGAGGATACTCCAATGAGAATACTAAAAAACTTAGTTTAAATTCTTAAAGAGCACCCTTCTTCTAGCGCCAATTGTTGATAGCTAGTAAAATCGGATTAATTGTGTGGAATATGGTTTTGTGATAACTAGCTAATCAAACAATGAATCATCAAATGATTGAAAGTTATGAGCTCAAGTATTGAAAACAATAAATAAAGTGCACGGAGACTAGTGCAAATTTTGCCTCTTGTATTGATATTTTTTGGACCGTTTTTTGGTCTTAAGTGCCCATATTTATACTACATGGGAAGAGTGCATTTCACTCTCCATTTTTCTTGTCGGGACATCAAATGGTCAAACTTCCATTTAATGCTCGGTACTACATTTTACATTAATTTCCGACATCTCCTGAGAGCTCTTGAGAGCTCGTCTTAGTTAGCAGCGCGACACCTGGCAAGTCCTTGAATCATCTGTCGTAGTTCTCTGATCTTTCCCCAAATTGCATAACCAATGTTGTTGTTTTGTAGTTCAAGTCGTTGACTTAGCCACATTTGGAGGGTTTTCCTGACTTAGTACCACACCGCAACATTAAACTCCTTTAGGTACAAATGAGCTCCTAGTGGACATTGTACCTGTTGTACCTTCCGGATGAGCTTGGATAAGAGACTTCTTAGTGAGCAAGCTCAAATAGTGCTTATTGAGCGAGCTCAAAGAGAGATCATTGAGCGAGCTCACAGTGAACTTGTTTGTGAGCTTTATGCGAGCTCCACGAGGAGCTCGTGATGAGCTAGAGCTCCATGAGGAACTCATAATGAACTAGTCTGAGCTCATTGAGCGAGCTCACATTGAACTAGTTTGTGAGCTCTATAAGAGCTCCTTGAGATAATGAGCGATTCTGAGCGAGCTCATAATGAGCTCTTGAACCTTGTTGTTTTCTCAAAACTTTCTACTAGCTCAATGAGAGCTCTCCGAGCGAGCTACTTGGGAGTGGTGACCTCGGCCCTTTCTGGGTGAGCTAGAGTCCATCTCACGTGTGGGCGAGCTTGAGAAACCTTGTAGAGCCGAGAATCTTGTAGAACTGGGCGAGCTCAGCCCAGTTATCAGATTTGGCTCCTTCATTAACGGATGAGATATTAATGGGTTTGGGCTGAATTAATAGTGATACAACACATCCCAAATGAAACTCTTCACATCTTTGAGAAATTTCTTTTTTGCATGTGAAGGGATTTCATTGGGAAGCTTTCCACAAGCCAAGTAGTTGGCAAAGTCGGCATACCATGGCTCTTGCACCTCAATTCTCATTACCGAAATTTTCTCAACTTCTTCAAAGAACTCCTCCAACTTCAAAAGCTTCTCATCCGGAAATTCTTCCTTCACCTCGGTTTCTTCTTCTACAAAGTCTTGGTCCCTTTCTAGCCTTGAAAGATGATCGGCTTTCACATTTTCGGTCTCCTTCTTGTCCCGAATCTCTATATCAAACTCTTGAAGGAGAAGCACCCATCGGATCAACCTTGACTTTGCATCTTTCTTTGTCATAAGGTACCGAATCGCCGCATGGTCCGTGTACACAATAGTTTTTCCCCCCACAAGATAGGGGCGAAACTTATCAAACGCATAGACCACGGCCAATAGTTCCTTCTCCGTTGTGGTGTAAGTGGCTTGGGCGGGGTTGAAGGTCTTCGAAGCATAATAGATAACTCTAAACTTCTTCTCCCAGATTTGCCCAAGTACCACCCCCATTTCATAATCGCTTGCATCGCACATGAGAACGAATGGTTCCTCCCAATTCGGAGTCACCAAAATCGGAAAGGCTATAAGTGCTTCCTTCAATGCTAAGAAAGCTTCAAGACAATCATTAGTGAACACAAATGAGACATCCTTTTCAAGTAGATGAGACAGGGGCTTTGAGAGTTTGGAAAAATCTTTTATAAACTTTCTATAGAAGTCGGCATGTCCCAAGAAGGAACAAATGTCTTTTTCATTAGAAGGTGGAGGAAGTTTCTCAATTGTCACCACTTTTTCTCGATCTACTTGAAGTCCCTTTGAAGAAACATGTGTTGGGGAATGAGTTACACAGATCTATTCGGGGTGAATATTTAAATACAAATTTAATTCATTAATTATTACTAGCATGAATTAATCAAATATTAATTCAAATAATAATTGCAACAACATATCATGCATATAAAAAGCCACGTAAAACCTAAGCATCACGAAATCTACGGGTTTACGTGAAGCGTCCTCTCGGGATAGCGGTGACTTGGTCGGACGGACTAACCAAAAGGACTTCCCAAGTATTCCCTTAGCCCTTGCTTTCGACAATCCGGTGGAAGGATACTCGCGAACAATTAACAAAAGGAAAAAATAAACTTTGTTGCACTGCGTATGTGGATTTTTGCTAATATTTCCAAAGACATGAAATTGTACTTGGGAATGAACTAATCATCCCTATTTATAGGAGGAGAGGGTGGGACGAAAATTTAGTGATATTTCAATGTGGGGAAAAGACTTTTCTTGGTCACCAAGAAGTCTTGAATATATCTCCTATATTCTTTTTCCCATAATTAAAATATTCCACAAAAATCCCACCTCCTCTATTATGGCATAATTTTCGAAAATATAGTGTGCAAGAATCCAAGATTTGGATCTTCTTGAATATTCTTGTATTTCAAGAAATACATATCTTCCATAACATCTTTTCAAGAAAATCAAGAAAATCTTTCTTGCCTCTATTTTTTCAAAAAATTTGAAAATATCACTATGTATAACCAAGTGGGAGATTTCTTGAATTTAATGAGATAATCTTGTATTCCAAGAATACATATCTTCATTCCATAACAAAATTCGAAGAAAATCTTTCTCCCTCTTTTATCCATAATTTTCGAAAAATTAGAGGAAATATAAGCAACAATATTTATTTTATTTTAATCACTTTTTAGGTTATTGGACTATATGTTGGGCTACTCGGGGCCTTTAGGAGAATTAAGATTGGACCTTCTAATGGATCTTGAATATCTAATATTGAGCCACAATATAATTCAAGCCCATAAATATTAATTAATCACTACATAATTAATATTGCACCATCCATCTTAACCCATATTATGAGTCAATATGGCTCAAATTCGTTATTTCCGTGTTTAAGATTATCTAGCCCATTAATTAATTCAACCCTTTGAAATAGCTTTCCGTTAATTAATATCTTTTGTCCTTGGTCGAGGAGCGGTTCAACATTATTATCCATACAGGAAACTAATTCCACTTGCAAGATTTGGTATGATAAAACTTAGGAACCTCCCAAGGGGCAAATCAAGCAAGCGTACTTGCAACCACGATTCTTAGTATTAAATCTTAGCAATCACATGTGACCAATAATATTGTCCAAGATAAAAAGTATTGAATCTCTCTCTAATTCGCTACCCATGATAAGTCAAAGCAATAGTTACCGATCCCACGTGATCCTATTTAAGGGCGAAGGTTAAGAAACAACGAACATTTCGAGGTCTAATTCTTCCTTGTTGGGTTCAAGAATTTATCCTCATGGAGGTCCTATTCATTAGCATCGGTCATGCACTAGTGTAATCTCTTGGTCAAGACAAACCAATCTGAGCCTTACACCTCAACCTTTCGTGATGGTTGTTCATTTCCATCTAGGTCGTGAATGGGCGTACTTATAGTTACAAGGATTGTTAATTTAATCTTACGTGATCGGGTATCACTAAATTAACTTCTGATGTAACACGTTTAATTATTGAGCAGTTATGCAAATAAATATATATAACATTCAATCATATTTAAAGCATCGATTGGTAAACAATTTATTTCCATAAATAAGTCCGAAAAATTGAGTTTCGATTATACAAAGTAAAAGCATATTTTTAAATTATAATCCCAACAATCTCCCCACTTATACTCAAAGTCGCTTTTAAGTATACTACAACACGTCTCGAGTAGTCCGTGACATCTAATGTCACCTACACGAACCTAATAATTTCTCCCACTTATACTCAAAGCAGTTAGCGGCGGTCTTGACACCCATTCCTTCCACATGTCTCTCGAATGTATTGAGGCGGACCTTTTGTGAATGGATCGCTAGGTTGTCCTCGAGACGCTATCTTTGCCACATCTATATCTCCTCTCTTAACGATGACTCGTATAAGATGGTATTTCCTTTCAATGTGTTTCTTTGGCTTTGTGGGCTCTTGGTTCCCTTGAATTTGCAAATGCTCAAGGCATTGTCACAATAAAGCGATGATTCTGGCTGGCAAATTCAAACCACATCTAAGTCCACAAGGAAGTTCTTGAGCCAAACCGCTTCTTTCAACGCCTCATTTCTTGACTACATATTCGGCTTCCATGGTAGAATCTGCGATGCATTTTTTTCTGACTTCTCCATGTCACGCGGCTCCCCCATGCAAAACAAACACACTCTGGGAGGTAGATTTTCCGAGTCTATATCGATTGGAAATCCGAGTCAGGTAACCGATGGGGATTGGACTTCGACCGATAAACCAACATTCTATCCCGAGTTCTTTTCGGATACTTGGAATGTTTTTAACTGCCGTCAATACTCTCTTTCCGGGGTTACTTTGATATCTTGCCACCATGCCTAACGCAGCGGATATCCGGGTCTCGTGACACACGACATTGCATACATAAGACTTCCGGCACCGAAGCATAAAGGAATGCCTTTCATGTCATCTATCTCTTCTTTCGTCTTGGGGACATTTTCTTGGATAGATGGATTCCATGCCCCGAAAGGTACGAATCCTTTCTTGGAATCTTGCATCTTGAAACGTTTCAAGGCGGTGTCTACATGTATGAAGCTTGCGATAAGCCTAACATCCTTTTCTTGCGATCTCGAGTGATCTTGATCCCAAGGACGTGCCGGCTTCCCCTAAGTCCTTCATATCAAACCTGTTTTGAAAGTCATGCCCTTACGATCGATAACACCTTCACATCGTTCCCGATGATCGAGAATGTAAATCTCACGATAGTACTAAGAATACCAATGCAGATTTAAAACACGCTTTTTATACACACAACTTTCAAACTCATTTTGATCAAACCCATAAGACTTTATAACATGATCAAAACATTGGTTCCAAGCTCGGATGCTGTTTGAGTCAGTAAATGGACTTGAGCTTACAAACAAGATGTTCTTGGCTGTTTCAATGAAACCTTGGGGTTGTTGCATATAGATCTCTTCGTCAAGACTTAGTTAAGGAAAAGCTGTCTTGACATCCATTTGCCGATTTCAAAGTCGAAATTGCGACAATCGATAAGAGAATCTGGATGGACTTAAGCATGGCTTTCTTGGCGAAAAAAGTTTCCTCATGTCGATCCCTTCTTTACGAGTATAACCTTTTCGCCACTAGTCTTGATTTGAAGGTTTCAACCTTAAAACGTCCTCTTTTCCTCTTATATACCCACTTGCATCCAATGGGTTTGACACCATTAAGTGGTTCGACTAGCTCCCACACTCTATTATGAAACATAGAACCCATTTCGGCTTTTTCATTCTTTGTTTGCCAAGAATGCATCCTTATCTTGGAGTGCCTCAACATATGTCCATGGGTGCGATTCGTCTTGTCAGGGAATCAAGTCCGAGGACTCTCCTATTCCATGAATCTCTCGAGGCTGTCTAACAACCCTCCCACTTCTGACGAGGTCTCGGTTGTGAAAGCGTGTCGTTTGGTATATCATCTAAATACGGTTAGCGGCGAGGTTTTCCTCTAAGCTCATTTAAGGTAATCTCATACGGGTTTTCTTTGATTCATGTAGTCTTCTTCTAAAAATCTAAAGTGAGTGCTTATGACCACCTTTTGATCTTTAGGACCATAGAACATACACCATTTTGTTCCCGGGGTATCCTATCATGACTTTTAATTACGATCGAGGATCCATTCGGCTTCCTTGTCTACATACGTGGGCGGACACCCCCAAATCCTCATGTGTCTCATGCTAGGCTTGCGCCCGCTCCACAATTCTTTGGGAGTTTTGGGAACCGATTTGGATGGCACCATGTTCAGAATATAAGCCGCTGTTTCCAAGGCATGACCCCAGAACGACTTGGGAAGATCCGCATAACTCATCATTGACCTAACCATTCCAAAAGATTCTGTTTCTTGCTCTGCAACCCCGTTTTGTTGAGGGGTTCAAGGTGCGATGGTGGGATACAATCCCTTCATCGGATAAGTAGTTCAAAACTCGTATTTGAGGTATTCGCCCCACGATCGGATCGTAGAGACTTGATCGTTTTTCCATATGATTCTCTGCTTGAGCCTTAAATTCTTTGAATTTCTCAAAGGTCTCAGATTTATGCTTCATAAGGAAAATGTAATCGTACCTTGAGTAATCATCAATAAAAGTGACAAAGTACTCATAACCTCCTCTTGCTTTGGTTGACATTGGACCACATACATATGTGTGAACGATCTCTAACACTTCTTTGGCCCTATTCCTTGGCTCTTGCCCTCTTGGTCATTTACCCTCCAAACATGATTCGCGGGTTGGAAAGCGGTTCAACTTGGAGAAGTTCTATTGAACCGTCTTTCACCAACCTTTGAATCCTCTTTGGATTTATATAACCCAATCTTAGATGCCAAAAAGTGTCTCGTTCACGCGTCGATGAGCGTTTTCTTTTCTCGAAATAGTTGATGTGTTATAGGATGCATTTCTTGAGTGGTGTGCACGATTAATTGTATAGAGATTATTCGCCAACGTTCCATGACAGATAAATTTATCATAAAGAGAAATGGTAACAACTTTATTAAAAGGCAAGAATATCCATCATGAAAAAGTTTAGAAACTGAAATCAAATTCTTTCTAAAACTCGGAACGTCTGAGAACATCTCTTAAAATTAAAACTCGTCTTCAAAAAGCGGTGCACCTCTTCCATTGCTTCACCGCCACTCAGAAGCATCGCCCGATGTGATGAGGATCTCACTTCCACTTAGTTTGCGGGTCTTTTTGAACCCACGTAACGTGAAACAAACATGATCGGTGGATCCGTATCCACATCCCATAAATGGGAGGCATACACCGCTAAACAAGTTTCAACAACTAGTTAGTGAGGATTACCTTTCTTTCCTTTCCTTTTGGGATTGGAGCAGTGACCTCAATGTCCTTTCTCCCCATAATTGAAACATATTCCTTTTGGTTCTTTCTTGACACCCAACCCACTAACCGTCTTTTTTCTCACTTTTCTTAATGATGAGTTTGCATTGGTTACGACCATTTTCCTTTTTTTCTTGAGACTTGCCTTCCATTTGCCTAGATCTCGAGAAAAGGCTTTTGATCACCAATGCTTCGTCTTTTCTTTCCTAAATGCTTCTCCACTTTCTCCAAGGCTTCTTGAAGATCATCCATGGTAAACATGTGATCCTCATCACAAAACCACAAAGTAAAATTCATCAAGCTCCTTGGCGAGTAAGCAGCGAAATTCGATTTGGGCCTCATCCACAATACTTAGTTAGAGATAAGCCGGTTTAGGAAAATGGTTCTTGACTCACGAGAACATGCTTTCACTACAGTGTTCCCTCAATCATTTTCGGCTAGCCCGTCGTCGTTTTAAAGCGATCGATCATGCGGTCTTTTGTTGAAAACATTTCTTCAAGACTTTGCATAATTTCATGGCCGGACTCAACACCTTCATGAAGCGTGTTTCAAATCATCGACGGTGAAGTCAAGATTACACGTTTCATGGGTTCATTAACTGCTCCCAAATATTATACTCATGTCTTGCCGCATCGATTGATTCATCGGTGGCATCGTGGTTTTGGGTACATCAAGAATCGATAATGTTTTTGTGCGGTAGGACATGCATCATATTACGTTTCAAACATTATAGTTTTCTCCGGATAATTGGTGTTCTTTGAGTGTATATAACAAATGGATTAAAAGGTTGCGACATGATGAACTCAAATAAACAATAATATGCATAAGCACAAATATATCACAAGGTTTGATCACATGCCATCATATTTAAAATCTCAAAAAAAAATATGAACATGCATCAGCCAACATCTCAAAAGCAGTTTAAATAAACCCTATTTGGGTGGGTCATTATTTAAACACATTCAAGCAGGTTACAAACAAGAACGATTACAAACCCTTAATATCCAGTTAATAGTTGGCTCCCTTGACCAATATAAAATTGACGGGGGACTTGGGAGAAATATATGCATATCAATTTTATACCTAAGTAATAACCATGACTAAATCTGAGATTACTATTTCGCTTTTGATCGAGCCATCGTTGGGAGGGTCATCGCCGCCACTAGTAATAACCCACAATCATCCGTTTTGGAATTCATTCATGTGAAACCTATCTTTTGGACCGTCCCGTTGGGGAATTTCTCCAAAAGAATTCACAAATAAATAAATCATGGAGGTCAAAATTAATTCAATTTTATTATCAAGGAATAAAATTGTCAATTAATTATTTAAAACATACTTAGTAATTTTGAAGTTGAGATTTTTTCAATTTGGCAACCCTCATGCAAACACATTTAAACAAATTAAATAAAGCATAAGATAGCACAAATAAATCAAGCATAATGGAAAAAAAATAAACATATTGGGCACAAATTATCCAATTGTCATGGTTTGATTTTTCTTGGCTTGATCTTGAAAAAGAAGCGTCTCGAATTTCTCCCACTCGTTCGTCTCGAAAAAAATACGCCGTCTCGAACCGCCCGCACGCGGCACTCGGCAAGGGATGCACGCCCGCATCCTGCGGCTGCCGCCCTGGGTTTCTAGGACAGCCTAAGACGGGCCGGGTCCGCGGCCCGCCAAAGGCCTCAACATGCTCGGCCGAGTCGTAGATCCAGGCGACGCATGCATCCGCTGCATCCGCGGGCGCTACGCTCACCGCCTCCGCCTGCCTGAAGTCTCGGGTAACGCAGCCAGAGATCTCCACCTTGCCCTGCGCTGGCCAAAATGCCTTTCTGCGGAATGCCTTGGTGGCGCTGGGCGTGCCATCATCTAAGGCTGTCAGCTTCGCCGCCTTGCTAGCCATTTACGCCCCATGCAGCCGTACCTTGGCTTACGCTACGTTCTTTCGGATTTCGTCCTTTAATTCTTCATCTCTTCGTTTCGATCCGGTTACAATTTATTTACAAAAAATAAATAAACCTAGATCTAGACTAGTCTATTATATTGATCAAATCAAACAATCCTAGTCTACTCGTGGATTTTCTCACGAGGCAAAACAAATCCGAACGAATCGAATTAAAAAACCACAGTTTATATGCATGCAAAATAAAACATTAAAGTCTTGCTTAATTTTCCATGTATTATTTTCGAAATATATAGATATGTTGGGAGAAAGATTTTCTTTGAATTTTGTTATGGAATGAAGATATGTATTTTGGAATACAAGATTATCTCATTAAATTCAAGAAATCTCCCACTAGCTTATTTATATAGTAAATTTCGAAAAAGATGAAAATATAGTGGGCAAGAAAGATTTTCTTGATTTTCTTGAAAAGATATTATGGAAGATATGTATTTCTTGAAATACAAGAATATCTCATAAATTCAAGAAGATCCAAATCTTGGATTCTTGCAAAGCATTATTTTCGAAAATTACCATAGCAAATAGAGAAGGTGGGATTTTGTGGAATATTATAATTATGGGAAAAAGAATATAGGAGATATATTCAAGATTTCTTGGTGACCAAGAAAAGTCTTTTCCCACATTGATTTTGGACCCAAAATTTCGACTCACTCCCTCTCCTATAAATAGGGGATGATTAGTTCATTCCCAAGTACAATTTCATGTGCTGGAAATATTAGCAAATCCACATAAGTGGTGCAACAAAGTTTATTTTTTCTTTTTTGTTAATTGTTCGAAGTATCCTTCCACCGGATTGTCGAGCAAGGGCTAAGGGAATACTTGGGAAGTCCTTTTGGTTAGTCCGTCCGACCAAAGCCTTTGTCATCCCGGATAATACGTTCACATAAACCCGTAGATTCCGCGTCGAGGTTTTACGTGGCTTTTTTATATCGCATGATATGTTGTTGCAATTATTATTTGAATTAATATAGGATTAATTCATGCTAGTAATAATTAATGAATTAAATTTGTATTTAAATATTCACCCCAAATAGATCTGTGCAACTCATTCCCCAACATAAATAGCACAAAATCTCAAGTAAAATCACCACTAATCAAGTATGATAGAGCGTGAATATCATTTTAACTACTTGTCTCGGCGAACTATTTCATTAGAAGACATCGACAAGAAGGACAAACAAAAGAATTTTGCAAAACATCTAGCTAAGTTTACTGGATCGGATCATACAATCATGTCCTGTGGAAAATGGCATGTAGGAATATGTTTGAAGAGGCAAAAGATATGTTACAAATTCCGCCAACTCAAGCACGAAATAGTTGATTGTCCTAAATTAAATACTGAAAGTCAACCAATGAGAGACATATTGATGAGACCACATCGTTGCTTTGCTTGCAACCAGAAAAAAAACCCTACACATTTACTTAGATTGGGGTAGTCAACCCATGATGGAGAACAATCAATTCAGACTGTCACAAAAAAAAATAAAAAAATTACAACTACTTGTGAGGATCTTCAGGAAAGAATGACCCAATACAAGAATATCAATGGGTTGAAATGACAATTAAATAAAATATAGTATAATTTTCAACAAAGTATAGTGTGAACTAATTTCACAGAAGGAATCGTGAAACTAGTTAAAAGATACTGGAGTATAATTTATATTATTAAAGGATATTAATCGTGATAATTGAAGGGTACGGTTTATTATTACAGAAAGCACATTATTTGTAATATTAAAGGATATGACTTATTAAATTACAACGATGATATTCATTATAAATTAATTTTACGGTGAACAAATTTCATAGGACACCCGTCACCATATTTTACTACTTGGTTCTCTCTATATTTTGTTTTCGATTCAACTTCTTCTCTTATGTTGCAAATAGTGAAAATTTGAGGAATAATAAAATATATACAACGAACCACCATACCATGAGTTTATGTGTTAAAGATTCATAAGGATGAAACGCCAATTAAATACGAAAGATGGAACAGGAGAGTCGAACCGCATACAAGACCTCCTCATTTATTAATGAAATATACAGTAAAAACCCTCTACATGAATACTCTATACTCTACGTAGGAATACATTTTATATCGTGACAAATAGTAATGGCCTCAACACATGACTAGTTATATTTAGGAATAAACTCCACATTGTAAGAACTCATATTTTATTCAGCTCCATTTTAAAGGTTTATGCCTCCATATAGGAAAAAAATATACTATTAGTATTATCTACAAAAAGACATATTCCTCCCCCCCCACCAACTCCCCCACCACTCTTATTTGAACATTTGTAAAAAAAGTCCGTCCCAAAATATATTGAACATTTCTATAAATAGCTATAAAATAACTTTTCTCTTTTATCCATATCATTCAAAGATCTTATATTACACCATATGTCATTGCTTTTGACATATTAAAGTCAATTTTATCTCTTTTAATTTAAACAAATGTCATTACTTTATCATTTAACCTCCAACAAAAAACAACTTTATCCCTTTTAACAACTCCTACATTAAAACCTGTGTAAATAGTAAACGTTCAAAAAAGAGCGGAAGTATATAATTACAATAAGGTTAAGATGTCTAAAATATTTATTTATGGTTAATTATGACAACATCTTAATTTTATGGCTTGTCACTACATTCTTCAACTTGTGTGTATGTAACCATTTGTCCTCATATACATCTTCTTGTTGAAACGAAAACAACTCCTACTTATCAAGCATACTTAAAAGTTTTTTAATATGAAATATTTTTGTATTTTTTTACTATTATCCTTTGGATTATCTCTCTCTACTTCTTGCATAATGAATTTACATACATATTGTATAACATGTACTATATTGAATTTTTTTTTTAGAAAAAGAAATATTTTTCTATGTAAAAAGTTATATTTAGAAATAGCCTCTATATTAATATTTGTTTCCGGTCCCAACAATATTATTGTATAGAGTTTTTATTGTACTATAAATAAATGAAACTATTGTGTAGTATATTAAAGGTTGCGTTTTAAAATTCGGGTTCGACTGGCCGGTCGGACCGGTCGAACCGGTGAACTGCCCGGTTGTGGCCGAATAGAGGTGCCTAGAACCGCTATTGGACCCCCTCCCCAAAACCGGAAAAACCGGGTGAAAACCGATGAACCGCTGATTTTCACCGGTTTTCACAAAAAAAAATTAAAACCCTAACTTCTAAACCCACCACGTCGTCGCCGCCGCAGTGTTGCAGTGCTGCCGCCGCCGCAGTGTCTCCGCGCTGCCACCGCGCATTCCGCACTACTGCTGATGTGCGCGCTACTGATGCCGCCGCTCTACCTCTGTGATCGCTACCGATGCCACCGCGCTCCCGTTGTGCGCGCCGCGATGCCACCGCTATGCATGTGATTTCATTTCAATGGTGGAAAATTGAAATAGCAGGAAGAGGAAGAAGAAAGGGTGTGTGGAAAGCAATAATCTCAAGTACACGGAGGATGAAGATTCGATTTTGATTTTTGAAAGGGATTTAGAGTGTGAAGATTTAGTTGTTGAAACTTGAAAGGGAATAGGAGGGTTTGACCGAGTAAATCCCTAAATTGTGGTAGCGTAATAGGTACGTACTACGCTAATATTAATTATTTTATTAAAATTATATCAGTTTATCACAATAATAAAAATAAATTATGCATACTATATATATATAATATTTATTATGACGTTACACCAGTTCAATCCGGCTCAATCCGACCCAACCAATTCGACCCCGATTCAGACTTTTTTTAGGGTCGTTCGGCTCAACTTCCGATTCCGGTTTTTAAAACATAGATTACAGGGACTGAAAGTATACTGAAACTAGTACTCTAGTGGTGGGACTTAAAATTAAAATGCAATTTGTATCAAATTTTGTATTTGAACACTCACATTTGTGGATGTAAATAGGGCTTTACTGTGTCCATTGGATTAAAAAACAATGAGATTACCATTTTTTAATTGCACTAGATTTTGTTTTAATTAATTAAAAAATTAATATTGTAATGCTAACAAAAACAAATCCACACTTGATGAAGCATATGAACTCACACAAAAAAAAAAAAAAAACACAAAACACTTCTTCATGGAGATTTTCCAAAAAATAAGATATTCAAGTCCACAATATGAAAAAAAGTGAACCCCATACCCCACCCAGAAAAACACAAAACAAAACACTGTGCAAAACCTCCATTTAAATTAATCTTTATTTTGCTATGAAAAGAATCGGAAACAAGTGTGTATATGTCTTTTGAGTTCACAATTTAGATGGATTGTTCGACATTGCATGAATAACGAGCTCCCTTCGTAGGATCTTCCCAGCTGGAGATTTTGGAATGGAGATGACAAATGCAACACGTCGTATCTTTTTATATGGAGACACCTGACAAAACCAAAGCTATCATTACCAAGATGCAAACTTGATTCTTTTTTAATAAACTAAAACAACAAGGCTATGAATTTGACAAGAAATTAATAAAAGCAGTGAAGATGCATGCCTGTTTTGCAATGTAATCCATTATTTGAGTTGCAGTGATGCTGCTGCCCGGTTTCCTCACCACATACGCCATCGGGATCTGACCTGCGTCTTCGTCCGGATATCTGCTCCGCCATACACAGTAAATGACTCCATTACAACATCATCATGAATTTTCTTTGAAAAAAAAAAACAGCAAAAAGGATCCCTGGATCATTCAAGTTTCTGAGTTTGTGTTTCGTTTAAAGAATTCAGGACTGGATTCGATCGAAATCCACAATACTTGAGCCGTTGTTCAATGCTTGTTTGAAAATGATACGAACAAAATCATCACTAATTTAAACAAGTTTTGATTGATTCTAAAAAATGTGCAGAATATTAAATTAAATATTCACTGTAAGATCATATGTTGATGGATATAAAATATAGTAGAGAGGTGAAGATGCTTACGGAATGACAGCTGCATCGGCTAATTCAGGAATCGATTGCAACAAATGTTCGAGCTCAGCTGGAGGAACCTGCACCACCAAAATAATCTTTTGTCAGCTGGTAACATTTTTACATCATACCTCTGTTTCTAAGCAGATTAAGACTGATGATCCGTCACCTGATATGCCTTGTACTTGATTAATTCTTTCAACCGATCAACAATGAAAAGAAACCCATCCGAGTCAAAGTAACAAAGATCTCCCGTCTTTAACCACCCCTCTGCAGAATCAATAGTTGCAGCTGTTGCTGCATCATCTCCAGCATAACCTGTCATCATCACACCGTTCATCCTTCATCAAACAATACATACATACACATATATATAGACAAATACTTTTGTGTACCAATTGCACCATGCAACTCAAGTGAATTTGTATAGTATTAGTTGTTTTACTAAAAGGTATTAGTTGGTCGGTACAATTTTGTTCACTGAACAGTATTACTAGTTCTCAATAAACAGTATTACTAGTTCTCAATAAACAGTATTAGCTGTGCACCACAATATAATATCCACCTTTCATGATTATAGGTCCTCGTAACCATAGTTCTCCACGTTGTCCCGGAGGTAAAGCCATCCCAGTCTCGGGATTAACAATCTTGGCTTCTATATTCTCCGTTAATCGCCCTGCGGACCCGTATATGCTTGCCTCCTCTGGCCCGATGGACTGCGTTGCAGCCCCCGAACACTCGGTCAACCCATAGCCCTACCACACATTTAATTTAAGCTTCATCATCACTTATGGAGTACAAAATAAATGGCATAATGCATTAAAAAGCCCCTAAACTATCAGTTCTTGTTTTGAAAGTCTCCAAAACTATTTTTTATTTAAAAAAACCCTTAAACTATATGATTCATATTTTATGAGGCTCCTGATTATGGAAATTATTTTGCTAAATTAACTTAATGCTTCGTTTAAAATATGACACAACTGTCCACTTTTAACCCTAGTACATTTACATTCATATCAAACTTCACCAAAATAAAAATATCTCTAACGTATTGTGAAAAAAAAGGACCTTAAACTAAGAATTATATAGTTTGGGCTTTATAAAATAAAGAAATGGTTTAGAGGTTTTATGAAATAAAAATTGATAGAGGTTTTTCAAAATAAAAAATAGTTCAAGTACTTTTCAAAATAAAAGTTGATTAGTTTTGCATTACCAAGAAACAAATCATTAAAATTAAATTCATTTTCATAAAAAAATGAATTACTGGACAAGTATGATAAAACTTGGATCTCATGTCCACTAAGTGTACATGCACTCCATAATATATTTTAAAATTTTCTGATTTATTGTCTTTGAAATTCTGATTTATTACATTTAAAACATCTGATTTGTCTTTAAAAAAAAATAAGATATTTTAATGTAATAAGTTGCAAGTTTCAATTCAACAAATTCAACAAATTACAAATTTTTAAAATGACTATTCAACTGTTGCATAATACAAGACCCAGAACTAGCGTTATGATAATAGACATTTTCATTTATAATATTCCGCCCCTGGGTCCCACCAAGCACGGATGCGATTTGTACCTGTGAAATCTCGACGTGAGGGAACTTCTCTCGAAACCGCTCGGAAACCTCCTTTCCCAGCGGCGCTCCGCCGCAGCCTAGAGTCTGCAACGAGCTCAAGTCATACTTGGCCACCAAATCCGACTTCGCCATCGCCACCACCAGCGGCGGCGTCACCGGAATATACGTAACCCTGTACCTCTGCACCGCCTCCAACATACTAACAAAATCGAATCTCGGCATCAACACGACGGTCTCCCCCAGCGCCGCCGCCCTAATCAGCATGAAGAATCCGAAAACGTGAAACAACGGCAGCGTGAAAAGCGACACCGGCTGGACATCCATCGGCAATCTATTGTGGTACAAGCCTGTAATCATCGCAATTAAATTCCGGTGAGTCAGCACGACGCCTTTGACCTTCCCGGTGGTGCCGGACGAGTAGAGGATCGCGGCGGTGTCGGATTGGTTCACAACGACGTCGTTGCTGATAGGGTTCGAATTTGAATTTGAATTTGAATTTGAATCTGAAATTTCCGATTCGAGCATATTGAAATTTGGGGGAATCGAGGAGGATGACAATGGGGACTGTGTTGGGGATTTTGTGAACGAATTCGGATGTGGCGAAAACAATAGCGGGTTTACTGAGCTCGATCTGGTGAGTCAACTCGGAGGGGGATGAGGCAGGGTTTGAGGGCGTAACGACGACGTTTAGGGAAAGGAGGGAGAAGTAGAGTACGGGGATGTGGATTGAGGGCGGGGAGAGGACGAAAGCGACGTCGTTTTGGGAAATGAGGGGTTTGAGTGAGGACGAGAGGGAAGCGACTTTTTGGAAGAATTGGGAGTAGGTGAGGTGGCGGGCGGTGGCGGCGTCGGTGAGGAAGGTGGTGGTGGAGAGGGCGGCGGTGGAGTGGAAGAGAGAGACGGCGCATTGGATGATGGAGAGAGGTTGAGAGGGAGGGGGGAGAGGGACGGCGGGGCGGAGGCTGTGGTATGTTTTAGTCTGCGAAGAGTAACCGTTTTTGGGATCGATTAGGATTTTGGATTCCGCCATTGAAATGGAGATTCTGCGGCGGCGGTGATGATGATTTGTGGGGCAGGGGAGGCTCTGTGCTTATATAGTATTCATGTTCACACTTTGCTCTTGTTAATTTCTCTATCCATTCTACTTAACTATTTTAGAGAGACACAATCTGAATTATATGTCGATTATTCAAAGGATGTTATATTTATTCAATTTTGAGGGATAGGATCATTTTTATTAGATACCAGACAAAGTCTAATGTGAAAATTTTTATATATGAAAAACTTTAATTTACAATTAAATTTTGTAATGGTTGAAGGTAAGATAAAATTAAGTGGTTCATGGTTCACTCAGCCCAAATAATTTATGGTTCACCCGTCGAATAGATCATAATTTAGAATTTATTATTTAGTGTTTGAGGTGTATATAATTGATTTAAGGTAATTTTATAGATTTTAATACATGAAAATTTTCATAATAGGTCTACTCTAAATACTATATTTTTCCAATTTTCTAAATTTTTGTTAGGGTGGATAGGTAATTTTGAATGATTCATTTAATACATGTAAGAGCTTATATTTTATTAAATGAGTTGTATTTATCAGTGAGAATGAATTAAAACTCATACTACATTTTATTAAATGAGTTGTATTTATAAGTGTGAATGAATTAAAAGCTACGGTTAAAGGGGAACATGTAGTCAATAGAAAATCTATTTGATTATATTTCCCGATTCATTTTCATTGCTCTTTTAAATTTTTAACACATACTTACTTCAATGTCTTATTGTATTTATTCCACTTTTTCTTTATGAATATATCATTATAATTTTTTCAGTTTATAAAAGAAAAAAATAACACTCCACTATCTTATATTTTATTCCCAAAAAAAAAAAGGAATAACACTCCTCTACCTTATACCTCTCACTTTTCATTCATAAAATAGAATAAAGATCCATTAATTATTATTTTAATATTATTTCTTAAACAATTCAACCAAAACAAGTGGGACAAATACAATTGGATGAAGGGAGCATAATGGTTCGTTGAATATTTTTTATTATTTCTTATATAATTTATTCATATTATGAAATATAAAGTGAAACACCAATTATAGAATAGGTGATCTCATTGCTATATCTAGAGTGATTTTTTAATTATAGGTCATTTTGCTATCAACAAAAAAATTATTGAATATTTTTTTCAATTAATAACCTAAATAAATATTTATCATTTTTTTGTATTTGTAAACTTATTTACATCATCGAGTAGTATTTATTTTGTCCAATTTTTATTTATTGTTAAGAATGATTCATATACGAAATAGGAAAGTCATTAAACGATAATAAATATATATGTAATGTGAAATTTTAATCCATTTGTTTAGCTATTTATAATAAATTTGCTTAATTAATGCTTTCTAGAAGGATAAAAATAGAATATAATATTTAATTCTTTTAATATTAGTTAAAAAGTGACATGCTGAAATAATAAATATATAGAGGACATATAAAATGGGATAGACTTATAGTTAGTAATAAATAAGGGTGCAGTAATATTTGATGAAAAATGCTACCTCCATCCACTCGTTAGGTAATCTACATATTCAATAAGAAAACTCTTTTTAATTTAAAAATATACATCAAAAGCAGCATCACACAGTTTCCACTTGGTATATATGCTGTATATGTAATGTAAGGGTGGTAAATTACCCATTTAATGATTTAACAGATAAAGATTTCTACATATCTTATAAGTATTTTAATTAATGAATGAAAAATTAATTTCCATATGAATGGATAATTCGATGAGATAATTAGGATTGATATTAATACTCTCTCCGTCCTAATATTTGATTAATTTTTTTCTTAATTAAACGTCTTAATTTTGATTGGTCATTTCTTAAAGTGAAAATAAAGTGCTACCTCCTTTCCGGAATAACATGCACGTTTACTATTTTTCAGTATTTTAGTAAATAATTTTTTATTAATATTTATATTTAAAATGATAAAGTAACTTTTAAGGATATATATATAATAGATGAGAGGTAAATTTATAATACCCCTTAAAAATTATTTTATCATTTGAAATTCTAATAAACAACTCATTCGCTTAAATTCAATAAAAGAAATAGTGTGTATGTTATTCCTGGGCGGAGGTATTAATTTTTTTTAACTTAAAAATATCATTTACAAACATCTTTTATTTTTACTCTTTCACCAAACTCACTTTACATTACCTGAACTTAAAAAGACATTTATACCCTTTAACTAAATTCACATTACACCATTTAATATTAATAAACATCAAATTTGAATATGATTGACCGGTACGGACTATATTAATGAAGAGTGAGTCTCTTGTGCACCTAAGTGCACCGTGCATTCATAAAATTGAAAGATCCATTTAAAAAAAATATTTGATCAATTAAATATATTAAACATGTTATATGAATACATGAGTATGATTGAGACGAGTGCACGGATCTTAGATCCGTACACAAATTGCACATGAGACTTTGTTATTAATGAATGCTAACAAGAGACCGTATTTTATTTCTCCACTTCAACCTTTTAAAATAAAAAAAGAATAGTTTGGTAGAAGCATTATATTCATTTGTCTAATCTTAAAAGGCAAATTACTTTATAAAAAAACAACAAAGGGTCCAAGATGGCGCCCAGGCTAGGATTAAATTTTTTTCGACAGTAGTTAGGGCGTGTTTTGAAACACTTAAAATAGCTTCTAGAAGTATTTATTTTTAAAAATTGTGAAAGAAAACTTTAAAAATAAATACTTTTAAAAGTTTTTTTAAGTATTTCAAAACACCCGTTAACTGCTAAATACTTGCAACACACAAAACGACAATAAGAAAACTCCACCATGGTGCAGGTCATCTTTGAAAACTATACATGCAATGACGTATGCACTCCCTAATGATCTCTTTTTAAATACTATTTCACTCTGACCCTCTTCCACAATGTTGGACTATAAAATTACACAAGTGACAAATTCTTCATCCCAAAATTTATGAGCCACCGCAAGCTCGCTTGTTGTTCGAAGCATCCAGGCTGGTCCATTCGAAAGGTGTTCAAAAATTAATGAAAAAAATAATCATAAATGGTCACTTATCTTTGTTAAAATCTACAAATGATTCTGTAAAGTTTTAATTCTTTTGGCGGAATAATATCCGGAAATATAATATAGCATGCAAAATAATTAATGCGGAAAAAATATTGAAATGATGGGTTCAGTAGGAGGAAGAGAATAATATAGATTTTGACCCTCATCTCAATGTAAATCACTCGAAGTTGTCACTCACGGGGAGATGTAATCAAAATATGAAATTGATTGAGGGTTTTTATTCTATGATGAAAGACAATTCAAATGAGAATGATGACGACAGTCGACGTGACCAAAATAAAAAGTTTGGTCAATTTTTCGATCAAAATTTAAATTATCAGGCGAAAATGACTAAAACTGAAATTAAAAATACCGAATTTGATAAAGTAAAAACTTACATGAAAGGCCATTTGCAAATTCGGGCAAAGTTGCATGATCATTTGTGATTTTTTCTCAACATTGGATGGATGAATGTTGGTGATTAAAATCTTTGTGGATGATCTTTAAATCGGAGAAATATTGTTATCCATCCAGACATATGAATAGAGAGAGAAAATATTTTTTTTAAAAAAGTTAGATAGAAATAGGGTGATGTTGGGACCCATAAAAAGTGTAAGGATGGATGAATAATTGATGAACCACCCTGAGAGTGTCTTTAAATAATTGAATATTTGAAAATTTATGATGCGGGGGAGAGAGAGTAGACGGATGAATTCATCCATCCATTGTGAATGTTTTTATGAATTAAGATGTTATGAATCAGGTGATTTGTATAATTTAAGTGCACTTTTAAATTTAACTTGTTTCAATAAAATATGTAACTTATTTTTATTGGTATAAGTTGCTTGTTTCAATATGAACAAATTATACATTTCAGTGCAATAAGTGTAGGTCCTGAACGGGTTTTGTGAGGGTAGAAGTCTAGAGGGGATGGGTGAATAGACTCCTAAAACTTTTCGTGCGGATCAGGTGTGATTTGCAGATTTCCTGATCAGAGTGCAAGTGTATCAGTTTGGACTGGTGTTCAATCTTATTGGTATAAGTTGCTTGTTTCAATATGAACAAATTATACATTTCAGTGCAATAAGTGTAGGTCGAACGGGTTTTGTGAGGGTAGAAGTTTAGAGGGGAGGGGTGAATAGACTTCTAAAACTTTTAAATCTTCCGGATCGAGGTGTGATTTCTGATTTCTGATCGAGTGCTAGTGTATCAGTTTGGACTGGTGTTCAATCTTACTGAGTGCCTAAGGGCAGATCAGCTTGATATCTGTCAGTTTAACTGAGAGTGCGGAAGCTTGTTTCTACCTGTGTGAAAAACCAGTTTTATCAATTCAGACTCTCAAGTCAGTTTTCAATCAGCTGACTAAGGTGTCAACTGATCGATCGATTGCTTGGTGCGGTGAGCTTAACTTAGAATATGTATCTTGACTTTTAAACTCGGTTGTGTGAATAGTATAAAAAGATAAAGAAAAGCAAGTAAATGCGCACAAGACTTTTATAGTGGTTCGGAATGAAACCCGTCTTACGTCCACTCTTCCCTTAACACAGGGGCACCAACTTAATCAACTTAACCTACTGGACTTAGTTTATTGTGTTAGTCCAACACCCAACAGATATTTATTGAGTTCACACTCAACAGATTAGAAATCAGAAACTAGAAACCCTAGTATGAAATCTTGTGGTGACAAACTTAACCTAACTTTGTGTTTGGGTAAAGAATGTTTGAGGGTTCCAACTGGAAATCTATCCTGGTGTACAAGTAGCCAAATGCTAGTGGATAGGATTTCTTGCTAAGAACTATGGGATGAACACTCTAAGAATAATCTTCAAATATGGTGTTCTTTGAGTGGAAATTCTTCTTGAATTTGCTTCTTGAGAATTTGCTTGAATATTGTTGTTCCGCTTGCTCAATAGTTCATGTATTGGTCTTTTTTCTCTTCTTGACGAGCAATCTCATTATAGACCTCGAAATCAAAGAGCCGTTGGAAAGCAATTTGAATTTCGGGCTATATTAGGTAGGTAGTAGGATATGATTGTGACGTGCTCCGAATATCGGCGTGGCCGTAGGCATCATTAGCGTCGTTTATGTCTGCAGCGTCGAATCGTAATGTCGGCTCTTTTTTTTGCGTGTCGCTTTCTCCTTAGCCAGCGGTGACACTTGATAATTTGTCCGTTAGGCGATTGATATTCCTTTTGTAGAAGATTCGTCTTGTCTGGTGTATCTTTTTGATTGACACCAGGTGTGAGCTGACTTGATCAAATAAATGATCAGTCTACCTTGTTGAGTCTTCTGATGCAGATTGTCTTAGCACAATATGCGGACACCGATATAGGTCTTGGTCTTTGGTAGTCTTGATCTTGGTGACTCTAAGCCTCGATGTCTTGATCATCTGAGTCTTGAGTTTATTCTTGAGTCTTGAGGTTTATCTGAGTCTTGAGGTTCATCGAGTCTTGGGTTTATCCCGAGTCTTCATGTTCATCCGAGTCTTGAGGTTCATCCGAGTCTTGATGTCTCGCCTTCTTCACGATCTTCGACTTCTTGTCTTCCGATTTGTTCTTAGTCTTCTAATCATCTCACCTTATCTGGGCCATCTGATACTTCGACCTGACCTATACATATTGAGTTCCCCCTCAATATGTGACATATCTTTTACATCAGCTATCTATACATTTCATTTGGTCATCTTAATCTGATTCTAAGTCATCGATTCATTCTTGGTCATTTGGTCCTATTACAACCTATTTTGGGCCCCATTTAGGAACTTCCATCAAAACTAATATCTGATTTCCCAACAATTTCCCCATTTTTGATGGAACCAAAACACTTAATCAGAAAAACAGATACCCCGAATAGTAATGTAGTTAATGAAATTAGTACATACCTTAGAAGACAATGAGATGTTGTCTTAGAATCGGGAGAGATGGAATATTTCATTCGGATAGGTGTGTGCATTATAGAATACATGAAAAGCGTGCCTATAAATGCGATTCAAGTAGTCTTCTTGGTGTACTTGAACATTTGCGGCTCTTTGAGGATGCCAAACATCTTGTACATCCTTTGCATCGGCTTGTCCGGATCCTCTCTTCTATGGATCCCTCGTTTTCAAACCAAATCCATAGTAGGCATTCTTGAACTTCTGACGGTGTCAGCTTTTTTATGCGGGCCTTGAAAGGTGGAAGGAGTAGTTCAAAGGGTGGAGCTTACGGTATCGGTGACATGATCTTTCCTTCTTTCATAAGCTATGCGGTAGAAGTGCGGATACTTTGTTTCTAACGGTTCGAAATTCATCATCATTTTGATCGATCTCGATGAATTGGAATCTTATCGAGGATGTAGGCGTTACATAACCATTCTCCTCGATCGATCCCGTTGCGAAGGCGGATCTGGCCGTCTGTGAAGGATGTCTTTTACTTAGTCTTAGGAAGGGCATTCTTCTCCCAAGCAATCTCTTCTGCTGCAACCGTTCTTCCTCTTCCTTCGGATATAGCGATGTTGGTCCCTTAGCCTCTGCTAACCACGCTTCTTGATGGCGGCCTCTCTTATTCTCTGTCTTATGTCTGTTCTTGAATTTGATCGAGTCATCGGCTTTTTGGTGGAGAATAGGTGGCCTTGTCTACGATCTTCATGATTGTTTTCATCATCTTGCCTTTGCCTTTCTTTCTCCTCGAAAAGCCTTTCGGAGTTCATCTTGTTCGTCTTCTTGACTAATTTCTTAGTGAGTTCAAGGCTTTTGGCACGATCGTGATTTCCATTCTTTTTCATACGAGCGAAGAAAAGTCTTCAATCTTGTCGACTCTGGCGGTAACCTCTGAAAAGAAGCGGTTTTTCTGTTCAGCGATCTCTTTACTATGTTGCTCCACGGTTTCTTTCACTTCAAAGAATTGAGATCGGTAGATGGAGTGGGCCGGCAAATCGAATCTGATGGTTTTTGGTAGAGATGCAATTGATACCAATTTGTGTCTATTTTTCTTTCTTCTCTTTATTCTCATGTATCCCCCTTTTTGGTTTCATCAAAGAGGTTGGACATCTTCTTGATTCGAGCATTGAATTGTCGTGTGATCTCTCTCTCGAGTTCTTCGACAACAAGAGGGTGATCTGAGCGGTGGCGAAAGGTGCGGAGTTTCAAAAGCGTCGAGAAGCAACCCGATGTCTGTCTTCTTGTTGCGAGAAGGCTACAAAGTGTCTCAACCCATATCCATGTGGTTGTCGGTTTTCTTCAAAGATGCCGGACGTTCTCCAAAAGTACGTATGCGATTGAGCATATCATGCGAATTTTTGAGTTTGTCGATTTGGAGATTGAGCTTCGGCAAGAGGATTGACTAGTTACATTACTTGAAAGGATGGCATTATGCATCGGTATGTGTGACTTCTTTCTTTGTCAACTAGTTTTGCTTGCTCTTCTTCAAATCGCTTCATCGGATCTGCTTTGTAATGCTAATTTGTCTTCAATAGCGACCTTGATCCCATCTGAATCTTCGATTATAAAGATCTTGTTGGGATTATCTTTGAAAAGTATGCTTTTCACTTTGTATAATCGGCCGATTTTTCGAGACTTATTCTTGAAATAAATTGTTTTATCGATGCTTTAAATATGATTGAATGTTACATATATTTCTTGCATAATTTGTTCAATAATTTATGCGTGTTACATTGTAGTTAATTTAGTGATGCGGATCACGAAGATTAAATTAATGATCCCTTGTAACTAAAAAAAGTCGCCATTTCACGACCTAGATGAAATGAACAACCCATCGCGAAAGGTTGAGGTGTAAGGATCGAGATTGGTTTGTCTTGACCAAGAGATTACACTAGTGCATGGTGATCTTTGAATAGGACCTCTGAGGAGGATAAATTCTTGAGCCTGAACAAGGAAGAATTAGACCTCGGTGGTTCATTGTTTCTTAATCTTCGTTCCTTAAATAGGATCCGTGGGATTGGTAACTATTGCTTTGACTTATCATGGGTAGCGAATCAAAGAGATTCAATACTTTTTATCTTGGGCAATATTATTAGTCACATGTGATTGCTAAGATTTATCTGAAGAATCGTGTGAAATCTCAACTTGTTAGATTGCCCTCTTGGGAGGTTCATAAGTTTTATCATACCAAATCTTGCAAGTGGAATTAGTTTCCGGTATGGATAATAATGTTGAATCATTCCTCGACCAAGGATAAAAGATGTTAATTAACGGAAAGTTATTTGGTGGCTTGAATTAATTAATGGGCTAGATAATCTTAAACACGGGAAATAATGGACAGGGAGCCATATTATTTGTAATATGGGTTAAGATGGATAGTCTGATATTAATTATGTAGTGGGATTAATTAATATTTATGGGCTTGAATTATATTGTGGCTCAATATTAGATATTCAAGGTCCATTAGAAGGTCAATCTTAATTCTCTAAATGCTTTGTAGTAGCCCAACATATAGTCCATTGGCGAAAAAGGTGATTAAAATAAAATAAATATTGTTGCTTATTTTTTCCTAAATATTTTGAAATTATAGATATAGTAGGGAGAAAGATTTTCTTTGAATTTTGTTATGGAATGAAGATATGTATTCTTGGAATACAAGATTATCTCATTAAATTCAAGAAATCTCCCACAGTTATCTATATAGAATTTTCGAAAATTTGAAGATAATGGGCAAGAAAGATTTTCTTGATTTTCTTGAAAAGATATTATGGAAGATATGTATTTCTTGAAATACAAGAATATCTCATAAATTCAAGAAGATCAAATCTTGGAATCTTGCATCATTAATTTGAAAAATCCGTAATTAGAGGAGGTGGGATTTTTGTGGAATATTTTAATTATGGGAAAAAGAATATAGGAGATATATTCAAGATTTCTTGGTGATCAAGAAAAGTCTTTTCCCACATTGATTTTCTACTAGAAATTTCGACCTCCCTCCTCTCCTATAAATAGGGGATGATTGTTTCATTCCCAAGTACAATTCCATGTCTTTGGAAAAATTAGCAAATCCACATAAGTGGTGCAACAAAAGTTTATTTTTTACTTTTTGTTAATTGTTAAACAAGTGTCCTTCCACCGGATAGTTGAGCAAGGGCTAAGGGAATACTTGGGAAGTCCTTTTGGTTAGTCCGTCAACCGAATTCACTTTGCCATCCCAAGAATGCGTTCACGTAAACCCGTAGATTCGCGTCGTGGGTTTTCGTGGCTTTATTATATCGTGATATGTTGTTGCAATTATTATTTGAATTAATATAGGATTAATTCATGCTAGTAATAATTAAAGATTTAAATTTGTATTTAAATATTCACCCGAATAGATCATGCAACTCATTTCCCCAACAATTGGTATCGAGCCGCGGTTTAGGACTCTGAATTTTTAAATTGTAATTAAATTCGTTGGCATTAAATTTGAAATTGGATAGTAGAATTGTTAGATCATTTTTGCGGTATCCAATTGTCATGGATTTTAATGTGTTTATTTATGCATGCATATAAATTGTTTTTTTAATTCGATTAGATTCGGATTTGTTTTGCCTCGTGAGAAAATCACGAGTAGACTAGATTTGTTTGATTTGATCAATGTAATAGACTAGTCTAGATCTAGGTTTATTTATTTTTTGTAAATAAATTGTGTAGGATCGAGGAACGAAGAGATGAAGAATTAAAGGACAAAAAAAAAGGAGGCGTGGCGGCGAGGTGCACGCACGCCGTATGATTGAGGAGCCGGCCGCGAGAGCCATGAAACGAGCCAAGGTGGTGGCGCTGGCGCATCTTGATCTGATCTGTGTGCCTCGAAAGACAGACGGCGACCTTAGTCTTGGTATGAAATTTTTGCCAATCATGGGCAGGCGGAATGTGTAGCCAGCTGATCTTGTCGTCGCCTTGAGAGTTGCCGATTCTTCTTGTGGTCTGAGGCCGAAGAAATTTGGTCAGGCAGTCGGGCCGTGGGATCCCGGCGTCGTCCATTGCTCATTGCTTGGCGTGGCATTTCGAGATGAAGTTTTTTTCAAGGCGAGCGAGTGGGAGAAATTCGAGGGCGTGTTTCTTCAAGATCAAGTCAAGAAAAAATCAAACCATGACAATTGGATAATTTGTACCCCAATATGATTATTTTTCTATTTTGCTTGATTTATTTGTCTTTACCTTATGCTTTATTTAATTTGTTTAAATGTGTTTGCATGAGGGTTGCCAAATGGAAAAATCTCACCTTCAAAATTACTAAGTATGTTTAAATAATTAATTGACAATTTTATTAGGATAATAAAATTGAATTAATTTTGACCTCCATGATTTATTTATTTGTGAATTCTTTTGGAGAAATTCCCAACGGGAGACGGTCAAAAGATAGGTTTCACATGAATGAATTCAAGCGGATGATTGTGGGTTATTACTAGTGGCGGCGATGACCCTCCCAACGAGGCTCGATCAAAGCGAAATAATAATCTGTATTTAATCATGGTTATTACTTAGGTATAAAATTGATATGCATATACTTCCCCGAAGTCCTGTCGATTTTATATTGGTCAAGTCAGAACCAACTATGTCTGGATATTAAAGGTTTGTAATTGTTCTTGTTTGTAACTTGCTTGAATGTGTTTAAATAATGACCCACCCAACGTGGCTTATTTAAAATTTGTTTTGAGATATTGGGTGATGCGTGTTCATATTTTTTTGAGATTTTAATATGAAGCATGTGATCGAACCTTGTGATATACTTGTCTATTGCATATAGTTGTTTATTTTCGATTCAACATGTCATTACCTTTTAATCCTTTGTTATTATACTTAAAGTTAATACAATATGTATGGAAACTATATTGGAAGCGAAAAATTATAATTGTCTAAGCGCACAAAAAAGACAAGTGGATTCTTGACACACCAAAATCGGATGAGGCGGCGACGAGTCAAAACATGCGGGACTCGTCGGATCACCTTCTTGAGAGATGCGTAAGCTTAAAATGGTGGAGGCAAACCCATAAGGGATTCGTCCTCAAAATAGATGGCTCATCTGAACAAACTTGAGATTCGAGTCGAGCAGATTATGATCGGAGACTCGAGATGAATTTGATACTTCTCTCTCTGCCCAAAAAGTTTTTGAGCATTTTGGCCTCGCTAGCTAATTTGTTTGCAAGCTTTTGGTCTCGGCGAAATGATGATAAGGCACCAAACTCAAGCTTTGACGGCAAGTGGTCCGTCTTCATCTTCTAGGCCAAGGGTAGGCAAGATAAAAAGAGGACAAAAGGCCGTAAGCAATAAAACTCAAGCTGTTGCGAAGGGCGATGGTAAGATGAGGAATGCTTGTTGTGTCGAGGAAAATCCGAAGAGGAAGTTCTTAAGCTGCGGTGAGAGAGGACAATGGAGGTTTTGCGGTTCAACCCCTAAAAGGGACGGAAAGAAAGGTAATTCTTACACACTTTAGTTGTTGAAGCTTGTTTGTGGCGTATACTTCTCATTAAGTGGGTGGTTGATCACGAGATCCACTAATCATGTTGGCTTGGCGGGTTCAAAATGATCCGAAGCAACTTAGTGGGAGTGAGATCCTCATCACACTAGGTGGCGTTACGAAAGTAGAAGTCATTGCAATGCTACGTAAGTGGCGGTTATTGCAATCTTCTACGATAATAACGATTATTGCAATACTACGAAGTAGCAGACATTGCAATACTACATGAGTAGTAGTTAAAGCAGTGGGAGAAGTGCACCTATCTTTTGAAGATAAAGTTTTTTTTGAGATTATCTTTATGTTCTTAGTTTTAGAAAGAATTCACTTCCAGTTTCTAAAATTCGATTAAAAGGACACTAAGTTTCTTCTAATAAGAATGACATCATTTTTTGAAATGATAAGTGTATATCTGTTTACGGGACATTGATGGAAAATCTCTATACAATTAAATGTGCACACCACTCACGAAATGCATCCTATAACACATCAA
The DNA here is from genome assembly GCA_037126765.1 of Stenogyne calaminthoides. NCBI lineage: Eukaryota > Viridiplantae > Streptophyta > Magnoliopsida > Lamiales > Lamiaceae > Stenogyne > Stenogyne calaminthoides. Next base: position 5,282,385 of record JBBCBC010000022.1, on the reverse strand, counting down.
CTATTTCCGACAAAAGAAAACGTGAACGAGACACTTCTTTGACATCTAAGATTAGGTCATATAAATCAAAGAGGATCCAAAGGTTGGTGAAAGATGGTTCTTTGGGGCGTCTCCAAGTTGAACAAATTCAACTGCGAATCATGTTTGGAGGGTAAAAAATGACCAAGAGGGCATTTGGAGCCAAGGGAATAGGGCCAAAGAAGCGTTAGAGATCGTTCACACGGATGTATGTGGTCAATGTCAACCAAAAGCAAGAGGAGGTTATGAGTATTTTTGTCACTTTTATTGATGATTACTCAAAGAATGCGGTTACATTTTCCTTATGAAGCATAAATCGAGGCCTTTGAGAAATTCAAAAAATTAAGGCTCAAGCAGAGAATCATAGGAAAAGCGTATCAAGTCTCTGATACGATCGATCGTGGAGGCGAATACCTCGGCGATGAGTTTTTAAACTACTTATCGATGAAGGATTGTATCGACTCTTTACACGGAACCCCTCAACAAAATGGGGTTGCAGAGCTAAAAAACATAATTCTTTTGGAAATGGTTAGATCAATGATGAGTTATGCGGATCTTCCAGAAAGTCGATTACGGGGTCATGCCTTGGAAGCAATGACTTACATTACGAACTTGGTGCTATCAAACCCGATTCCCAAAACTCCCAAAGAATTGTGGACGGTATGAAGCCTAGTATGATACACATGAGAATTTGGGGGTGTCGGCTCACGTGTTGGACAAGGAAGCCGTTAAATTGGTTCCTCGATTAGAATTAAAATTTGTTTGTAGGATACCCAGAGGAACAAAAAGGGTGTATGTTCTATGATCCGAAGATCAAAAGGTGGTCATCGGCACCCACTTTTTAGATTTTGGAAGAAACTATATGAACCAAAGAAAACCCGAAGTGAGATTACCTTAAATGAGCTTAGAGGGCAAACCTCGATGCAGTTGTACTAGATGATATGCCAAGCGATACATTTTCTGGCAAGGGCCCTCGTCGTAGTGAGAGGGTTGTTAGACAACCCGAGGATTCATGGGAATAGGAGAGTCCTCGGACTTGATTCGGACAAGGCGAATCAGACCCGTGGACATATACGAGGCGCCTCGAGATAAGGATCTGATTCTTGGCAAACAATGATAAAAGCGAAATGGGTTCTATGTTTCATAATAGAGTGTGGGAGCTAGTCGAACCACTTAATGGGGTCAAACCCATTGGATCAAGTGGGTATATAAGAGGAAAAAAGGGACGGTCGGGAAGGTTGAAACCTTTAAAAAGCAAGACTAGTGGCGAAAGGTTATACTCGGAAAAGAAGGAATCGATTATGAGGAAACTTTTTCGCCCGTAGCCATGCTTAAGTCCATCCGTATTCTCTTATCGATTGCTGCGCATTTCGAATTTGAAATGTGGCAAATGGATGTCAAGACAGCTTTTCTTAACGAAAGTCTTGATGAAGAGATCTATTTGCAACAACCCCGAGGTTTCATTGAAGCGGGCCGAGAACATCTTGTTTGTAAGCTCAAGAAATCCATTTACGGACTCAAGCGGGCATCGAGCTTGGAACTAATGTTTTGATCATGTTATAAAGTCTTATGGGTTTGATCAAAACAAGTTATGAAAGTTGTGTGTATAAAAAACATGTCGGAACTGCATTGGTATTCTTAGTACTATACGTAGATGACATTCTGATCATCGGGGACGATGTGAAGGTATTATCAGACATAAGGGCATGGCTTTCAAAAGCGGTTTGATATGAAAGACTTAGGGAAAAGCGGACACATCCTTGGGATCAAGATCACTTTCGAGATCGCAAGAAAAGGATGATCGGGTTATCGCAAGTTTCATACATAGACCTTTGTCTTGAAATGATTGACATGCAAGATTCAAGAAAGGCTTAGTACCTTTGAGACTTGGAATCCATCTATCGAAAATGTTCCCTAACACATAAAAAGGAGATAGATGACATGAAAGACATTCCTTGTGCTTATTTTGTCGGAAACCTTATGTATGCGATCTTTGTGTCGAGACCCGGATATCTTTTGCCATAGGCATGGTAGCAAGATATCAAAGTAACCCGAGGGAAAGAGCATTGGACGACAGTTAAAAACATTTGCATATCGAAAAGAACTCGGGATAAAATGTTGATTTATCGATCAAATACTCCAATCCCATCGATTACCACGGACTCGGATTTCAATCGATTTAGATTCGATAATTATCTGCCTCGATTAGTGTGTTTCCATTTGGGAAGTGTAGCCATGAAATGGACGAGTGTGAAAGAAGAAATGCATCCTTGACTTCAACCATGGAAGTCGGGTAAGTATCTGCTTGTGAAGCGATGAAAAGAACCGAATTGGACTCTAGATCTTCTTAGTGGACTTGGATGGTGTTACGAATTTGTCTAGCAATATATGCTAAGAGGCGATTGCAAATTCAAGAGAACCAAGAGTCCACAGTCAAACAAAGCACACTAAAGGAAAGACATCTTTATCGAGAAATCGTTAAGAGAGGAGATATAGATGTGGCAAAGATAGCGTCACGAGGGACAACCTGGCGAGATCCGTTCACAAAAAGTGCGCCTCTGAATACATTCGAGAGACATGTGGGTGGAATGGGTGTCAAGACCGGGTTGCCAATCTGCTTTGAGTATAAGTGGGAGAAATTATTAGGTTCGTGTAGGTGACATTAGATGTCACGGACTCTGTGAGACATGTTGTAGTATACTTAAAAGCGGACTTTGAGTATAAGTGAGAGATTGTTGGGATTATACTAAAAAGTATGCTTTTTTACTTTGTATAATCGGCCCAGAATTTTAGGACTTATTTCTTTGAAATAAATTGTTTATCGATGCTTTAAATATGATTGAATGTTACATATATTTCTTTGCATAAGCTGTTCAATAATTCGTTCGTGTTACATTGTAGTTAATTTAGTGATGCGGATCACGAAGATTAAATTAACGATCCCTTGTAACTAAAAGTCGCCATTCACGACCTAGATGAAATGAACAACCCATCTTGAAAGGTTGAGGTGTAAGGCTCAGATTGGTTTGTCTTGAACAAGAGATTACACTAGTGCATGGTGATGCCTTTGAATAGGACCTCTGAGGAGGATAAATTCTTGAGCTGAACAAGGAAGAATTAGACCTCGGTGGTTCGTTGTTTCTTAATCTCCGTTTCTTAAATAGGATCATGTGGGATTGGTAACTATTGCTTTGACTTATCATGGGTAGCGAATCAAATAGATTCAATACTTTTTATCTTGGGCAATATTATTAGTCACATGTGATTGCTAAGATTTATCTGAAGAATGGGTGCAAAATCTGACTTTGTTAGATTTGCCCCCTTGGGAGGTTCATAAGTTTTATCATACCAAATCTTGCAAGTGGAATTAGTTTAGGTATGGATAATAATGTTGAACGGTTCTCGACCAAGGATAAAAAATGTTAATTAATGGAAAGCTATTTTAGTGGCTTGAATTAATTAATGGGCTATATAATCTTAAACACGGGAAATAATGGCCGGGAGCCATATTGATTTGTAATATGGGTTAAGATGGATAGTCAATATTAATTATGTAGTGGGATTAATTAATATTTATGGGCTTGAATTATATTGTGGCTCAATATTAGATATTCAAGGTCCATTAGAAGGTCCAATCTTAATTCTCCTAAAAGGCCCCCGGTAGCCCAACATATAGTCCATTAAGCGAAAAAGGTGATTAAAATAAAATAAATATTGTTGCTTATTTTTTCCTAAATATTTGAAATTATAGATATAGTAGGGAAAAGATTTTCTTTGAATTTTGTTATGGAATGAAGATATGTATTCTTGGAATACAAGATTATCTCATTAAATTCAAGAAATCTCCCGCAGTTATCTATATAGAATTTTCGAAAATTTGAAGATAATGGGCAAGAAAGATTTTCTTGATTTTCTTGAAAAGATATTATGGAAGATATGTATTTCTTGAAATACAAGAATATCTCATAAATTCAAGAAGATCCAAATCTTGGAATCTTGCATCATTAATTTGAAAAATCCGTAATTAGAGGAGGTGGGATTTTTTGTGGAATATTTTAATTATAGGAAAAAGAATATAGAAGATATATTCAAGATTTCTTGGTGATCAAGAAAAGTCTTTTCCCACATTGATTTTCTACTAGAAATTTCGACCACTCCTCTCCTATAAATAGGGGATGATTGTTTCATTCCCAAGTACAATTTCATGTCTTTGGAAAAATTAGCAAATCCACATAAGTGGTGCAACAAAGTTTATTTTTTCCTTTTGTTAATTGTTAGACAAGTGTCCTTCCTTGGGATAGTTGAGCAAGGGCTAAGGGAATACTTGGGAAGTCCTTTTGGTTAGTCCAGTCAACCGAATTCACTTTGCCATCCCAAGAATGCGTTCACGTAAACCCGATTGATTCGCGTCGTGGGTTTTCGTGGCTTATTATATCATGATATGTTGTTGCAAATATTATTTGAATTAATATAGGATTAATTCATCTTTAGTAATAATTAAAGATTTAAATTTGTATTTAAATATTCACCGAATAGATCGTGCAACTCATTCCCCCCATGCGGATCTAGGGGTATCGAGCTCATCGTGTGATCGATCGGATGTTGAAGCCTTGCCAAGTCGGGTCTCATCTGCGGCACCCATTCTTGGTTCATCGGCTGACTCCCTCATGATCACGTAGGAGGTTGAGCGGTTTTCCTCCATTATCGGCAATTAGAACCTTTAGTGAATCAACCATCGATATCGTAAATGGGATGCCAATTCAACAACACTTTCAATCCCATCATTGTTTAGGCATTTCAACTCCAAGTCGACAAAAAAAATCGATCGAGTAGTCGTGAGAATCGAAATTCTTCAATGCTTTTCGATCGATATCCCTCGAACACTATTTCTTCTATCTGTTCTTTGGATGCCAAGATGTTGATCGATTCGGGGCGTAGATCGGCGGTACTCCTTGATCTGTTACTTCATTATCCTTATGATGGGGCTCTCTGGAGCAGGTGAAGCAAGCATTGTTCTGGTGTTGAAGGGATTATGAGAGATGGACACTCGTTTGTCGGATCTCTCAGGTTCTTGAGACATGATCGGGGATTCGGATGTTTGTGATTCAGGTTCGTTTTCAGCGTGTTGAGGGTGTTCGGTTTCTGAGCAGGTTCATTGATTGGTGGTGTGGGAGATGTTGTTCTGATAGGTGAGGGTGAGGGTGAGAAGGTTTTGTGGGGAGAGGGTGGTGGTGATGATTTTTGTGGATAGGGTGATGTTGATTTGGAAGTGGGCGTTGGCGATCTTGCTCTCTGGAAGATCTTGGTGAGAGATAGAGAATCAAATGGTGATTCTTCCTCAGTTGCTCCCTTACATCCTCGGCAATTTCTCTCCTTCTGCTGCGATCATCTGCTCTTCCCTTACTTCTCGATAGTTGGCTCGGGCGGTGCTATCTCTTATTACGATCTTACTTGCGCCAGATCCTTTATTCTGGCGACTTCTTGGCCGAGAACTTGGAAGCGATTTCGAGAGGAGATGAGACTCTCTTGGCGTTCCATTGATCATCTGGTTTCTTGGCGAGATCCTTCCTTTTCATCCTCTTCTCTAGAAGCGGCCTTTTCGCGCGCCAGAACGATCTGATTGCCTTATCTTTTCCCTTCTTTTCTCCTTGGGTTTGGGCACATAAGAGTTGGATCTTCATCGGCTTGTCGGTAAGGGACTCGTCATTGCAATATGGCCTTGTGCTTTGCTTGGTATATCTTCGCTCCATTCTCGTTCCATTCATAATTACGTGGCGGCTTATCGTGAGAATGATAGAATATTGTGTATGAAGAGCACTTGGAAGATAAGCACACTTCATTGCTCTGGGTCGATTCGAACTTCCGAGTCTTTTAAATGAAGGCGTCTTTGACCATACCCAACCAATCAATATCTGAAGTCTTCTTGATTATTGCGGCCATGAAACTTATCTTATATGAAGTGACCGCATCAAGACTGTAAGTTGAGCACATGATCACCTTCCGAATGATCTCAAGAAGAAGGCGATATTTTCTTTTCAGATAGGAGGCTTTGATGTTCGTCATGTTCTCCTTGTTTGCAGGTCTCAACAACTCGGCTTCAAGAAATTCCTTTTATCCTACATCAGTCGTGTAGGTCTCTGGATTGATGCTTCCTCGAGTTAGGCCGAATATCCTCTGGAGATCGTCATTCGACACTTTCGAACTTCGGCCCCGCCACCGGAAGAAATCGGGCCCGGCATCATTGTCTTCATCCCACGTAGATTATATAGAAACTACAGGGCTTCGTGGGTGTGGGCGATGTTACGATGTGTAATAAGAAACAATATCGTTCGCCCTGCTTAACGCCATAAGCACTCGAAATTTCGGCGATTCGAGGATGCGAGGTGATGGTGAAGACTACGTACTTTTCATCAATGATGTCTTTCTTCATCGATGCAAAGCGAACTTTTTCCCTTGGCCCGGTCGTGGAACAAGATATACCATTTCTGTACGATATGCAAATTGATATTTAGTTTGAGTAAGATAGTTCAATAAATTCAGTCAAACCAGTAATTTTAGCATCAATTTAGCAATTAAGCGTTTAGATCTAATAAAAATTACAGAATCATAGCATCACAACTTGTAAACCTAGGTACCAGAGAGAAAATGAAATCATGCAAAATTTAAACGAGAAATTACCAGAAATTGATTTGAATGATTTAGAAATCGGAAGAGTAGAATCAATTGATTTCGAAGGTAATTCTCTGAAGATTTTGAAATTTTTTATCTTTTAAGAACTTTGAGAAGACGAAGTAGTGGAAAGAGGTTTTCTGAAAAAGATTTGGATTTTATAGAATACGAGGGAAAATCTTTTTGCACAACTTTCCAAAGTACTCAAGTATCCGTGTTTTGAAATCAGTGGCTGAGATTAGTCGGCCAAAAAGTATTTTGATCGCACGGTTGAGAAAAGTATTCTCGTATTTCGGACTCGAAAATTCTCAATAAAAGCAGCATTAAAACACATTTCAAGTCGCGTTAAAAGTTTTTGCGAGCATCGTCGTCATGAAGCGAGTAAAATAAATTATTTATTTAAATAACATATAAGGTATTCGAGAAAGGGATAAATAAGAGAAGCGTGTCGGTGATTGATATTGTAATCAACCAATTACCACTTGTGATCTGATCTGGTACGTGTTGACTATACTGATGGTAGCTTTAAGCATTTCCCAACAATATCTCACTTATCTGACCAGATTCTTGTGTGAAACACTTCATTACTTATCTGATCCTCTTATCTGATACACTTCATCCTTGATCTTCTTCTAATTAGCCGCGTTTCTTGAAGTTAACTCATAAAAACATTTACCGGGGAGTTAAAAAGTCGCCTCGATTCCCCAAATCGGTAGCGATTTGACATTCGTAATAATGGCGTAGATCTGTTGTGATTACTCACACCGTCAACTCATCAACCATTAATAGCGTGTTCTTTACGCGTTGTCGATCAAATTTCTCTTAAGATCTTACGAGAAGATAAATTTGCATTTATACCCCTAATTTCCTTCTATAAATTAGCATGAGGTGTTTAGGCAAACAACACAACATAAACCATTTATCTTCTTTAGCATATACTTCATGCTTTTCAGATGAGTTCCTTATTTCAGGTGGGAACCTTTAACCCTTTTCCAATGAGTTAAACTTCTCAAATCAACCTGTGTGTTCCTTCACACTACTTTAAATAAATCATCTAAGATTTCACATACGATCAATGCTAAGCTTCTTTACCACAAGTAGGCCCGGATCTACTAAAGCAAATGAGAAGGCACTTCTCCTAACCAGATCACCTTTGTGCGCCCTATCGAGATGACGGAATTAGCATCAACAGACTCGATCGAAACAAAACATGAGTTTGGTATACAATCTTGTGTATCAAACTCAATATTCGCATGAGACACTCATGACCATATAGTCTTTGTGACCAAACACAGACTTGTGTCCCGTTTTAATGACTAGAAAGCCCATTGATTTTAGGTGCAAGGGCTCTAGCTTAAGAACCTTCAAGGCCCGCTCTTGCTCCTTACTCGAAGCTCTAAGAGTGGCTTTCGAGGATTCTAGAAGCTTCTCTGCCCCCTTGGGTGGGAGGAAAATGAGGCGTCGACTCTTAAAATCTCTCTCTCTCCTTCCCTTACCTTGGGTTGGCTTAGGGCTTATGGTTTATGTTTTGACCTCGGGTCTTCTTGTACTTGTAATACCACTTGAAGATAGCTTGTAGCACTTGTAGCTTGTGATATCACTTGTAACTTGTAATCGACCTCGGGTCTTTATCAATGAAAAAATTACATTATTTCATTCTTTGTGTTGCTTCTTCGACTTATGCGATCTGTAGCTTTACTTGACTTGCTTGTTGACTGCAGCTTTAATCATCTTATAAAGTAAACTTTCAATTTGATCAGTTCCCCATTAATCTGATATATCTTGAACTGATCTGCTCCTTGTCTGAACTTCATATCGGCCATTCTTATCGACTTTCGATCTGCTCATATCCGAACTTCGGATCGGCTACTTATCGACCTTGGATCGGCTTCATGATCGGATCGTCTGATCAGTTGAGATTCCTAACTGTTGGGGAATGAGTTGCACAGATCTATTCGGGGTGAATATTTAAATACAAATTTAATTCATTAATTATTACTAGCATGAATTAATTATATATTAATTCAAATAATAATTGCAACAACATATCATGCATATAAAAAGCCACGTAAAACCTCATGATGCGGAATCTACGACGAGTTTCGTGAGCGTACCCTCTCGGGATGGCGGTGACTTGATTCGGACGGACTAACAAAAGGACTTCCCAAGTATTCCTTAGCCCTTGCTCAACTATCCGGTGGAAGGACACTTTCGTCGAACAATTAACAAAAGGAAAAAATAAACTTTGTTGCACCACTTATGTGGATTTGCTAATATTTCCAGCACATGGAATTGTACTTGGGAATGAACTAATCATCCCCTATTTATAGGAGAGAGGGTGTCGAAATATTTAGTGAAATATCAATGTGGGAAAAGACTTTTCTTGGTCACCAAGAAATCTTGAATATATCTCCTATATTCTTTTTCCCATAATTAAAATATTCCACAAAAATTCCACCTCCTCATATATATGGATTTTTCGAAAATATGCCTTGCAAGAATCCAAGATTTGGATCTCCTTGAATTTATGAGATATTCTTGTATTTCAAGAAATAAATATCTTCCATAATATCTTTTCAAGAAAATCAAGAAAATCTTTCTTGCCCTATATTTTCATCTTTTTCGAAAATTTCATATGGATAAACCATGTGGGTGATTTCTTGAATTTAATGAGATAATCTTCTATTCCAAGAATACAAATCTTCATTCCATAACAAAATTCAAAGAAAATCTTTCTCCCAACTTTATCCATAAATTTCGAAATAATTAGGAAAAATTAAGCAACAATATTTATTTTATTTTAATCACCTTTTCAGTTATTGGACTATTTGTTGGGCTACTCAGGGGGCCTTTAGGAGAATTAAGATTGGACCTTCTAATGGATCTTGAATATCTAATATTGAGCCACAATATAATTCAAGCCCATAAATATTAATTAATCACTACATAATTAATATTGCACCATCCATCTTAACCCATATTACAGTCAATATGGCTCCGGTCATTATTTCCGTGTTTAAGATTATCTAGCCCATTAATTAATTCAAGCCCTTTGAAATAGCTTTCCGTTAATTAATATCTTTTGTCCTTGGTAGAGAACGAGTTCAACATTATTATCCATACGGAAACTAATTCCACTTGCAAGATTTGGTATGATAAAACTTATGAACCTCCGAGGGCAAATCAACAGCGTCTTGCACATGATTCTTCGTATTAAATCTTAGCAATCACATGTGACCAATAATATTGCCCAAGATAAAAAGTATTGAATCTCTAATTCGCTACCCATGATAAGTCAAAGCGAAGTTACCAATCGCGTGATCATATTTAAGGGGCGAAGATTAAGAAATAAAGAACCATTCGAGGTCTAATTCTTCCTTGTTGATTTGAAGAATTTTGTTGGGAAATGAGTTACATGAGATCTATTCGAGGTGAATATTTAAATACAAATTTAATTCATTAAATATTACTAGCATGAATTAATCATATATTAATTCAAATAATAATTGCAACAACATATCATGCATATAAAAAGCCACATAAAACCTACGATGCGGAATCTACGGGTTTTCGCATTGAGCGTACCTCTCGGGATGGCGTGGCTTTGGTGGACGGACTAACAAAAGGACTTCCCAAGTATTCCCTTAGCCCTTGCTTTCGACAATCCGGTGGAAGGATACTCACGAACAATTAACAAAAGGAAAAAAAATAAACTTTGTTGCACCACTTATGTGGATTTGCTAATATTTCCAAAGACATGGAATTGTACTTGGGAATGAACTAATCATCCCTATTTATAAGAGGGAGATGGTCGAATTTTTTTTCGATGAAAATCAATGTGGGAAAAAGACTTTTCTTGATCACCAAGAAATCTTGAATATATCTCCTATATTCTTTTTCCCATAATTAAAATATTCCACAAAAATCCCACTTCCTCTAATATATGGATTTTTCGAAAATTTAGTGTGTGCAAGAATCCAAGATTTGGATCTTCTTGATTTATGAGATATTCTTGTATTTCAAGAAATACATATCTTCCATAATATCTTTTCAAGAAAATCAAGAAAATCTTTCTTGCCCACTATATTTTCATCTTTTTCGAAAACTTCTATATAGATAAGCTAGTGGGAGATTTCTTGAATTTAATGAGATAATCTTGTATTCCAAGAATACATATCTTCATTCCATAACAAAATTCAAAGAAAATCTTTCTCCCAACATATCTATAAATTTCGAAAATATTGGTTGGAAAAATTAAGCAACAATATTTATTTTATTTTAATCACATTTTCAGTTATTGGACTATTTGTTGGGCAACTCAGGGGGCCTTTAGGAGAATTAAGATTGGACCTTCTAATGGATCTTGAATATCTAATATTGAGCCACAATATAATTCAAGCCCATAAATATTAATTAATCCACTACATAATTAATATTGCATCATCCATCTTAACCCGTATTACGATCAATATGGCTCCGGTCATTATTTCGTGTTTAAGATTATCTAGCCCATTAATTAATTCAAGCCCTTTGAAATAGCTTTCCGTTAATTAATATCTTTTGTCCTTAATTAGAGAGCGGTTCAACATTATTATCCATACCCGGAAACTAATTCCACTTTGCAAGATTTGGTATGATAAAACTTATGAACCTCAACGGGGCAAATCAAGCAAGCGTCTTGCACACGATTCTTAAGTATTAAATCTTAGCAATCACATGTGACCAATAATATTGCCCAAGATAAAAAGTATTGAATCTCTGCGATTCGCTACCCATGATAAGTCAAAGCAATAGTTACCAATCCCGTGATCCTATTTAAGGGACAAAGGTTAGAAACAACGAACCAGCGAGGTCTAATTCTTCCTTGTTAAATTTAGCGGCTTGGTTAGAATATCGACTTTGCGCTTGTCGGTATGGATCTTTTCATCGATATTCTTCTTTTCAACGTGATCTCCGATAAAATGGTGTCGACATCCACATGTTTGCATCTTGTATGTAGAAACGAGATTAGAGTGATTGCAATAAGCACTATTCTTTGTCACGAGAATATAGGTACGTTCTTAGCTACGATGTTGCAATCCCTCATTCTTGACTTAGCAGGCGGTTAGGAACAACGCTCCTGCAGCCATATATTACGCCCCATTTAGTAGATATAAATGCCCGATATAACTGGCGAAAACCAAAGATCGGTTTATTTCGGCCCGACATGAACACGAGGTTGACTTTACGTCGATTACGCAACCTCCATGTCGAATCGAATACCCACTAAGCTCTAGATTATCATCGATGGATAAAATAAACCAAGGTTCTGGTCCTTGGATACTTGAGATTACGCTTATTTAACTTCTAGGTGGCTTTGCATTGGATTTGCTTGAAATCGACACATACACCCCTTTGCAAAAAAGTAATATGCAGTACCTTTGGCGATCGGTATAGTAGTGATCTAATCGAGCCCTATATTCTTTCGATTAACTTTCGACCATCTTCATCGGATCCATCTTGAACCGGTCATCATGGGAATTCTGGCTTCCTTGCAATGTTGAACTCCAAACTTTGCGATAGATTCCTTGTGTCTTACTTTGGCGAAGAATATCCTTACGTACTCTGCTTGACTTGTAATCGAAAGTAATTCATCGACCCATCATGGACATCTCGAACTTCCCTTGCATCAATTTCTTTGAACTTCTCACCTGAGAACTTCTTGTTGGGAGATCAGAAGATGATGTCGTCCACATAAATCTGAACCATCGAGAATATCTTCTCCATCTTCTATTGCGAATAGGGTTCATCCACTATTCCTTTAGTAAACCCATTTGTCTATCAAGAAGCGAGAGAGTGTATCATACCAAGCTCGAAGTTTGTTTGATCCGTAAAAGCTTTCCTTAAAAGCGGTACACTTGGTTGCCTTTTTCAAAGCACGGAGGTTGTTAGAGCATAAACTTCCTCTGCTAGTACCCCATTTAAGAATGCACTCTTTACATCCATCGATACACAATAAACCCTATGTGGGCATATATACGTAAACCCGAATGACTTCTAAGCGGCGGCCCGAGTGCAAAGGTCTCATCATAATCAATTCCTTCGATTGTGAATAATTTTTAGCAACAAGTTTTGCCTTATTCACGGTTATGACATTATTCTCATCTCTCTTGTTCTTGAATACCCCTTACGTGCCAATCACGTCTTGATGAGTTAGTACGTCACCAATTTCCAAACTTGATTTCTCTCAAACTATTTCGATTCCTCTTCCATGGCTAGAATCGACTTGCGTCTTGTAGAGCTTCCTCTCTTTTGTAGTTGGTTCCTTCAAAGGCGAGATAACAACAATACATGTCACTTTCACCTGTCGATGTCTAGTTTGACTCTATCGGATGGGTCTCCGATAATCGATCGGTTGGATGGTGGTAATCCAGTCCTTCTATTCGATTTGCGTTTGTTTGGAGAACATCATCCACCCGATAGTAGTTCATTACTAGTGATTGGGAGTGAATGCGGAATTATGATCCACTTGATAAGAACATGTCTCGGTGATGTTGGACTCATCATGTGTGGCGATGTCGTTCATAGGAACCGAGGGAGTTCCCCGAACGAGATGGTTCAATTGATCTTTATCTCGGTATTTAACTTTTCTTCTTGTTATGCGTACCTTAGGTCTGCGATTGACTGTTGAATCAGCAAAGATCAAGTTACGGGATGTACATTGTTACGTGTTCAGAGTTCTATCTCCTTGATGCTTTAGTGATCCATTTTTAGCGTGTCGGTAGCGGTTGATGATGGTGCGGCTTGTTCGGCGACTTTCTCTTGTTGGAAGATGTCTCATCAAAAGACCACATGGGGGTGTTTCTTCCACAACTAGAGTTCGTTTGTTGTAAACCCTAAAAAGCCTTTTTGGATGAGGAATATCCTAAGAATATGCCTCATCGGGTTTTGGCCTCAAAAGTCTTCAATGACTTTTCCCATTGTTGTGAATGAAACACTTGCATCCAAAAACATGGAAGTATGAAAACACGAGGTTTTACGCCCTTCCACAATTCATAAGGTGTTTTGAAGTGAGTCTTAGTCGAGAGAACATACATTACGAGTATGGCGTCGCAGTATTGATTATACGCCCGAGAAAAACGGCTTGGTGTCGCATGTTAATTTAACATAGTCTTGGCGGCTTCCTTGAGAGTTCTGTTTCTTCATTCTCGCTACTCCATTTTGTTGTGGTGTTCTTGCGGTGACGTTTCATGTTTGTATACCAAACTTCGGTCAAAAATCATTGTCAAAAGGAATTCGGGAACTCTGTACTTTATATCGATTCGATTTTTACTATCTTGACACCCTTCTCGTTTTGTAGCTTCTTGAGCAGCTCGGGTATCTTTGTCGTTGTCTCGTTCTTCTTGTATAAGAATACAACTCAAGTAAACTTGGAATAATCATCCATGATTACTAGAGTATATTTGCGTCCACTGAGACTGACTGGTGTAACTGGTCCGAATAGATCCATATGGAGCAGTTGCAATACTCTACTAGATGTTGGTCCAGGTATTCCCTTGAATGAGGCTTTAACTTGTTTTCCCTTCTAACATGCGGCACATGTCTGATCTTTGGAGAATATCTCATTGGAAGTCCCTCAACCAAAACACCCTATTTATCTTGTTAAGAGTCTTAAAGTTCAGATGACTCATTCTTTTGTGCCAGAGTCAACTGCTACTTTTTGAACTCTTAACAATTAAGCATGCATTTCTTGGGCAACTGTTCCAATCTGCTGTGTAGATTATGCCTTTCCTTGAACCAGTTAGCAAAATTTGTTGAGTAGCTCGATTCCTTATCGTACACTTGTCGCTCGAGAACTCCTTATTTGAATCCCTTGTCATGAGAATTTTGATCTTGATAGTAGATTGTGCTTTAATCCTTCAACATCTGAGACTCCGGTTACTTGTACATCATCATTCTCTAAGGTTAGAATCCTTTGGTAAAACCAAAGTTATCATCATCGAAAAAGAGTACACGTGGGCCTTCTTGTTCTTTTAGTAACTAAAGAGATGTTTGCTTCGATCATGTGCCTTGACATCTCTATCGGCGTGCGGATAGTTGCTTGTGCACCTCCTTTGTTGGCGATCCCTCGAACACCTAATCGAATCGGGCTTTAGGTACCCCTTTGGAATTGGGTCCTGGGGGTTAGTGGTGGATTTGGGATCCACACAAATAGAACATTTCTATGAAAATCGGATAGATTAGAAGGTCCGATTTGTCTCCCATACATATCAACATAATCATACGTCTCTTTATATCTTTTCGATTAGTATGATTATTCGTGTGAGCCTTGGGTGACTTAGAAGACTTGGGATTTTTCTTTATATTTTGTCTTCTTTTTAATCCGGTGTGGCTCAGTGCGTTAGCCTAGATCTGCGGGTTATAAGGGTAAATACGATTGCTACCATCGAAAGATTCATATCTTCTTGGCATAGATGGTCTTTTGCGGTTTACATATAGCTTGCTTATTAGGCGGTGACCTTGATTGGGTCTCGATTAGATTTCCTTTTTCTGAGTTGTCTTCTCGATACCTAATCTGTTGTCGAGTTGAGGTTTCTTGAAAGAACTGGATTCTTCTATTGATTCCTCGACGATGCTTAATCGATTGAGGTCCATTTCATTTCCCTTTCGATTAGGCACTTGCCTTACTTGCTTAGCGAGTCTTTTTTCCTTATCGGATACATTTTAGCTTTTGTGTATCTTTTGTCGAGGAGACTCGTTTGATTACACCTTCCTAAGTGAATCAAGCGGGGATTTTTGAGGATGTAGAAGGGTTTTCATACCCAATTCCTTCTTGTTAGTTGGCGTTCGAAAATAGGTGTTCATTTCTTGAGCGGTTTTTGATGACTTTGTGAAAACCTCTATTTTCTTGCGCAAACTATCCTCAGTAGATTTTAGACTCTCATGTAGTCGGAATAGCTCATCAAATTTAACTTGAAGGATTTTGAAATCATCAGCTTGTTGTTTGTTGATTGCTAGCTGATCTTTGATCTGCTTCTCCTGATCAGAAGTTTTAACTTTCAGAACATTAAGTTCCTCGATTACCTACGAAAGAAGTTTAAATTTGATTCGATTCGGTAGCTTTTTTGTGGCATTTTCTTTAACAAAATTTGATTATTTCTAATCCTTAGCTTGTCATTTTCAGCTTCCACTATTGTATAAGTGTCTACTGCATCAGAGAGATCATCAAGCAATTGCTTAGAGTAGAGCTGCAAGTCAATCTCTCCAGCAGGTGTGCTAATAATAGTAGGTGTGGAAATTGAAAAAGTAGAAGGTTTGGAGGTTACCTCAGATTGGTCTTCCTCCTTGGCCATCAGGCAGATTTCATCGTCATCTGAAGAGAATATCAGATCTTCCTTTTCGAGGAAGTCAACAGCACTGCTTATCAGACAAAAATCTTCTACATATGAGTAGCCAGAGTCCTCAGAAGGCAGATAGGAATCATCAATTCCTGATGTGTCAGCTACCAAGGCTTTCCTGTCTTTGAAGCGTAGCTCTCTTTTGTTCCGCTTTTCTTCTCTTTCTCTGGGAGTCAGGTCTGGGCAGTCGGAGCAGTTGAAGTATGATCCACGATCCACAGAACTTCCTCTGCCAGGTGAGTCACTCCGTCTGTAGGATCTGTCAGGTGACTTTCCTTTCTGATAGTAATCTGAACTCCTTCTGTCATATCTGTTATCTCTTCTCTCATCTGACCGATCATCTCTTTTATCATCTCTGTGATCCCTTCGGTTGTCTGATCTGGATCTTTCTGGTGATCTGTTAGTTGGCCTCATGTTCCTTCTGTCTTGATAATCCTTGTAGAATCTGTGATACATACCAAGTTGAATATTTGATCTTTCAAGTTTCTTGGTAAGCAGAGCGATCTGTTCTGCTTGGCTTATGATGTTTCCAACAGGTTCAGTGGCCTTTGATCTGCTGCCGGTTGCTTTGAATGCAACTGATTTAGATGTTGAGGTTGAGGCTTCAGCAGGCGTCTCTTCTTCATCTGCTTGCCCTCTTTCGATTAAATCG
This sequence comes from Stenogyne calaminthoides, assembly GCA_037126765.1. Lineage (NCBI taxonomy): Eukaryota > Viridiplantae > Streptophyta > Magnoliopsida > Lamiales > Lamiaceae > Stenogyne > Stenogyne calaminthoides. The sequence continues at coordinate 5,265,669 of JBBCBC010000022.1, read as the reverse complement.
AACTCATGGGATTTAAGGCTTAGGAACAAGCTACTTGGCTTCATCTTTGCAATGTCTTGGCAATCCTTGATTACCGTGACTTTCATATCCCATTTCTTGGTGAGAGATCTCAGGATCTTGTAGTTGATGTCTTTGTCTAACATCTCTCGTCCAAGTTCTCGTAGCTTGTTTACTGACATGGTGATCCTCCCATTGAGTTCGTTGATGGTTTCATTTGACAACATCTTTAGCTTTTCGAACTTCACCAGTTCAGCTTGTAGTCGGTTGTCTTTGATCTGATCATTACCTTTGCACATCTCAGCAAGAGTATCCCACATTTGTTTCGCAGTTTTGAGATACTTTATCTTCTCCTTGGTGACTTTATCCATCGTCTTCGTGATTATATGCCTGGCGATTGTATCTAGAGTATACAGCTTTCTTTCTTCTGCATCCATCAGGGCTGGGATTTTTCATACAAGACTTCCCGGTGCATGATCTGGATCTCCTCCAACTGCTGGGTTGTCGTGATATATGATGATGGGTCCTCGTTCAATGACTTCCATCATTCTGACGCTTATCGATCCCAGATGATTGCACATGTATATAGTCCAATCTGCATACTCATCAATTGAAAACTTAGGCAGATCATGATACATACCAGAGGTATTATCCATGCTGAATGTGATTTTTGAAAACGAATGAGTTTTGAAAACGGTTTTTCAAGATCTGTTCAAATGACCACAAAGATTCTTCCTCAAGAATCGATGATACTCAAAGCCAGTGTTCTGTAGAACCACTGCTCTGATACCATTTGTAGGTCCCAAACGGGTTTTGTGAGGGTAGAAGTCTAGAGGGGAGGGGTGAATAGACTTCTAAAACTTTTCGTCTTGGATCGGTGTGATTTGCGATTTCGAGATCGAGTGCTAGTGTATCGGTTTGGGTGATGTTCAATCTTCTTGAGTGCCTAAGGGCAGATCAGCTTGATATCTATTAGTTTAACTGAGAGTGCGGAAGCTTGTTTGTACCCGTGTGAAAAACCAGTTTTATCAATTCAGATTCTCAAGTCAGTTTTCAATCAGCTGACTAAGGTGTCAACCTTATTAGATCAGTTGCTTGGTGCAGACTGAGCTTAACTTAGAATATGTATGCACTTTTAAACTCAGTTGTGTGAATAGTGTAAAGCAATAAGAAAACAAGTAAATGCACACAAGACTTTTATAGTGGTTGAATGAAACCCATCTTCGTCCGCTCTTCCCTTAACACGCAGGGCAACCAACTTAACCCTCTTTGGACTTAGTTTATTGTGTTAGTCAACACCCAATGAGATATTTATTGAGTTCACACTCAACCGATTAGAAATCAGAAACTAGAAACCCTAGTCTGAAATCTTGCGGTGACAAACTTAACCTAACTTTGTGTTTGGGTAAAGAATGTTTGAGGGTTCCAACTGAAAATCTATCCTGGTGTACAAGTAGCCAAATGCTAGTAGATAGGATTTCTTGCTAAGAACTATGGGATGACCACTTTAAGAATAATCTTCAAATATGGTGTTCTTCGAGCGGAAATTCTTCTTGAATTTGCTTCTTGAGAATTTGCGTGAATATTGTTGTTCCGCTTGCTCAATAGTTCATGTATTGGTCCTTTTTCTCTTCTTGACGAGCAATCCCATTTTATAGACCTCGAAATCAAAGAGCCGTTGGAAAGTAATTTGAATTTCGGGCTATATTAGGTAGGTAGTAGGATATGATTGTGACGTGCTCCGAATATCGGCGTGGCCGTAGGCATTGTTAGCGCCATTTATGTCTACAGCGTTGAATCCCGTAATGTCAGCTATTTTTGTGCACGTGTCGCTTTCTCCTTGCCCATGGCGACACTTGATAATTTGTCCGTTAGGCGATTGATATTCCTTTTGTAGAAGATTTCGTCTTATGCGGTGTATCTTTTGATTGACACGGTGTGGTGACTTGATCAAATAAATGATCGATCTACCTTGTTGAGTCTTCGATCTGAGTTGTCTTAACACAATATCACAGACTCGTGATATAGGTCTTGGTCTTGGTAGTCTTCTAATCTTGTTGACTCACGAGCCTCGGTGTCTTGATCATCTTTGAGTCTTGAGGTTTATTCTTGAGTCTTGAGTTTATCTGAGTCTTGAGTCTTGAGGTTTATCTGAGTCTTGAGGTTCATCTAAGTCTTGAGTTTCGAGTCTTGAGTTCATCCCGAGTCTTGATGTCTTCTGTCTTCATCTGATCTTCTGACTTCTTGTCTTCTGATTTGTTCTTAGTCTTTTAATCATCTGACCTTATCTGGGTCATCTGATACTTTGACCTGACCTATACATATTGAGTTCCCCCTCAATATGTGACCTATCTTTTACATCAGCTATCTATACATTTCAGCTGGTCATCTTAATCTGATTCTAAGTCATCAGTCAGCTAACAAGTCTGACTGGTCCTATTACAACCTGTTTTGGAACTTCCATCAAAACTAATAATATAGATTTCTCAACAATAAGTTACATATTTAAAATATATGCTTAAATTACATGGTGCACATGATGAACATGAAACCTACTCTCTTTATTTTTACTTCAAGTTCTATATTTTATTTTATAGGTGAAAATATTTAACAATTTGTAATTATTAAGATATGAAAGTTTAAAAATTACAATAGTTTAACACCAATGGCGAATATATATACAATACAATAAAATAAAAAATTATCTAATGAAATTTTCAATAAAAACAATTATGTTCTTAAATAATAAGAATTATTTACGATTTGCCTACATATTTTTCCAAGCATATAGACATGCCGATCTTCATTTCTCAAGTTACCAACGAACAAATCATCTGCCGAATTGCCTAAAAATATTTAAATTATCTATGAATTATATTTTTATAGAAAATTTATTTGTCAGATGTGAGGAATATTGAAAATATGCCTACATGATTAGAAAATTTTGTAGACATATTGTTCGTAGGGATTTCTTAAATTTAAGAACATAATTAATTTTATTGAAAATTCCGTAGTCATATTAGAATCTGTAGATTTTTATTTTTTTTTCTAGTAGTGCATGGTATACTCTTTGGCCCCAAATTGAAATTTTTCGTATAATATATACCCTTGGTTGTTTATCATAATTATAAATTAATATTGTATTTAAATTCTAGGTATTTTAATTTATATTAATGTTATGTACATATTTTTTGTATGACTTTAAATAACAATTAATCTTCTACTAATTATGAATCGTCCCCAAATTTTATTGTGTTCAGATAACTCTCTTTCAAAGTACTTAGATTTCAAACGTCAAATAGTTTGCAAGTAGGTTGTTTGATTTTTCCAACTAAAAAATCAACTGTTACAATGAGCTCAGAATGAAATATTGGATTTTTCAAAGGTTTTCTGGATTTTGAAGCTCAATTACAAAATGATCAGTAGATATTTATTGTGATATGAATAAGATCTTGCTCTTAATTAACTTGATGGCTGTATATTGATTTGACTTTAAAATATCTTTTGAATGCTTGTGTTATATTGGTTGACTTTTGAGCAAGAGTTTCTCATTTGTGTATCAAAATTGAGATTGCACATGTGTTCTATTCTATACCATTCATCTATAAATATTATTTTTAGTCTTCTAATTGCGAACAATTTCATTTTTAGATCTATAATTTTTTTACTTTTTCAATTTTAATTCTGAATGTGTCAATTTCAATTTCATTTTGTAGAAAATTTTAAATTTTGTCGAAATAAATCTGTACACCTTACGTGACACTTTAAATTGATTTTTTTTTTTTACATGACAGTCCACTTGTGTAGGTCATCAAAAAATTAAAAAAATCTCAATTTTGAAGGGTCACGTAAGGTGCACATGTTCATTCCGGTGAGATTTTAAAAAATTTCTATGAAAAAGGATTGAAAAAATAAAAAATTACATGACTAAAAATGAAATCGTCCAAAATTACATGACTAAAAATAATATTTTCTCAATAAAGAAGGGCATAAAATGGATTAATTACGCGGGAGTATGCTAGTTTAGATGTAATGTTGTGTCCATTTAAGAATCTAAATAGTCCTATCACCTATGAGATAGATAGGTAGGTTTGAGTCATATTTGATGGTTCCAATGAAACCAGAAATTAATCACTTAATTTTGTTGTGTCCATTTAAGAATCTAAATAGTCCTATCACCTATGAGATAGATAGGTAGGTTTGAGTCATATTTGATGGTTCCAATGAAACCAGAAATTAATCACTTAATTTTGTTTGAGTAACACTTGTGTGCACCAATTGCACAAGATGCAATTGATGTAATTTGATTTAATTTTAATTTGAATGAACCATTTACACCTTAAACATTAAATCATGAACCCTAAATCATGACCTATTCGGATTGGGTGAATTATGAACCACTCGGGCCAGGTTCAGGTCGGACCCGATAAATAAATAAAAAAGCTGGTAAAGAAAAAAAATTAAAAAAAAAAATTGAATTGAAATCTAATTGCACCAAATCAAAATTGGTGCAAATGGTGCACATGATAATTTGTCATTTTGTTTATTCCAATATAATTTTTCTTATTTTTGATCAATTATACATCCTCCGTCTCATGAGGACTTAAACACTGAAAATGACAAGCAAACCAAGAAAAGTGGGTTTTAGTGGGTTTGAGTGGAATAAAATAAGGGTGTTGTGTGTGTATTAATATTATGTTTGTTTCCATTTTGAAAATGTTCAAGTAATTTTGGAACGTCCAAATAAGACAAATGTTCAAATAATGTTAGAACGGAGGGAGTATACATTTATCAACTTTTAAAAATCAACAGTTCTCATTTGTATTTCTCCATTAATTGATTCAGTTATTTTAACTGGTTTAATTTGGTCATTCACGTTTAGAGCATCTCCAATTCATACTCTATTTTGAAGTTTTACTTCATTTTGGAGTATGGAGATGCTCCAATGCATACCCCATTTTGCAGTTTTGAATTGAAATTTTGAACAGTGTACTCTATAAATGGAGTATTCTATATCAAAACAAAACTCTATACTTTATATCTATTATTTTATTAATTGTTATTAATACAATTATACAACTAATTGAAATTATTTATTAAAAACATTTATTTATATAATTAAAATTATTTATTGTGTAATTTTTTTCTTTCTTTTGTTACTAATATTACATTTTTTTTAATATATAGAAATAGTTATATAAAACACAACAAAACTTACATTGCATATTAAATATGAATACATGATTACATCTTGCATGTGAGACAATTAAACATGCACTCTTAATTAGAATATTGAAAATGACTTAACACGTAAAAATTAAAATATAAAGCGGATACAAATACAAACCTAGTACGATGGAAAATTTAAACACATATTGAAAACGGATACAAATACAAATTATTAAAGTGATATGCTAGTAGGGCGGAATGTCGGACCCGAATGGAGAAGTTCCACTAAGATATAAACTAAATTGACCGAACCCATCTAAGCCATCCCCGCTCGCATCCCTATTAATTTAAATTTCTTTTGTGTGTAAGTTTTTAAGTTGATGCATGCCTCGTAATTTCATGTTCAAATAAAATTAATATTGAAAAATAAAATTTTATTTACATATTAAAATTTTAATTTTAAAAAAAATATTATATTCATATTCAATTAATTACTTAATTGATTTAATAGAATATGTAATTATGAAAATTTAATTAATAATTTTAAATATAAATATATGTTAAGAAATATATTAAAAATGAATAAAATAATAAATAGAGTAAGATATAGAGTATAGGATTGGAGAAAAATTTATAAATAGAGTATAAAGTACTTTATTTTAAAGTATAGAGTACTTTATTTTGAAATTTTGAATTGAAGATAGTCTTAACAGTAAAGTAGTTTTTTTGGTATAAAAACGTCATAGCCTAAACAATCCAATCAAATTATGGGATAGATAAATAGGTTCCAATAAAAGTAAAAACCACTAAATTTTGTTTATCCGAATATAATTTTCTTACTTTTTATCAATTAAAGAAATATATTTTTCTATAAATTATATGTTCTCATTTGTACCGCTCAGTTAATTGATTCAGTTATTTTGAACTCAGTCACATTTAAACCAAAAGTAGTTTTTGTTATAAAGACATCATAGCTAGCCTAAACAGTCCCATCACTTGTGGGATTATAGGTAGGTAGATAGGTATAGGTTTGGCTTACATTTGCGGTTTCAATTAAAGCAAACACAACCCCAAACACATAATCAAATGATAAGACTTGTGTTAATGTAAATAAAAATTCTTGTTAATGCAAGTTCAAACACTATGTATTATAAAAATTTTATTAAAATATTATGAGATTTTCAATGGTGGAGTCACATATGTTGTGTTAGGGGCCATGGCCCCCCTCGACATTTTCAAAATTTCTTCCTATTATATATGCATATAGAAGGTGCATATTTGCAAATGAGAAATTACTAATTATTGTTTTCACTTATAATTAGTTTCATTTATTAGTTTGTTTGCTATTTTAATTTATTTGAGTGTCATGCTATATTTTTTTTCCATGTTATCCTTTTATTTATTTTTTACAAATATATAGTAGAAATTAAATTGTTAAAGGAAGTTAACGTGTATATAATTTTAGATGTAAGAGAAACATTTTGAGATTCAATATATGTATATATTAATGATGCATATTTTGATTCTTATTACTAATTTTGACACTAGATAAAAATTTATATGAAATGATCTCATATATGAGATGAGATACAAATTAACATAAAACAATACACATCTCCAAAATATTAAAGTGTCGTGTCCAAATTATGTTTTATCTCACTGTGCGATTATCTCACGTAAATGTGTGTTGATACTATATAATATTAGTTGAGAGAATAAATTTTATAATAACTTTATAAAATTAGTCACTACTTGATTTTTGGCCCCCTCTCGATCCAATCGAGCTCCGTCCCTGGAGGATTTGTCGTGGAATTGAATCATGTTGGCTCTCGTCTATAAGTATTTGCTAGTTATTTGAGCACATCCTTTAATTTACAATCCGTTCGACTGAGGGGCCAATGACGCGGATGAAGGGCATTTCTCGTCTCTTCTTCACAAAAACAAAACAAAAACCACTTAAACGAAGTATAGTTTACTTACTTTTGATCAATTAAATAAATATATAAATATTTATAAATCATCAGTTCTCATTTTTAGATCGCTCTCCGTCAAGACATCATAGAAAATTTATTAAAAAATGAGAATACTATAAAAATATAACACGTAGAGGATCCATCAATTTCCTAAAATCAGACTCTTTAATTGGTCTCTCATGAACCATATCTATGATATGAACTTAGATTATTTAACCAATTTGAACCATTTCAACACATTTTTCTAACCATTAAACTTGATCCGAATTATACCTTGAACAAGATCAAATGCCCATAAATTAAAAATAAGGTTCATATCATGAACCAGGTTTATATAGATTTTTGTCTTAATAGATTAAAGTTTTCAAAATAGTGTTTTCTATTTTTGATGGGAGAGTAGCTGGTTTAAAACTCAGGCACATCCCCAGGGGATTCGCGCCCCCGAATGGGGCGGGAAATTTTTGATTACTTTTCTCATCGGGTGAGGAAGGGGAAACACCCACTTACAACGTTTAACTTATAATTTTTTATAACTTATTTAATTTAATATAAGAGAAATAAAACATTCAAAATCATTTCTGTACCCAATTCTAAGTGAGTCAATCATTTATATGTATTGCAAAATTATATGCGTATATGTTTGAAATTTATATGTCACTATAAAAAAATAAGAATTGCTTACTAAATTTTCAAATGGCTACAAAACTTTCCTACAAAAATTATTTAGTCTTTAAAAAGTGAGGATTGTCTACCATTTGCCTATGTTTTAAAAGCCAAAACGGACGTTGAATCGGACAACCGTAATGCTTTCGGTCGGACCGGGTTCGACCGGTCCAACCATTATTGAAGCGGTTGAGCCGGTATGACGTCATAATTACGTAATATATAAATAATAAATTTCATCTATATTTTTTCCTTTGTAAAAGTATATCTCCTATAAATAAGTTACCATAAAAATTAAATAAATATGCATTCAAAATTGTAATTTAAAATTCAATTTGAACAATATAAATCAAATGTTAGTAATAATTAAACAAATTTAATTGATCTAATCTAAGATTCTAATTAAAGTTTGAATTTAAAAAATTGCCATAAAAATCTATAACATTTTTCCCCCAAATACAGAAAAGCGCTAAGTCGACCGATCCGACCAATGACCGGTTCAACTCGCTTTTCCCATATTTGGCCAGTTTGCAGGCACTTTTGGGGCACTCGGTCCAACGCTTTTGAGTCGTTCGGTGGGCTTACCGCTTAGTGGTCGGACCGGTTGGTCCAACCCGCATTTTAAAATACAACCACCTACCTACCAATTTTTAGCATAATTTATGAAAATATTACCTACACAAATAATTCTCTATGCAAATAAATTACCTAAGAGCAAATTATCTACACATTTGTAATTTCCATAGGTAAATAAATTATCTACACAAATAATTTCCTAGGCAATTTATATTCCCGCAGGCAATTATATTTATAGTTTAAAAATGGCCTAAAAACAAATTTACCTATGAATGAAATGTAGGAATAAATTACAACGGAGATGACTGAAAAATAAATAAAATAATAAACAAACAAAATTGAGGCTCGTGAAATTTACGATTTTCTTAAAACGAAATACGCCCCTCACTCTCGGTGCTAGTGATTCGTACAACGTCCGTTTCCCAGGATACAACAATGGCAACATGATATGTAACACGAATATCCTGCTCTAGCGAACTAGAAATCGTCTGACTTACACCATCGGAGGGCCAACGAAAGAGCATAAAATATGTATTTAGCTGAGTGCTGGAATAGTGTTCGTATGATTCTCTCAAATTCGTATTTTATCACAATGTTTGGACTGCTCTTTATATAGAACTCCATTTGATGAGCCATAAACTGTTTAAATCTAGAGTCACGTAAACACGTAAAACATGCGCAGCGGAATCAAACAGTTCACTAACAACGAACGTATAATTGCATAATTAAAATACGGATAAACATAAACAGAATCCTTACAGTGTTTCGTACATGGATTCCTCTACTATGGTATCCACGTAATAATCGTTTACCAATTCGCACCGATTCGCCAATGTTGAATCCCGAGATGAATTTGCTAGGAAAATTCTACCTAGAGATTTTATGGAGAAATAAATTTCTTGTGTTTTAATGAATTTCCCAAATATATATATATATAGGGGAAGTCCAACTTAAATCTTAAGCTATCTTTATTAGGAAATAAAATCTCTAATCTTGCAAATCAAATCTCATAGATTTGATTTCCATATATATCAAATCCTACATATTTGATTTTCCTATATATCAAATCCTACAATAATGTTCCATATATTATTATTGGAAATCGTATTTAATTGCTCAAAGAGAGCCCAGTGAAAATCTAGTTTTCAGCCAAGTCACTCCTTGCATCACCGCCCAAATTACGGGACATCCAATTTCAATGTTCACCAACCATCATCAACGATTAAATCATGTGTTCATAATTTTTTTAACAAAAATCAACAAACAAGGTTCGGTGAATTCAAGAACAGCAGTTGAACAACTATCGAGAAAGAAGCAGCAGTGCCATACCACCGTTGGTCGGACAAAATGAGCGACGCCAAGTGCCACGCTCTATCGATACCAGCAATGAACAAAAAACACCTAATTAACAATCACAATTGCGGAAAAATCGTCGAAAACTAACACAAAAGGGTCGAATCCCCGCCTCCAATGCGCGGTGATCTGCGAATCGAAACCTAAAGTTTTGAATCGCCATCTCCACCCATGAGGAGCCTTGTCGATTAACCCAGGGGTCGAATCCAATTCGCCCAAGCGAATGCGAGAGGGAATTTCATCACCGATGCAGCCGAAAGCGATGCACGATTAGATCGCCGCCGCTGAAGGTCATGGTGTAGTGAAGAACGCCACAGCGACGTTGGTTAGAATCGCCACCGTAGTGCGAGCTTCAAAGCCGTGGAGTGAGGGTTCGTAAACGAAACAAAGGCAATGCAAGGGGATTCGTCACCGACGCACACGGCGCTGCGGGTCCATGCGGTGGTCGTGAGGCGCAACGTAAGCTCCCGCCTCAAGCGACGCACCGCAGGCTTCCGCCGCCGAGCGGGTGGCGCAGAAATTGGGTAGGGTTTCAAAGAACCCTCGGTCAACAGATGCAAGAAAGACGGAACAAACATGGCAAACAAGTGGGTGTGTTGCAACTATTAAACAAATAAACGCACCCAGCCATAATAAACAATTGGTGCAAACCAAGTATGTGAACCAAAGACAAAACCACAATCGATGCGGTTGATATTAAAATCGACAGCACCCCAATTCAATTTATTAAAAAAATAAATTAATTGAGTTCAATTAAGGAATTAGTCAAGAGGGCCTGAAGCTCTGATACGACTGTTGGAATTTAGAGGCACGTAAACACGTAAAACATGAGAAGCGGAATTAAACAGTTCACCAACAACGAGCGTATAATTGCATAATTAAAATACGGATAAACATAAATAGAATCCTTATAGTTTTTTCATACACGAAATCCTCTACTATGACATCCACGTAACAATCGTTTACCAATTTGCATCGATTCGCCATTGTTGAATCCCAAGATGAATTTGCTAGGAAAATTCTAACTAGAGATTTTATGGAGAAATAAATTTCTCGTGTTTTAATGAATTCCCAAGGACTCATATATATATGGGAAGCTCAACTTAAATCTTAAGCTATCTTTATTAGAAAATAAAATCCCTAATCTTGCATATCAAATCCCATAAATTTGATTTCCATATATATCACATCCTACAGATTTGATTTCTCTATATATCAAATCCTACAATAATATTCTATATATTATTATTAGGAATCCTATTTAATTAAATAATAATAATAATTAATTTTAAATATAATTATTATTATATTCTCCATAAATTAAAATTTAATATATAATATAATATTTAATCAACCAACTATAATCGGTAAACCATATGCCCTCGTATATCGAGCGATTAGTCAAACTAACGGTCTTAATTGAACCCTAGACAATAAATCAAACATTCTCAATATATGAGGTACGTTGCGAGGAATTCTGCAACTATCTGTAACATGTAGGCTATTGTGATATCTTCCCATCATTCGCAAATACTCGATTAAGTCTTGAACATAATGAAGTGTCTATTCAAATAACTTAATCATGTTATCTCTAATCACTAATTGATCACGTATGTCACACTTCGCCATAAAGTCCAAGCTGACGTGCATGGGTCGTTGACTTAGATCCAATTATGATGAGAAGATGAGTAATCTCTCTAAATCCACATTGATGAATGAATAATATTCTTGGGTCAATTACCACGCACATGCATTTCGTGATGCACCCAATTCAAGTCATATCTACCCATGGAAGCGGTGTTGGTGTGTTGTCGCCGGCACCCAAATTATTTAATAAATTAAACCTTGTTAACCCACTGTGTAGTAGAGTAAGCAAGGGTAGATCCCTCAGGAGAATAGAAAATTTTAATTTATAATTCGTATATAAAAACAGTAATAAAAGGGAGGGGGGGTTGGATGATTTGTTTTATGATTAACAATTAAAAAGAGAATTGCATATTAAAAGTGTAAATGAAATATTCAATAAAAGTGAATTTCTAGCTCTCGGATTGCTTCCCCTTGAATGAAATGATTAACTGAATTAAACAATATACGAAATTATCTACTTAACTCGAATCTTGCCCCTAAACTAGTGTTACAACCAAACTAGTTCGGATTATTTCTTATGTTTAATTAATAAAGAAATATGATTTCTTATTAACCTATTCTAAGAATAACCTCAAAACATGTATTCGAGATTCAACTCTTAAAATGCATTAACGAATCAAAATAATAGGACAAACTAGACTATGAATACGAGACACTCGTTTCATACAATTTAGACTTCGTTATCCCAAGGTTACCCAATTTGCTACTCCAATTACACAATTATAACAATTACGAATTTATAAAGTGTAATTTAGCTAGAAGTAATTAATGATTAAAATTCAGGTGATCAAACCAAATTAAACCACTAATCAGACATGCATAGCATAAATCAAATAACAAAAAAATCGAGGTAAGCAAGAAAAAATGATACTAAATTAATCAAACATCAAAAACATTCAGGGTTCGGCTTTCCTTAAGCTAGAATATGAACTTAGCTACTAAACATGGCTAATGAAACTAGAATAAATAATATTGAAAACTTCAACAAATAAAATAAGTACTAAAGTTCTTGAATCACAACTCTCTCTAATGTTTCTTCCTTTCTTTCTTGATATTGAAATGCCCAATAGGAGAGGCTTTATATAGTACTCCATGTTAGTGTTAGTGTCCTAGAGACAATCCTTTGTAAGGACATAATACTCAGATAATATTCAGTATTGGTTTAATATTATTATTTGTTTAATATTAAATGTATGGCGTTACACTCATTAGAATATTATGTTTGGTTGTTTGAATTTATTCTTATATGTGTTCCCTTGAGTCATTGCTGTCATTGAGTGAGTGAGAACTCAGATGACTTAAGCATGATTCTTAAATAACCCCAATCGAGGATCATCAAGAAAGGGATATTGATGATGCAATGGAGATTGGTGTGCGATCTACATCATACTCTTAGAGAGTGTAGTAAGATCTCACTTACTACAAGATACTAGGTATCTCATGATGGATGCACAAATACCTTAGAGGGTATTGGTATACTCATCCGAGAAACCTTTTGATGTAGTTCCACTATATGTGTCTACGAGTGTCTCGGTTAGTGGGAGCGATGCGATACTCCTTTGACTTGAGGTCAATACGCACGACATGTATGGAGTGATGAACTTTGACCATGACCAATGCTTGCACCCTTCCATGGGCAGATACGGCTTGGATTGAGTTCATCACGAAGTGCATGTGCGTGGTAGTTGAGCCAAGAAAAGGATTCATTCCTCAAAGTGGATTTAGATAGAATACTCATCTTCTCATCATAATTGGATCGAAGTCATTGGCCAATGCACGTCAACTTAGACTTTGTGACTAAATTGATTAAGTTATTTGAATAGATACTTCATCATGTTCAAGACTAATCGAGTATTCGTGAATGAAAGGAGGAAATCGTAATTGTCCACGTTTCAGTTACAGGTAGTTGCATGTTTCTCGCAACGTACCTCATATATTGAGAATGTCTAATTTATTGACTGAGGTTCAATTAAGACCGTTAGTTTGACTAATCGCTTGGTATATGAGGGCTTATGGGTCACACAACAAGTAGTTTCCTTTTATGGATTATAGTTGGTTGATTAAATGTTAAATTGAATTTAATATTTAATTTATGGAGAAGTAATTAATAATAGATTAATTTGAAATTAATTATTATTAATATTTAATATTTAATTAAATTAGATTTAATTAAATAAGAATTTCCAATAATTATATTTGGAATATAATTGTAGGATTTAATGCATATGAAAATAAATCGTAGAGATTTTCATATAAGGCATTTAAATCCGTAGAGATTTATATTTAGGGAATTAAATTAAAAGGAATTAATTTAATTCAAGATTAGGGATTTTATTTCCCTAATTGGGCTAGCTTAGGGTTTAAGCTGAACCTCCCTATATATACAAGCTCTAGGGAATTCACAAACAATGTTACTTCATATTTTCTCCATAAAATCTAGAGTTTGGATTTTCCTAGCAAATCTGTCTCTGGATTCAACGCTGGCAAATCCGTGCAAGTCTATAACCGGGGATTACGTGGATACCGTAGTAGAGTAATTTGCGCTCAACCTACTGTAAGATTTCTCGTTGTGATTATTGTAATTTGTATGCAATTAATTTTTCATTGTTGGTGAACTATTATTTTCGCTGCGCATGTGATTACGTGCCTCTATATTCCAACAGTGGTATCAGAGCTCCAGGCTCTTGTTTTAATTGCATAAAATCTGATTTTTAAAATTAAATATTTTTTTAATAATCAGTGGGTAAGGTTTTTCTCATTAAACCTCACCCCTTGTTTTGTTTTTGTCCTTTCGTGTTGTTCGAGAATCCGAAAGTAGGGTTTCTCCCAATTTTCCGCTACTATTTGCCCTCGCATTCGAGACCTCGGCCAAAGCGATTGCTATCTGCGCATTGCGAGGTTCTAGGTTCGCCTCGTAAGCGCGCCGGGACCGGTATCTTCGACCCCCTTGAGACCCGATCTCGCCTTGGAGTCTTTGATCGTTTAAGCCGCGATTCATGGCGAATCGCCGCCGAATCTTTCCGATTTCGACGTTGGTCGATTGAACATACTAAATGGCTTGTCGGCGTGCCCGTCTCGATCACGTTTCAAAGGCGGCGCGTCACGGACTTTCGGGAAAATTCGATTGGTGACTCATTCGCCAAATCGTTGTGTTGTGTTCGTCGATTTTGAATTAGAGATCGACCAGGGGTGCGGCACCGTGCTTACCCCTCCGCCTCATCCGCATCAATGACGGGTCGCCCGCACGCTAGGCGTGGCGTTGGCGACCCCCGTCGAACCATTGGTCAAACCGTGTCGCGTCGCCTCGTTCAATTTTGTTCGTCTTCGTTGGGATCCGAACTGTTTCGATTGTTTTGGTTTCTTGTTTGGATTAAACGGATGAAATTAATTTGATTAAATGTGATGCAATTTTGATTCTGAAATTGGGTTAATTTGGTGTTTGGACTTCGAATTGGATTCGATTTGGTTGGGTGATGATGTAGGAGGGCTGTTTTGCAAATTCAATTTGAGACATGCCCTCCCGTGAAAATTTTAGAAATTGCACCTGAGCCCACATGATTAAAATAAATAAAAACTGAATTTTGGAATTTTATTGTATATAATTCTGAGTTTAAAATTCGGTTGGACCAAGACGATTAATTGGATTAATCAATTTTAATAATCTTAAAATGGATCTTTAATTAAAATTAAATTCATTTTCAAAGGACTTATTAAAAACCTACTGTTAACTTGTTTAATCATTTTTAAATTAGTTAACATTTAAGTCCACGTTATAAATGTTTGGGTAGGCGGCGCCCAAATAAATGTCTGACCGTGATAAATTCTTGGGTAGACGGCGCCCAAATATTTGTGAGTCCGTATACATCATGTTTAGGTAGGCAGCGCCCGTAATTGCTCAAATATGACTTAGACTTCATGGATCTCGATTAAGCAATTAATACCCCGTCTTTTAAAACGTTCCTCACTAAAATATGGTTTTCTCATTAACTTGATAAGATGTCTTCCATCGAAATTAAAAGTAAACCGGAGATTTCGTTCCAATGAGTACTTAAAGACCCTCATCTTTTGCTCGGATCTACATCTAACGGGACTTTTATAGGGACATGAAAATGTCGCTGCTTGATGGTTGTAAACCAACTTAATTTTGTTTCGCTAGCCCTCACGGGGAACAAAGGGTAAGTGACATCAGTCAAACTAGGTTCGACAACTAGGAGTTGCAATCTGGCAATTGGTTTGGAGACCTACCAGTTATGCTATCATAATGATCAGCCCTCGCTGGGATTATGATGGTGGTAATGTGGATCCTAGTCCATTATGATTTATATTTGATATAAATTCGTACTTTTATGATGAGGTCGTTAAGTATGTGAAAATAATGGAGACAAAATAAATTGAAAGGCCATGTTTATTTTGAATTGCTGAATATTGATCATAGGAATTATATGTTTTAATTCCCGTTTTATTTTATTTCTCTAGGATTGTTGAAATGAATAACATGTCATTGAGAAGCGTTTTGGAAATGAACAAGTTGGCTGGGCCAAACTTTCTCGACTGACACCGAAACGTTCGTTTGGTGCTCAGGCAAGAGAAGATTGAGTACGTGTTGGACACGCCAATCCCTGCTACCCCTGAGGCTGGTACTGAAGAGGCTGAAGCGTTCGACACTGCAGCCCAAAAGAAGCATCAGGAGGATGCTTCCCAGGCTCAGTGTGTTATGCTACTCGGAATGACTCTCGAGCTGCAAGGCAGCATGAGAAGATGCTTCCCTTCGAGATGATTAACCAACTGAAGGATCTCTTTGATTCTGAATCTCGTTCTGAGATTTATGAAGTGATGAGAGATTTGTTTAGATGTCGATTGTCCGATGGAGGGAAGGTTTCTCCTCATGTATTGAAGATGATATGGCTAATCGAGAAACTTGGCCGTCTGGGCATTGAGCTCAAGACCAACGTTGTTGTTTATGCCATTCTTCAGTCACTTCCCGATTCATATTTGAGTTTCGTAGTAAACTTTAATATGAATAAGACTGAATCGACCATGCTCGAGCTGCATAACATGCTCAAGACTTTTGAGTCCTCCACTGATAAAGAGAAGCCTGAACTCATGGTGAGTGCCTCTACTTCTTCTGGTCCGAAAGGAAGAAGAAACAGAGAGGCAAGGCAAAAAAAGGCTCTAAGCCTAGCTTCCTTAAGACCAAAGGTGGAATTCAAAAGAAGGATAGGCTGGACAAGGATGTATGCCTCCACTGTAAGCAGAAGGGGCATTGGAAGAAGGACTATAAGGTTCTAGCAGTTGAAAAGAAGACACAACCACTGGAACATGTATGTTTGTTATTGAGATAAACATGTCCACAAATGATACTAACTGCTGGGTATTGGATAACGGTTGTGGCTCACACATTTGTACTAATGTGCAGGGTTCAAGCATAGCAGGGCAGTTAGGCCGGGTGAAGTCGCCCTACACGTTGGGAATGGAGCAAGAGTTGTTGTTGAACGTGTTGGTGTTTATGTTTTAGACTTACCTTCTGATTTTAGACTTGAACTAAATAATTGTTATTTTGTTCCTTTTATTACCCGCAACATTATTACTATTCCGATGATGGATATTGAAGGTTTTTCCTTTCTTTTTGCAAATAATAATTGTTATTTTTCGCTTAATGGTGATGTGTATGGAAATGCTCATTTATCTAATGGTTTATATTTGTTGCATTGTGGACATAACATTCTTAATATAAAAAACAAACGACTCAAACTTAGTAATCATGAAAACCCGACTTACTTGTAATCAGAGGCTTGGTCATGCAAATGAGAATAGGATAGCAAGGTTAAGAAAGTTAGACTACTTAACCCCATTCGACTTTGAGTCTTATGGTAACTGCGAATCCTGTCTCAAGGGCAAGATGATACTTATTCAAAGAAAATCTTTCTCCCAACAAAATTCAACATTATTATCCATACCGGAAACTAATTCCACTTGCAAGATTTGGTATGATAAAACTTATGAACCTCCCAAGGGGGCAAATCAAGCAAGCGTACTTGCACACGATTCTTCGTATTAAATCTTAGCAATCACATGTGACCAATAATATTGCCCAAGATAAAAAGTATTGAATCTCTCGATTTTCGCTACCCATGATAAGTCAAAGCAATAGTTACCAATCACGTGATCCTATTTAAGGGGCGAAGATTAAGAAACAATGAACCACCGAGGTCTAATTCTTCTTTGTTGGGTTAGAAGAATTTATCCTCCTGTAGGTCCTATTCGGTAGCCGGTCATGCACTAGTGTAATCTCTTGGTCAAGACAAACCAATCCGAGCCTTACACCTCAACATTTCGCGATGGTTGTTCATTTCCATCTAGGTCGTGAATGGCGACTTATAGTTACAAGGGATTGTTAATTTAATCTTTTGTGATCGGTATCACTAAATTAACTTCTGATGTAACACGCATTTAATTATCGAAACAGTTATCAAATAAATATATATAACATTCAATCATATTTAAAGCATCAATTGATAAACAATTTATTTCGGTAAATAAGTCCGAAAATTCGGTTTCGATTATACAAAGTAAAAAGCATACTTTTTCAAAGATAATCCCAACAATCTCCCACTTATACTCAAAGTCTTTTAAGTATACTACAACATGTCTCGTAGTCCGTGACATCTAATGTCACCTACGAACCTAATAATTTCTCCCACTTATACTCAAAGCCAGTATAAAGCGGTCTTGACACCCATTCCACTCACATGTCTCTCGAATGTATTGAGGCAGGCGCTTTGTGAATGGATCCGCTAGTTGTCCCTCGACGCTATCTTTACCACATTTATATCTCCTCTCTTAACGATTTCTCGTATAAGATGTCTTTCCTTTAATGTGTTTGTTTGACTCGTGGACTCTTGGTTCTCTTGAATTTGCAAGTTGCCCGCCCCTAACAGATATTGCTAGACAAATTCGTAAGAACACCATCCAAGTCCACTAGGAAGATCTAGAACCCAATCGGTTCTTTTCATTCGCCTTCCAGCAGCTACTTACCCGACTTCTATGGTTGAGTCAATGATGCATTTACGCTTCACACTCGTCCATTTGATGGCTACACTTCCCAAAAATGGAAAACACTAATCGAGGCAGATAATTTCTGGAATCTAAGTCGATTGGAAATCCGAGTCCGTGGCCAGATGGGGATTGGAGTATCGATCGATAAATCAACATTCTATCCCGAGTTCTTTTTAGACACTTGAGAATGTTTTTAAGCGTAAATCCAATGCGCTTTCCCTGGGTTACTTTGATATCTTGCTACCATGCCTACGACAAAACAGATATCCGGTCTTGTACACAGCATTGCATACATAAGGTTTCCGACAGCCGAAGCACAAGGAATGTCTTTCATGTCATCTATCTCCTCTTGCGTCTTAGGGAACATTTTCTTGGATAGATGGATTCCAAGCCTGAAAGGTACGAATCCTTTCTTGGAATCTTGCATGCTGAAGCGTTTCAAGACAGTGTCTACGTATGAAACTTGCGATAACCCGATCATTCTTTTCTTGCGATCTCGACTGATCTTGATCCCAAGGATGTGTCCGGTTTTCCCTAAGTCTTTCATATCAAACTGTTTTGAAAACCATGCCCTTACGTCTGATCACACCTTCACATCGTTCCCGATGATCACAATGTTATCTACGTATAGTACTAAGAATACCAATGCAGTTCCGACACACTTTTATACACACAACTTTCAAAATCGTTTTGATCAAACCCATAAGACTTTATTACATGATCAAAACTTTGGTTCCAAGCTCTGGATGCCTGTTTGAGTCCGTAAATGGACCTCTTGAGCTTACAAACTAGGTGTTCTTGGCCTGTTTCAATGAAACCTTGGGGTTGTTGCATATAGATCACTTTATCAAGACTTCCGTTAAGGAAAGCTGTCTTGACATCTATTTGCCAGATTTCAAAGTCGAAATGCACAACAATCGATAAGAGAATACAGATGGACTTAAGCATGGCTACGGACGAAAAAGTTTCCTCATAATCGATCCCTTCTTTCTGAGTGTAACCTTTCGCCACTAGTCTTGCTTTAAAGGTTTCAACCTTCCCGTCCAGTCCTCTTTTCCTCTTATATACCCACTTGCATCTAATGGATTTGACCCCATTAAGTGGTTCGACTAGCTCCCACACTCTATTATGAAACATAAAACCCACTTTGGCTTTCATTGCTATTTGCCAAGAATTTGCATCCTTATCTTGGAGTGCCTCGTCATATGTCCATGGGTCTGATTCCGGGAATCAAGTCCGAGGACTCTCCTATTCTCATGAATCTCTCGGGCTGTCTAACAACCCTCCCACTATGACGAGGCTCCGGTTGTGAAAGCGTATCGTTTGGTATATCATCTAGTACAGTTGGCACTGAGGTTTGCCCTCTAAGCTCATTTAAGGTAATCTCACTTCTGGGTTTTCTTTGGTTCATATAGTCTTCTTCCAAAATTCTAAAGTGGGTGCGGATGACCACCTTTTGATCTTCGGGACTATAGAACATACACCCTTTTGTTCTCTCGGGGTATCCTACAAACAGCCTTAATTCTGATCGAGGATCCAAGCACCAAGTTCAGAATGTAAGTCGTTGTTTCCAAGGTTTGACCCCAGAACGACTCGGGAAGATTCGAATAACTCATCATTGATCTAACCATTTCCAAAAGAATTATGTTACTTCGCTCTGCAACCCTGTTTTGTTGAAGGGTATCGGGTGCAGTGAGCTGGGATACAATCCCTTCATCAGATGAGTAGTTCAAAAATACATCGCTGAGGTATTCGCCTCCACGATCAGATCGTAGAGACTTGATACGTTTTTCCCTATGATTCTCTGTTTGAGCCTTAAATTCTTAGAATTTCTCAAAAGGCTCATATTCATGCTTCATAAGGAAAATGTACCATGAGTGATCATCAATAAAATTACTCATAACCTCCTCTTGCTTTGGTTGACATTGGACTATATACATCTGTGTGAACGATCTCTAACACTTCTTTGGCCCTATTCCCCTTGGCTCCAAATGCCCTCTCGGTCATATTACTCTCCAAACATGATTCGCAGGTTGGAATCGGTTCAATCTTGGAGAAGCCCAAGTGAACCGTCTCTCACCAACCTTTGGATCCTCTTTGGATTTATATGACCCAATCTTAGATCCCAAAGAAGTGTCTCGTTCACGTCTGGTGAACGTTTTTCTTTTCTCGGAAATAGTTGATGTGTTATAGGATACATTTCGTGAGTGGTGTGCACAGTTAATTGTATAGAGATTATTCAACAACGTTCCATGACAGATAAATTTATCAAAAAAAAAAATGGTAACAACTTTATTAAAAAGTAACCAAATATCCATCATTAAAAGTTTAGAAACTAAAAACGAATTCTTTCTAAAATCCGGAACGTAAAGAATATCTCAAAAAATTAAAACTCTGTCTTCAAAAGACATGTGCACTTCTCCCACTGCTTCAGCTGCCACTCTTGTAGCATCGCCCAGTGTGATGAGGACCTCACTCCCACTAAGTTGCCGGGTCCGCTTGAACCCCTACAATGTGAAACAAACATGATTAGTGGATCCCGTATCCACCACCCACAAAATGGGAGGCATACTCCGCTAAACAAGTTTCAAACAACTAGTGCGTGAGTATTACCTTTCTTTCCTTTCCTTTTGGAATCGGAACAGGCTGACCTCGATTGTCCTACTCTCCCGCTTTCCAAAGTTTTCCTCATACTTGATCCCATGCTTTTATTTGATGTTGAGTCTTCTTGGTTTAACCTTCTTCTCTTTTCATCATCCTTATCACCACTTGATCTAGAATGAAGAGAAGATTTCCGTTTTCCCAAGTTCTTTTCCTCGCGCTCCACTTCCTTTTCAACCAAAGTCAAAGCATTTACAATATCCTCCACTGTCAAATCTTGATCTTCCATTAGATACTCAAGATAGTGGTGATTATAGCACTTTGGTAAGGATTGGAGAATGAAATCAATCTTAGCATTGAAGCCATATTTTTCGCCGAGGATCTCAAGTTCCTCAAATAGCACCATAACCCTAAGGGCGTCTTTGCTTTTTGCGACCAAATCCCTTTTTCCAATTTTAATCGAAGCAATTTCTTGCTTCACACTTTGGATCGCCATATGGATTGCATTGTCCAGAACATCGCTTCGAGATTCTTTAAGATGTCTGCGGTGACTCATATTCTTGATGAAGGTGCCTCAACGCATCTGACAGATGTGCCAGAATTGTTTCCTTCATCAAACCGTTTGCCAGCTCCCATTCACCATAAATCATCTCATCCCATATTCCGGCATCCTTAGTTGGTTTTTCGGGTTTTGGTGAATCAAGTACCCATTCGGAAGATGATGCGGTTAGGACATATTTTAGTTTGTGTTTCCAACCAAAATAGTTTTTACCAAAAAGCAAAAGGTCTTTAGGTATATTCGATAGTGGATTAGAAGGTTGCGACATGCTGAACTGAAATAAATAATAACATGCATAAGCACAAATATATCACTAGGTTTGATCACATGCATCATATTAAAATCTCAAAAAAAATATGAACATACATCAGCCAACATCTCAAAAGCAGTTTAAATAAGCTGGCGTGGGGTGGGTCATTATTTAAACACATTCAAGCAGGTTACAAACAAGAACAATTACAAACCTTTAATATCCAGATTAATAGTTGGCTCCCACTTGACCAATATAAAATTGACAGGGACTTCGGGGAAGTATATGCATATCAATTTTATACCTAAGTAATAACCATGATTAAATACAGGATTACTATTTTGCTTTGATCGAGCCTCGTGGGGAGGGTCATAAATCGCCACTAGTAATAACCCACAATCATCCGTTTGGAATTCATTCATGTGAAAGCTATCTTTTGACCGTCTAGGGGGGAATTTCTCCAAAAGAATTCACAAATAAATAAATCATGGAGGTCGAAATTAATTCAATTTTATTATCAGGAATAAAATTGTCAATTAATTATTTAAACATACTTAGTAATTTTGAAGGTGAGATTTTTCCATTTGGCAACCTCATGCAAACACATTTAAACAAATAAATAAAGCATAAGATAGCACAAATAAATCAAGCAAAAGCAGAAAAATAAACATATTGGGCACAAATTATCCAATTGTCATGGTTTGATTTTTTTTCTTGGCTTGATCTTGAAGAAAACACGTCTCAAATTTCTCCCACTCATTCGTCTCGAAAAAAATACTTACCGTCTCGAACCGCCACGCCAAGTAGCTCAGATCGGGATGCACGTCCAAGATCCGGCCGCCACTGCCTAGACATTTCTCGGTCTTTCGACCGCGCCGGCGAGAAGCGCCCCTTGATGCCTATCGGCGCCTCGGCGAATGTCGGCCCGAGATCTCGGCCGAACAGCAGCGCAGCCAGTAGCGCATCCGCGTGGCGCCCAGCCTCCGCCTCGCCCGCGACCTCGGCGATGCCAGCGTATCGCCCGAACTTCGCCCTACCCGTATACATCGCCCGTCCATTTCGGCTTTGGGCGTGTCTGTGTCAGCGTCGTCGCCTAGCGCCCGCCCATCTTGTGTGACCCTCCTCTGGCGTGCTCGGCGCCCGACCTCTCCTGCGCCCATGCGTGCCAGGTAGCGCCCGCGCCACCCTCGCTGGTTACGGATTTACGTCCTTTAATTCTTCGTCTCTTACGATTTCGATCCGGTTACAATTTATTTACAAAAATAAATAAACCTAGATCTGAACTAGTTTATTACATTGATCAAATCAAACAAATCTGGTCTACTGCGTGGATTTTCTCGCGAGGCAAAATAAATCCGAGCGAATCGAATTAAAAAACCACGATTTATATGCATGCATAAATAAACACATTAAAATTCATGACAATTGGATACGCAAAAGCAGATCTAATGGTTCTACTATCAATTTCAAATTTAATGTTCACGAATTAAATTACAATTTAAAAAAATTGAGCAAAAAACCGTGGCTCGATGCAATTGTTGGGGAATGAGTTACCTGAGATCTATTAGGGTGAATATTTAAATACAAATTTAATTCTTTAATTATTACTAGCATGAATTAATCCTATATTAATTCAAATAATAATTGCAACAACATATCATGCATATAAAAAGCCACGTAAAACCCACGACGGAATCTACGGGTTTCACGTGAACGTACCTCTCTCTTGATGGCAATGACTTGATTCGGACGGACTAACCAAAAGGACTTCCCAAGTATTCCCTTAGCCCTTGCTCAACTATCCGATGGAAGGACACTTGTCGAACAATTAACAAAAGGAAAAAATAAACTTTGTTGCACCACCTTTGTGGATTTGCTAATTTTTCCAGCACATGGAATTGTACTTGGGAATGAACTAATCATCCCCTATTTATAGGAGAGGAGGGGGTCGAAATTCTTGTAGAAAAACAATGTGGGAAAAGACTTTTC
Organism: Stenogyne calaminthoides; assembly: GCA_037126765.1. Classification (NCBI taxonomy): domain Eukaryota; kingdom Viridiplantae; phylum Streptophyta; class Magnoliopsida; order Lamiales; family Lamiaceae; genus Stenogyne; species Stenogyne calaminthoides. The sequence continues at coordinate 5,241,836 of JBBCBC010000022.1, read as the reverse complement.
TTGGTCACCAAGAAATCTTCAATATATCTTCTATATTCTTTTTCCCATAATTAAAATATTCCACAAAAATCCCACCTCCTCTAATTACAGATTTTTCGAAAATTTAATATGCAAGATTCCAAGATTTGGATCTTCTTGAACTTATGAGATATTCTTGTATTTCAAGAAATAAATATCTTCCATAATATCTTTTCAAGAAAATCTTTCTTGCCCATTATATTTCCAAATTTTCGAAAATTCAATATAGATAACCTAGTGGGAGATTTCTTGAATTTAATGAGATAATCTTGTATTCCAAGAATACATATCTTCATTCCATAACAAAATTCAAAGAAAATCTTTCTCCCAACATATCTATAAATTTCGAAATTTTTGGTTGGAAAATTAAGCAACAATATTTATTTTATTTTAATCACCTTTTTCAGTTATTGGACTATTTGTTGGGCTACTCAGGGTGCCTTTAGGAGAATTAAGATTGGACCTTCTAATGAATCTTGAATATCTAATATTGAGCCACAATATAATTCAAGCCCATAAATATTAATTAATCCCACTACATAATTAATATTGCACTATCCATCTTAACCCATATTACGGTCAATATGGCTCCGGTCATTATTTTCCGTGTTTAAGATTATCTATACCATTAATTAATTCAAGCGGCTTTGAAATAGCTTTCGTTAATTAATATCTTTTGTCCTTGGTCGAGGAACGGTTCAACATTATTATCCATCTGGGAAACTAATTCCACTTGCAAGATTTGGTATGATAAAACTTATGAACCTCCCAAGGGGGCAAATCAAGCAAGTTGCATTACACACGATTCTTCGTATTAAATCTTAGCAATCACATGTGACCAATAATATTGCCCCAAGATAAAAAGTATTGAATCTCTACGATTCGCTACCCCATGATAAGTCAAAAGCAATAGTTACCAATCCCACGTGATCCTATTTAAGGGACGAAGATTAAGAAACAATGAACCATCGAGGTCTAATTCTTCCTTGTTCGGTTATGAAGAATTTATCCTCCCAGAGGTCCTATTCAAATAAGATCACCATGCACTAGTGTAATATCTTGGTCAAGACAAACCAATCGAGCCTTACACCTCAACCTTTCGCGATGGTTGTTCATTTCCATCTAGGTCGTGAATGGCGTACTTATAGTTACAAGGATCAATTAATTTAATCTTACGTGATCCTGGTATCACTAAATTAACTCTGATGTAACATAATTTAATTATAAATCGAAACGATTATGCACGATAAATATATATAACATTCAATCATATTTAAAGCATCGATTGATAAACAATTTATTTCAAATAAATAAGTGCGAAAAATCCGGTTTCGATTATACAAAGTAAAAAGCATACTTTTCAGTATAATCCCAACACATACCCCATACGAGCTATGGCATGGCAAGAAGCCAAATTTCTCTCACATTAGAACATGGGGTTGCCCAGCGTTTGTGAAGAAAATGTTCACTGATAAGTTGGAAGCAAAAGGTGAAAAGGGTTATTTTGTGGGATATCCTAAGGAAACTAGAGGATATTATTTCTATCTACCTCAGAAACAAACAGTGATTGTTTCAAGGAATGCTAAATTCTTTGAAAAAGACTACGTCTTCAATGAACAAAGCCATAAGACGATAGAACTTGAAGAAATTCAAGAACCAAAACTTAACAAGGAGATTGATGTCTTGTCAAAGCAACGTGACAAAGAATCAGTGGGAGCATTCAGCAGCTCACATGGTGGAAGTTTATCACTAAGTGATCCTCTTTCAACCAGTGGGAGCGTAATTGGAGTTGCATCGCCTTGAGCAGCGGACTCAAGTGAAATTTGAATGAGAATAACATAGTTCAAACTCTCGCCCAAGAGGCATCCGGAAGTGCTCAAGGAGCATCCGGAAGTGTTTCTCTTGAGGCCTCCCAGGTCGACGATGAAATCGCTGCACCACAAAATTTTCACGATCAGAATATGCAGTCTGAGCAACCATAACTCCATAAGTCCACTAGAGTTCGTAATCCACCCACAAGATATTATGGCTTCATCGTAGAGGAACATGATGACGTGGAGATCCCGGATAACGACGAACCTAGAACTTACATTGAGGCAACATTAGATGTTGACTCAAAGAAGTGGCATGAAGCCATGAAATACGAGATGGACTAGATGTACGTCAATCAAGTTTGGGACTTGGTTGAATTGCCGAAAGGGGTTAGACCCATAGGTTGCAAGTGGGTCTTCAAACGGAAGACCGATGCAAATGGTAAAGTACAAACCTACAAGGCTAGGTTGGTGGCGAAAGGTTACAGTCAACGCGAAGGCATTGACTATGATGAAACTTTCTCACCAGTTGCTAAGATCAAGTCCATTCGAATTTTACTTGCGGTAGCAGCACATCTAGATTATGAGATTTGGCAGATGGATGTCAAAACAACTTTCCTCAATGGCAACATTGATAAGGAAGTGTTTATGACTCAACCTAAAGGTTTCATATCAAAGTCAAAATTTAATCTCGTGTGCAAGCTTAAACGATCCATTTATGGATTGAAGCAAGCTTCTAGGAGTTGGAATATCCGATTTGATGAAGCTGTCAAATCATTTGACTTCGTCAGAAACTCGAAAGATCCATGCGTCTATCGAAATGATGTGGGAAGAATATTGTGTTCATAGTTGTGTATGTCGATGACATACTCATTACGGGAAATAATATCCCACTCATGCAGTCCGTGAAAGAATGGTTGTCAAGGAACTTCATGATGAAGGACCTTGGAGAAGCCTGCTACATCTTAGGGATCAAGATCCATAGGGATAGATCCAAGAGGATGTTGGGACTGACACAGTCCACCTACGTAGACAAGGTATTGAGGCGATTTTCGATGGAGAACTTTAAGAGAGGTTCTCTACCGACATGTCATGGGATAAAGTTATCTAAGAAGGATTGTCCTTCTACAGAAGTTGACATCCAGAGCATGAAGGATATACCATATGCATCTGCAATTAGATCCATCATGTACGTCATGACTTGCACTAGGCCAGATGTGGCCTTCGCTGTCAACACTACTGGTAGATACCAACAGAATCCGAGTGAACCCTACTGGATTGCTGTCAAGAGCATTCTTAAGTACCTTAGACGTACTAAAGAGCGTTTTTAGTCTACGGAGGTCAGTCAGAGCTAGTCGCTGTCGGCTATGCTGACGCAAGTTTCCAATCCGATTGTGATGATTACAAGTCACAATCGGGTTATGTCTTCGTTCTCAATGGTGGGGCGGTTAGTTGGAATAGTTCCAAGCAAGATACTACCGCTGATTCAACAACCGAAGCTGAGTACATTACTGCGGCGGAAGCTGCCAAAGAAGTTGTCTGGATAAAGCATTTCTTAAATTAACTAGGGGTAGTTCCGAGTGCCAGCAGTCCAATAAAGTTGTATTGTGACAATATTAGTGCGGTTGCGCAAGCTAAGGAACCGAGATCCAATAACAGAAACAAGCATGTACCGAGGCGTTATCACTTGATAAGAGAGATAATCGCTAGAGGAGAGATAGAGTTAGAACGTGTCCCCACGGAAGATAACCTGGCTGATCCTTTCACCAAGGCTTTGAGTGTTCATGTACACACTAGATATTTTGATGGTCTAGGGGTTAAACATGTAGGTGATTGACTCTAGTTCAAGTGGGAGATTGTTAGTGTTAGTATCCTAGAGACAATCCTTTGAAAGGACATAATACTCAGATAATATTCAGTATTGGTTTAATATTATTATTTGTTTAATATTAAATGTATGGTGTTACACTCATTAGAATATTATGTTTGATTGTTTGCATTTATTCTTATATGTGTTCCCTTGAGTCATCGCTGTCATTGAGTGAGTGAGAACTCAGATGACTTAAGCATGATTCTTAAATAATTTCAATCGAGGATCATCAAGAAAGGGATATTGATGATGCAATGGAGATTTAGTGTGCGATCTCGCATCATACTCTTAGAGAGTGTAGTAAGATCTCACTTACTACGAGATCTTAGGTATCTCATGATAGATGCACAAATACCTTAGAGGGTATTGGTATACCCATCCGAGAAACCGTTTGATGTAGTTCCACTATATGTGTCTCACGGGTGTCTCGGTTAGTGAAGGAGCGATCGCGATACTCCTTTGACTTGAGGTCAATCATACGACATGTATGGAGTGATGAACTTTGACCATGACCAATGCTTGAACCCTTCCATGGGTAGATACGGCTTGGATTGAGTTCATCACGAAGTGCGTATGCAGTAGTTGAGCAAGAAAAGGATTCATTCCTCAAAGTGGATTTAGAGAATATTCATCTTCTCATCATAATTGGATCGAAGTCATTGGCCAATGCACGTCAACTTAGACTTTGTGACTAAGTGTGACAATAATGATCAATTAGTGATTTGAGATAAATTGATTAAGTTATTTGAATAGACACTTCATCATGTTCAAGACTAATCGAGTATTCGTGAATGAAAAGGAATTAATTTAATTCAATATTAGGGATTTTATTTCCCTAATTGGGCTAGCTTAGGGTTTAAGTTGGGCCTCCCTATATAGACAAGCTCTAGGGAATTCACAAACAACGTTACTTCATATTTTCTCCATAAGATCTAGAGTTTGGATTTTCCTAGCAAATCTGTCTCGGGATTCATTATTTGGAAAATCCGTGCAAGTCTATAATCGGGGATTACGTCGATACCGTAGTAGAGAAATCTGCGCTCAACCTACTATAAGATTTCTCGTTGTGATTATTGTAATCTATATGCAATTAATTGTTCGTTGTTGGTGAACTATTATTTCCTCTGTGCATGTGATTACGTGTTTTACGTGTCTCTATATTCCAACACTCCAAGGACCTCAAATCTTGCAAGAATTTAAATCCCTAATTCATTGTCTTCCTTGATGTTAGCTCGCATGGCCCAATTCTTTAGCAATTTAGTAATGAATGGTAATGAATGGGCAGTATTTGTGCTCGATTTTTCGGTTGATTTGTCCACTGTTGCATGTTTCTATGGTTCCGGTATACACGTTACTTGCATCCAATTTGCCAATTTTTCTCCAACTAAGAAGGACTCCAAAAACAGCCTGAAATCCACAGAAAACACAAAATCAAAGTATCAAGACCAAAATATAATAAGTCGAGTAAAAGAAAAATAATAGGAAATTAATAACCACAAAATGATTATAATTAACTCAATAATAACTCATCAAACTCGACTTATTAGGTGTAAGCGTCGGTCATTGTCAAAGTTCATCACTCCACACATGTCTTGCGTATGGACCTCAAGTCAAAGGAATATCACATCGCTCCCACTAACCGAGACACCCGTAGACACATATTATGGAATTACATCAAACGATTTCTCGGATGGGTATACCAATAACCTCTAAGGTATCTGTGCATACATCATGAGATACCCAGTATCTCGTAGTAAGTGAGATCTTACTACACTCTCTAAGAGTATGATGTAGATAGCACACTAATCTCAAATGAATCATCAATATCCCATTCTTGATGATCCTTGATCGGGACTATTTGAGAACCATGCTTAAGTCATCTAAGGTCTCACACCCTCAATGACAACATTGGTTCATGGGAACACTTACATAAATAAATACAAACAATCAAACATAATATTCAAACAAGTGTATTGTCATACATTAATATTAAATGAACTATAATATTAAGTCAATCTGAATATCATCGAGTATTATATCCTTATAAATGATTGTCTCTAGGACATTAATACTAACATAAACATGGCTGACCAAAACTGCCCAAAATTCAAATCCGAATTTGAATATAATGTAACTCATATTTGCACTGAATTCTGCTTCAGAAACTGCCATGCAAAATAAACCTTTCGAAACTGCTCTTAATTTAAACAGTTACATGCACATGCTGGAAATAAATTTGAGGCAAAAATCATTTTGCCTGTCCGCCCGCACTTGCACACAAGTTCACACCTCGAAGCCCAATTTCGGTCATGATATTTTGCAACCCCCCTTCTATGCGCCCGCGTGGAGGTTGTAGTATAATCATAATATTAATTTACTACACTCACATGACACTACAAAAACGATTTAGAGACGATTTTAGAGATGAAAAAACCATCTCAAACCTCTAGTTGAGACGGATTTGCGGCGGTTTTTTTTCCATCCCTAAATCAAGGCGCTCAAATTTAGAGATGTTTTTTCAAGATTCCATCTCAAATCTAAGACGGTTCAAACCATCTTAAATTGACCCGGATCCACCCCATTTCGGGTTAAATTTTCGTCACTATTCCGTCTTAAATCCATCGCATATTTCCGTCTCAAAATTTCAAAGTTTTGAGACGGAATAATCGTCTCAAATATCTTCAAAAATTACGACGAAAAAACAGTCCCTAAACCGTTAATATTTGAGACGGAAAAAAACCGTCTCAAAATTAAAATGTAATAAAAAACTCGGCAGATATTTGAGACAGATTTGGGATGGCAAAAATCGTCTCAAATTTATTTTTTTTTAAAAATGGCTCTGGTAATTCGAACCTGCGCCGCTAGGTAACCGGAGCAGGTGTTGAACCACCCGAGCCGCGAGCTGCAAACCACTAACCACTAAACCACGTAGTATATAAGTCTTCCAAGGCTTGTAATTAAATTCGTGAATTCCGCGACCTTCAGGAATCGAACCCCCATTGGTTGAGCGACAGGGGTTAAACCACTCGGACACTTGATTTCATTCGTTTAGTTTACAACTTTAATTGTATATGTAGACAAATTAAATAATTAAAAAAAAATTGTATCAATTTCTATATATATGTTCATTAATTCCACATCTTTTAAAATTAAAATTATTTTTTATTATTTATAAATTCTATTAAATTATGTTTTATTATTTTAAGGGTTTAATTCTAAATAAATACACGATCTTTGGACCAAATATCAATTTAATCACGACCTTTAAAATTATTGTATAAAAGCCCAACCTTTGACGTTGTTGCAAATTAATACACATTTTTTTCCGGCCGTGAAGAGATGATGTGGCTCACCAAAACTATTGTTTTTCATATGTCAGACTACACGTAGGATGAAATGTCTAAATCATAAATATAAAAATATTAAAAAGGTGAATTAAAAACAAAATAAATAAAATCTAAAAAAATAAAATAAATTATTAAATCTGAATTCCAAACCTTAAAAGCTAATTCTCGCCGTCAATGTTTCAAAATTAAATATGTTCTCATGTTCCAAAATTAAACAAAATTAAATGTAATCCCTTAATTTCTCTTCCCCCTTCAGTCCACCCATTGTCTATTGTTACTCCCTCAACCCCTCCTTAAACTAAATTTATGAATTGCTTATTGAGATTTGATCAATTTTATGAAACGGGTAGAAATTTTATTTGCGATTGATTTTATTTTAATTGTTGTTTTATCGATGTGTAGTTCTTCAAATTTGAGGTAAAAAAAAAATTCTTTCCTTCAAATCTGAACCAAATTCACGTATGCGATTATGGGGATAGGGATTTTCTTTGAGAATTCTGTGATTTTGGTTCAAAATCCAATTTTGGGGATTCAAAGAACCCAAATTTGGGGTGGAATATGTGGTTTTGCGATTATGAGGGTTTTGGGTTTTGTAGAACCAATCGACTTTTTGGTGAAAATGCGGCGGTGCAAGGGCGAAGATGAAGGGATGATGAAGATGAATTGTTTGGTTTTTTTTTTATTTATATTTTAATTTTTTTTTTTGAGATTTTAACTTCTTTTAATTATTATTTTTATTTTAATTTATTTCAAAAGTGTTAACGATAGAGGATGTGTAATATGATGTGGAATAATTAAAAAATATTATTTAATATGTATCATCTTAACTGGCAAGTATACACATGCTCCGGTAAGCCACGTCACCTCTTCACGGTCGGAAGAAAAAAACGTGTATCGATTTGCAACAATATCAAAGGTTGGGTTTTAATACAATAATCTTGAAGGTTGTGATTAAATTGATATTTCGTTAAAAGGTCGTGTATTTATTTAGAATTAACCCTTATTTTAAAATTTGTATTTCTAATTATCTTACCTAAAAATTTTAAATTCTCCTCCAATTTAAATTTAAAATTTCTTTATTTATATAACCTTTATATATTATAGATGCTAATTGTTTTATTTTTTATATTAATTTCTACTTTAGTTATGTTATACTTAGTTAAAATCTAATTACAGCTAAAACTAAATTTATTTATTAAAAAAATTAAATATGCAAATAATTATCAATATTAAAATGATAGTCAATGTGCTTACAAATTAAAAAAATAATTATTCTTCGTCATCCTCATCATCATCATCATCATCATCATCATCATCATCATCATCATCATCATCTACTTCATTATTCTCATTCTCATTTTCGTCTTCGTTCAATTCCTCCTCGTCCCTCTCAATTTATACCATATCTGGATTTGTAAATGTTAAGTCTACAAAAAGACCAAAATCTCCAGAATGCACCTCAGTTTGAGTCTCTATACCTTACTTTGGAATTAAATTTCTTCTTCCTCATTATTTTCATTAGTCTTAGGAATTTCCACCAATGACCTTGCTTTTACTTTGCAAACAACCATCCAGTCATTATTTGACCGCGCCCCGAGGTATGTGCAATAGTATACTTGAGATACTTGAACAGAAAGTACAATGGATCATACCCCAGATATTTTCTTTTTGGAGTAACATCGACCAGTTGTAATTTGAATGGATTCTTGTTCTGTATCTGACGGATCAAACCAATCACACTTGAACAACACTACGTTCTTTGCAAGATATCCCGAACATCCTACTTCAACAACTTCCTGCAGCTCTCCATAGTAATCACATGGATCTGCATTAAAGTTTACACTCTTAATGCAAACAACATTATTTGTAGTCGTTTTTGTAGATGCACACTCAATCTTATGAAACTTGTAGCCATTTACATAATACCCGCAGTACGTGGTAACACGGAGTAGTGGTCCTCTACTGAGATCCCTTATAAATTGATTCTCAAAATTGTGAGACAGACCCTATAATTAAATATTTAAGTATATAATAAATTATATGTGTATATATTATATATAAAATAAATTATATAATAAATGATACTCACATAATTTTGGAACCATCCTGCAAATTCACGACAAATGTAGCCACCTACTTCGTCATTTGTGATATTTGGGTTTTCATGTTGTAGCTTTGTTGTATAGATCCTTATTGAAAACAAAATACAATTGTTCACATCAATCAACTCAATTAATTATTTATTCAAAAGATAAACATAAATTTAATACTTACTGGATGTACTGTTGGATCTCGTCGCAATTCAATAACACATATGTGTGTGCAACTTCAGCCTTTTGTTGGGATAACCAGTGTCGTTTGGCCTTTTTTTTTTTCAAAGGTCGACCTGGAAACTTAAATATAGACAAATTACCTTCGAGATCTCCATCGACATTGTCCGTGCCTCTACCATCATAATTACGTGGCTCATTTCTCAACCTCGTCTTAACATGATCCTCAGAATAATACGAACAAAATGATGTAACCTCTTCATTCAAATAAGCATTAACAATCGATGCTTCAATCTTGGCATTTTGTTTAGCATTGAGCTTCAAATTATGGAGATACCTACACATATTAAAAGTGATTGGGAAATTATTAAAGTTGTACTACTTAAAGTGATTTAGCATATGTATAATATATATGTATATATAAATTTTTACCTCTCAAATGGATACATCCACCTGTATTGCACTGGACCAACAATTTTGGCTTTATATGCTAAGTGTGCTGGTAAGTGTTCCATTGAATCAAAAAAGCTTGGTGGGAAAATGTGATCCAACTTGCGCAAATTCACTGGAATGTCTTTATCTAAATGGATCATGTCAAACTGTAATCATTGTTGAAGTTAAATCTCGGAAGAATAGACAAAATTCAGTTATAGCCCCCCAGAAAGTTTTCGGAAGAAATTCCCTGATTGCAATCGGCAACAGCCGCTGCATAAACACGTGACAATCATGACTTTTCATCCCTGACACCTTCCCGTTTGTTGTGTTTACGCAACAACTCAAGTTTGACATGTAATCATCCGGAAAGTTCAACTCTTCAATCCACTAACACAATGTTAGTTTTTCATCCTTATCAAGTGTGTAAGTGGCCTTCAGATATTTTCCCTTCCTCTCATCCTTTTTGAAAGTTTTACGATTGCATATTGTATTCAACTCATCGCGAGACTTTGAAGTGTCTTTTATCTTGCCTTCTGTATTCATAATTGTGTGGAACTCATTATCAAACACATTTTTTTCGGTATGCATCACATACAGGTTGTGTCGAATCAAAAGTGAGCTCCAGTAGGGCAAATCCCATAAAATACTCTTTTTCTTCCAACCACTAGTTATATGTTTATTCCAATCCGCAGCTTTATCTTTTGTTGGTATTTCCAATGCCTTCCGATTAATTTCAAGCAACATTCATTCGCATGTACGAATTTAAAACATGAGCTTATATGAGATTGTGATTTCAAAACACGAGTTTACAAGTATATTAATAATAACACATTAATAAATTAAAAAAATACATGTCCAATAGGTTGGTGTTTTCTTTATAATTTCTACGCCTTTGATGAATGAAAGTTTATTCCTTCGAAAAGGATGATCATCGGGTATACACTTTCGATGGTTGTCAAACTATGAGACTTTTCTGCTAATCGGAAGACTGAAAACATCAAAATGGTCCATGTAGTGCGGACATGCTTGTTTTCCAGCAGTACTCCACCCTGATAACATAGAATATGTTGGAAAGTCGCTAATGGTCCATATCGCGGCTCGCATCGTGAAGTTTTGCTTTCTAAAAACATCGTAAGTTTGCACTCCTTTCTCCCACAAATATATCAAGTCTCTTATCAATGACTGAAGATAAACGTCTAGCTTATCCTTTGGATTTTTGGGCCCGACACCAATACAATGAGGAAAATAGATTGGGGCTTCATGCACATCCATGGAGGTAGGTTATAAGGGGTCAATATTACGGGACACAACGAATACTGCTTACCAAGCATACCAAATGGACAAAAACCATCAGTGTTAAGACCTAACCTCACATTCCTAGGTTCATTTGCAAGATCAGGGAATACAGAGTCAAGATGTTTCCAAGAAATCGAGTCTGCAGGATGTCGCATCTCTCCAGAAGTAGGGTCAACTGATTTTGTTGCATACCATGTCATGTGTTTAGCAGTGGCACTAGATTAATACAATCTCATCAAACGAGGGATGATAGGAAGATAATGCATTTTCTTATATGCCATTTTTTTCTTCACGTACATCTTCATCCTCTTAAATCGACCACCAGTCCTCATCCGACGAGCCTCTTTGAATATGACCACAAACTCTACATGATCAAGCTTCTTATCTTCATCATTAACCTAGTATAGCATGCAACCATTACCACAAAAATCAATACTCTCAACCTGTAGTCCCATATCATTCAACAATCTTTTACTATGATATTCTTTTTTAGGAACTTTATTACCTGGGGGGCATACTTCACTGAACAATTGACATATCTGATTGAATGCTCTTACTGAAAGTTTGTTCTCAACTTTGATGGCCATGAGTCGAGCATTGAATGACAACTGTGAATGAGTCGAGTATCCATCATACAAGTCTTGATCAGCTGCTTTCAACATTTCGTAAAACTTTGTTGAATTATCATTTGGTTCCTCCTCCATATCTAAAAATTGAAACTGGGGAGGTGTTGGGGAATGAGTTGCACAGATCTATTCGGGGTGAATATTTAAATACAAATTTAATTCATTAATTATTACTAGCATGAATTAATCCTATATTAATTCAAATAATAATTGCAACAACAAATCATGCATATAAAAAGCCACGTAAAACCTACGCATGCGGAATCTACGGGTTTACGTGAACATACCTCTTGGGATGGCAGTGGCTTCGGTCGGACGGACTAACCAAAAGGACTTCCCAAGTATTCCCTTAGCCCTTGCTCGACAATCCGGTGGAAGGATACTCGCGAACAATTAACAAAAGGAAAAAAAATAAACTTTGTTGCACCACGTATGTGGATTTGCTAATATTTCCAGCACATGGAATTGTCCTTGGGAATGAACTAATCATCCCCTATTTATAGGAGAGGGGTGGGACGAAAATTTAGTGATATTTCAATGTGGGAAAAGACCTTTCTTGGTCACCAAGAAATCTTGAATATATCTCCTATATTCTTTTTCCCATAATTAAAATATTTCACAAAAATCCCACCTCCTCTATTATGGCATAATTTTCGAAAAAATAGTGTGCAAGAATCCAAGATTTGGATCTTCTTGAATTTATGAGATATTCTTGTATTTCAAGAAATACATATCTTCCATAATATCTTTTCAAGAAAATCAAGAAAATCTTTCTTGCCCTCTATTTTCCAAAAATTTCGAAAATATCACTATGTATAACCAAGTGGGAGATTTCTTGAATTTAATGAGATAATCTTGTATTCCAAGAATACATATCTTCATTCCATAACAAAATTCAAAGAAAATCTTTCTCCCTCTTTTATCCATAATTTTCGAAAAAATAGAGGAAATATAAGCAACAATATTTATTTTATTTTAATCACCTTTTTAGTTATTGGACTATATGTTGGGCTACCGGGGCCTTTTAGGAGAATTAAGATTGGACCTTCTAATGGATCTTTGAATATCTAATATTGAGCCACAATATAATTCAAGCCCATAAATATTAATTAATCCCACTACATAATTAATATCAAGACTATCCATCTTAACCCATATTACGGTCAATATGGCTCCGGTCATTATTTCCGTGTTTAAGATTATCTAGCCCATTAATTAATTCAAGCCTTTGAAATAGCTTTCCGTTAATTAATATCTTTTGTCCTTGGTCGGCGAAGCGGTTCAACATTATTATCCATACCGGAAACTAATTCCACTTGCAAGATTTGGTATGATAAAACTTATGAACCTCCCCGAGGGGGGCAAATCAAACAAGCGATTTGCACACGATTCTTCGTATTAAATCTTAGCAATCACATGTGACCAATAATATTTCCCAAGATAAAAAGTATTGAATCTCTCTACGATTTCGCTACCCATGATAAGTCAAAGCAATAGTTACCGATCCCACGTGATCCTATTTAAGGGACGAAGGTTAAGAAACAACGAACCGCGAGGTCTAATTCTTCCTTGTTGGATTACGAAGAATTTATCCTCCTCAGAGGTCCTATTCGGCATCCTTAAGATCATCATGCACTAGTGTAATCTCTTGGTCAAGACAAACCAATCTGAGCCTTACACCTCAACCTTTTCGCGATGGTTGTTCATTTCCATCTAGGTCGTGAATGGGCGTACTTATAGTTACAAGGATTTATTAATTTAATCTTACGTGATCGGGTATCACTAAATTAACCTCTGATGTAACGTCATTTAATTATTGAGCAGCTTATGCAAATAAATATATATAACATTCAATCATATTTAAAGCATCATTGATAAGCAATTTATTTGAGTAAATAAGTCCGAAAATTGAGTTTCGATTATACAAAGTAAAAGCATACTTTTCATTATAATCCCAACAATCTCCACTTATACTCAAAATCCTTTTAAGTATACTACAACTCGTCTCGAGTAGTCCGTGACATCTAATGTCACCTACACGAACCTAATAATTTCTCCCACTTATACTCAAAAGCGAGATTGACAGCGGTCTTGACACCCATTCCTTCCACATGTCTCTCGAATGTATTGAGGCGGACTCTTTGTGAATGGATACGCTGGGTTGTCCTCGGGACGCTATCTTTGCCACATCTATATTTCATCTCTTAACGATGACTTCGTATAAGATGGTATTTCCTTTCAATGTGTTTGTTTGGCTTTGTGGGCTCTTGGTTCCTTGAATTTACAATCGCTGCTCGGCATTGTCACAATAAATGATGATTCTTTGGGCAAATTGGAACCACATCTAAGTCCACAAGGAAGTGCTTGAGCTAAACCGCTTTTTTTTTTGCCTCGCTAGCTTGACTACATATTCGGCTTCCATGGTAGAATGCGATGATTTACGCTTGGACTTCTCCATGTTACGGCTCCTCCCCATGCAAAACACACTACTGGGAGGTAGATTTTTACGGAGTCCATGTCCGATTGGAAATCCGAGTCCGTGTAACCAATGGGATTGGACTTCCGGTCGATAAACCAACATTCTATCCCGAGTTCTTTTGGATACTTGAGAATGTTTTTTAATCGCCAATCAATGCTCTTTCCGGGGTTACTTTGATATCTTGCCACCATGCCTACAAGAAAGCGGATATCTGGTCTCGTGACGACATTGCATACATAAGACTTCCGACGGCCCGAAGCATAAGGAATGCCATTCATGCCATTCATGTCATCTATCTCCTCTTTCGTCTTGGGGACATTTTCTTGGATAGATGGATTCCATGTACGAAAAGGTGCGAATCCTTTCTTGGAATCTTGCATCTTGAAACGTTTCAAAGCGGTGTCTATGTATGAAGCTTGCGATAAGCCTAACATCCTTTTCTTGCGATCTCGAGTGATCTTGATCCCAAGGGCGTGCCCGCTTTCCCCTAAGTCCTTCATATCAAACTGTTTTTGAAAGCCATGCCCTTACGATCGATAACACCTTCACATTGTTCCCGATGATCGAGAATGTCGTCTCACGTTATAGTACTAAGAATACCAATGCGATTCGACACGCTTTTTTATACACACAACTTTCAAACTCATTTTGATCAAACCCATAAGACTTTATAACATGATCAAAACATTGGTTCCAAGCTCGGATGCTGTTTGAGTCCGTAAATGGACTTCTTGAGCTTACAAACAAGATGTTCTTGGCTTTGTTTCAATGAAACCTTGGGGTTGTTGCATATAGATCTCTTCGTCAAGACTTAGTTAAGGAAAAGTTGTCTTGACATCCATTTGCTGATTTCAAAGTCGAAATCAAAGAATCGATAAGAGAATACTTGGATGGACTTAAGCATGGCTCTTGGCGAAAAAAGTTTCCTCATAATCGATCCCTTCTTTCTGAGTATAACCTTTCGCCACTAGTCTTGCTTTGAAGGTTTCAACCTTCCCGTCCGGTCCTCTTTTCCTCTTATATACCCACTTGCATCCAATGGGTTTGACCCCATTAAGTGGTTCGACTAGCTCCCACACTATTATTATGAAACATAGAACCCATTTCGCTTTTCATTCTTTGTTTGCCAAGAATCTGATCCTTATCTTGGAGTGCCTCGTCATATGTCCATGGGTGCGATTCGTCTTGTCAGGGAATCAAGTCGGGGAGGACTCTCCTATTCCCATGAATCTCTCGGGCTGTCTAACAACCCTCCCACTACGACGAGGCTCCGGTTGTGAAAGCGTATCGTTTGGTATATCATCTAGTATAGTTGGCAATGAGGTTTGCCCTCTAAGCTCATTTAAGGTAATCTCATACGGGTTTTCTTTGGTTCATATAGTCTTCTTCCAAAAATCTAAAGTGGGTGCTTATGACCACCTTTTGATCTTGGGACCATAGAACATACACCCTTTTGTTCCTCGGGTATCCTAAAACAAAATTTTTAATTTCGATCGAGGATCCAATTCTGGCTTCCTTATCAACACGAGGGCGGACACCCCCAAATCTTCATGTGTCTCATACTAGGCTTGCTTGGGTCCACAATTCTTTGGGAGTTTTGGGAACCGATTTGGATGGCACCAAGTTTAGAATGTAAGCCGTTGTTTCAAGGCATGACCCCGAGGCGACTTGGGAAGATCCGCATATAACTCATCATTGATCTAACCATTTCCAAAAGAGTTACATTTCTTCGCTCTGCAACCCCGTTTTGTTGAGGGGTTTCCGGTGCGATGGTTGGGATACAATCCCTTCATCGGATAAGTAGTTCAAAAACTCATCATTTGAGGGTATTCGCTCACGATCGAGATCGTAGAGACTTGATATGTTTTTCCCTATGATTCTCTGCTTGAGCCTTAAATTCTTTGAATTTCTCAAAGGTCTCGATTTATGCTTCATAAGGAAAATATAACCGTACCTTGAGTAATCATCAATGAAAGTGACGAAATACTCATAACCTCCTCTTGCTTTGGTTGACATTGGACCACATACATACATGTGAATGATCTCTAACACTTCTTTGGCCCTATTCCTTGGCTCCAAAATGCCCTCTTGGTCATTTTACCCTCCAAACATGATTCGGAGTTGGAAGCGGTTCAACTTGGAAGTTCTAGTGAACCGTCTTTCACCAACCTTTGGATCCTCTTTGGATTTATATGAACCAAACTTAGATGCCAAAGAAGTGTGTCTCACGTTCACGTCGATGAGCGTTTTCTTTTCTCGGAAATAGTTGATGTGTTATAGGATGCATTTCTCGAGTGGTGGTGTACGATTAATTGTATAGAGATTATTCGCCAACATTCCATGACAGATAAATTTATCATAAAGAGAAATGGTAACAACTTTATTAAAAAGTAAAAGAATATCCATCATGAAAAAGTTTAGAAACCGAAATCAAATTCTTTCTAAAACTCGGAACGTCATGAACATCTCTTAAAATTAAAACTCTGTCTTCAAAAGACGGGTGCACTTCTCCCATCGCTTGTTTGCCACTCTCGTAAGATCGCCCGATTGTGATGAGGATCTCACTTCCACTTAGTTGTCGGGTCCTTTTGAACCCGCGTAACGTGAAACAAACATGATCGAGTGGATCCCGTGTATCCATCACCCATAAATGGGAGGCATCGCCGCTAAACAAGTTTCAACAACTAGTGAGTGAGGATTACCTTTCTTTCCTTTCCTTTTGGGATTGGAACAGTGACCTCAATGTCCTTTTCTCCCATAATTGAAACATGTTCCTTTTGGTTCTTTCTTGACACCCAACCATTACTAACCGTCTTTTTTCTCACTTTTCTTAATGATGAGTTTGCATTGGTTATGATCATTTTCCTTTTCTTGAGACTTGCCTTCCACTGGCCTAGATCTCGAGAAAAAGCTTTTGATCACTAATGCCCCGTCTTTCTTTCCTAAATGCTTCTCCACTTTCTCCAAGGCTTCTTGAAGATCATCCATGGTAAACATGTGATCACTCATCACAAAACCACAAAGAAAATTCATCGAAGCTCCTTGGCGAGAGTAAGCAGCAGTAAATTCGATTTGGGCCTCATCACAATACTTAGTTCCGAGATAAGCCGGTTTAGAAAATGGTTCTTGACTCTGAGAACATGCTCCTTCTACAGTGTTCCCTCAACCATTTTCAGCCTAGCCACGTCGTCGTTTTTAAACTGATCGATCATGCGGTCTTTTGTTGAAAACATTTCTTCAAGACTTTGTATAATTTCCACAGCAGACTCAACACCTTCATGAACGTGTTTCAAATCATCAGACAGTGAAGTCAAGATTACACGTTTCATGGGTTCATTGGCTTTGCTCCCAAATATTATACTCATGTCTTGCCGCATCGATTGATTCATCAAAGAGTTTACGTGGCTTGGGTACATCAAGAATCCAATAATGTTTTTTGTGCGGTAGGACATGCATCATATTTCGTTTCCAAACATTATAGTTTTCTCCAGATAATTGGTGTTCTTTGAGTGTATATAACAGTGGATTAAAAGGTTGCGACATGATGAACTGAAATAAACAATAATATGCATAAGCACAAAAGTATCACAAGGTTTGATCACATTCATCATATTTAAAATCTCAAAAAAAAATATGAACATGCATCAGCCAACATCTCAAAATAGTTTAAATAAGCCACGTGGGGTGGGTCATTATTTAAACACATTCAAGCAGGTTACAAACAAGAACAGTTACAAACCTTTAATATCCAGATTAATAGTTGGCTCTCACTTGACCAATATAAAATTGACAGGGACTTCGGGGAAGTATATGCATATCAATTTTATACCTAAGTAATAACCATGATTAAATACATGATTACTATTTCGCTTTGATCGAGCCTCGTGGGGAGGGTCATCGTCGCCACTAGTAATAACCCAAAATCATCCGTTCAGAATTCATTCATGTGAAACCTATCTTTTGACCGTCCCGTGGGGGGAATTTCTCCAAAAGAATTCACAAATAAATAAATCATGGAGGTCAAAATTAATTCAATTTTATTATCCGGAATAAAATTGTCAATTAATTATTTAAAACATACTTAGTAATTTTGAAGTTGAGATTTTTCAATTTGGCAACCCTCATGCAAACACATTTAAACAAATTAAATCAAGCATAAGATAGCACAAATTAATCAAGCAAAACAGAAAAATAAACATATTGGGCACAAATTATCCAATTGTCATGGTTTGATTTTTCTTGGCTTGTCTTGAAAAAACACGTCTCAATTTCTCCCACTCGTTCGTCTCGAAAAAAATACGCCCGTGTGAACATACGCATAAGCGGTTCTCGGCGGTAAGGGATACCTTGCGCATCGGCCGGCGGCTTAACAGAACAGAACTTCCTAAAAAGCGACCTCGGCACCGCCCGGCGAGCCACGCCCGCAGCGCCTCGGCGGGTGATCGCAGCGCATCGATACGCGTCGTCTTCGCGCCTCGCCTACGCCCGCGTCCTCGGCGGCCGCTTCGCGTCTCTCGCGCCCGTCTGTAGCGCCCGCGTCTTGACGCCCGTCTGCTTTGGGCCTTTACCACTTTGTCTTGTGACCCCTCATCCTCGTCTTCCTTCGCACTTCCGGCCTTGCCACCGCCCATCCGTGCGGCCTGCCTTCAGCGCCGCCTTAACGCTGGTTCTAGATTTACGTCCTTTAATTCTTCATCGCCGTTCGATCGGTTTACAGATTTATTTACAAAAATAAATAAACCTAGATCTAGACTAGTCTATTACATTGATCAAATCAAACAAATCCTAGTCTACTCGTGGATTTTCTCACGAGGCAAAAACAAATCCGAGCTAATCGAATTAAAAACCACGGTTTATATGCATGCAAAATAAAACATTAAAATCCATGACAATTGGATACCGCAAAAGCAGATCTAACAGTTCTACTATCCAATTTCAAATTTAATGTCCACTTAATTAAATTACAATTTAAAAAAATTGAGCCAAAGCGGTGGCTCGATACCGGCTTGTTGGGGAATGAGTTGCACAGATCTATTAGGGTGAATATTTAAATACAAATTTAATTCATTAATTATTACTAGCATGAATTAATCCTATATTAATTCAAATAATAATTGCAACAACAAATCATGCATATAAAAGCCACGTAAAACCTACGCATGCGGAATCTACGGGTTTACGTGAGCATTACCTCTTGGGATGGCAAGCGGTGGCCGGTCGGACGGACTAACCAAAAGGACTTCCCAAGTATTCCCTTAGCCCTTGCTCGACAATCCCGGTGGAAGGATACTTTCATGAACAATTAACAAAAAGGAAAAAAAATAAACTTTGTTGCACTGCGTATGTGGATTTGCTAATATTTCCAAAGACATGGAATTGTCCTTGGGAATGAACTAATCATCCCCTATTTATAGGGAGAGGGGTGGGGATTTAAAAATTTAGTGATATTTCAATGTGTGGGAAAAGACCTTTCTTGGTCACCAAGAAATCTTGAATATATCTCCTATATTCTTTTTCCCATAATTAAAATATTCCACAAAAATCCCACCTCCTCTATTATGGCATAATTTTCGAAAAAATAGTGTGCAAGAATCCAAGATTTGGATCTTCTTGAATTTATGAGATATTCTTGTATTTCAAGAAATACATATCTTCCATAATATCTTTTCAAGAAAATCAAGAAAATCTTTCTTGCCCTCTATTTTCCAAAAATTTCGAAATTATCACTATGTATAACCAAGTGGGAGATTTCTTGAATTTAATGAGATAATCTTGTATTCCAAGAATACATATCTTCATTCCATAACAAAATTCAAAGAAAATCTTTCTCCCTCTTTTATCCATAATTTTCGAAAAAATAGAGGAAATATAAGCAACAATATTTATTTTATTTTAATCACCTTTTTAGTTATTGGACTATATGTTGGGCTACTCAGGGGGCCTTTAGGAGAATTAAGATTGGACCTTCTAATGGATCTTGAATATCTAATATTGAGCCACAATATAATTCAAGCCCATAAATATTAATTAATCCCACTACATAATTAATATTGCACTATCCATCTTAACTCATATTACGGTCAATATGGCTCCGGTCATTATTTCCGTGTTTAAGATTATCTAGCCCATTAATTAATTCAAGCCCTTTGAAATAGCTTTCCGTTAATTAATATCTTTTTATCCTTGGTCGAGAACGGTTCAACATTATTATCCATCTGGGAAAATAATTCCACTTGCAAGATTTGGTATGATAAAACTTATGAACCTCCCAGGGGGCAAATCAAGCAAGCGTGCTTGCACACGATTCTTCGTATTAAATCTTAGCAATCACATGTGACCAATAATATTTCCCAAGATAAAAAGTATTGAATCTCTCTCGATTCGCTACCCCATGATAAGTCAAAGCAATATTTACCGATCCCACGTGATCCTATTTAAGGGACGAAGGTTAAGAAACAACGAACCACCGAGGTCTAATTCTTCCTTGTTGATTCTCAAGAATTTATCCTCCCAGTAGGTCCTATTCAACAGCATCATCATGCACTAGTGTAATCTCTTGGTCAAGACAAACCAATCGAGCCTTACACCTCAACCTTTCGCGATGGTTGTTCATTTCCATCTAGGTCGTGAATGGCGTACTTATGGTTTACAAGGATCATTAATTTAATCTTTCGTGATCGGGTATCACTAAATTAACTCTGATGTAACACGCGTTTAATTATTGAGCAGTTATGCAATAAATATATATAACATTCAATCATATTTAAAGCATCAGTGATAAACAATTTATTTCAGTAAATAAGTCTGAAAATTCAGTTTCGATTATACAAAGTAAAAGCATACTTTTCAGTATAATCCCAATAGGAGGATCACTATCAGAACCAACTTCCATAACCATCGTGTGATACATATTAGGCGTGGCCATTTCGATTACAGAATCATAAGAACTACTACTACCGTTATGTGCCTCAGCAATTGCAGGGTCATAAGACGTGCCACCTGGTACACTTGAATTATAATATTGATCAACATCATTATAATCAATATTCCATCGTTCTTCACCATGTCTTGTCCAATTATATTAATGAGGAACAAAACCATTGCTAATTATATGCGCTTGAACTTAATTAATGTTTCGAAATGTTCTATTCCGACAATGCCTCAAATTACACGAACACCTAATAAGACATTCACTCATACATAGGCCGACTAGTTGCAAAATTAAGAAAATTATTAACTTCACTGAAAAACGAAACATTGACGCATCCTCGAATCATTCGTGGCATTACATACATCCAGCCACGATTTGAAAGTTCTATCTGTTTCAAAATCATATCATCATTTCAATAAAAAAAAATTTAAAAATTGGGCAGAGTTTTGTTTGTATATAGCTCTATCCAAATTCTAATTACCATCAAAACCAACACATTTTTAAATATTATTATGTTATATCACAACAATTCAACTTACATTGCATACCTTCTTCCTCCTCTCAAATTATACTAAAAACTATATTTAAATGGTAGAAACACAAAAAACTTACGATGAAATACGTGGTGGTGATGCCAAATAATAGTAGAGTAAAGCCTGGTTGCAACGAGCACTTCAAAATGATCTTCTCCTTACATTTTCCACGATTTTGCTCAAACATATTTGGTGAGTTGTGTTTGTTCAAATGGCTGAAAACAAGGCTGCAAACTGGTATAAATATATGTAATTCAGGGATGGATTTGAGACGGATTTTTCGTCCCTAAATCAATTTTGAAAAATAGAGACAACAAAACAGTCTCAAAATTACATTTGAGACAGTTTTTCCGTCCCTAAAGCATTAATTTTAATTTCACATTTTGGGACGATTTTGCCGTCTCAAAACTGTCTCAAATATCTTATTTTTATTTAATCAAAGTTTTATAAGATGTCTCCCTCTCTCTAATAATAGCATTCACATAACAAATTTACATACCACATTATTTACACTAACATGATAATTTACAAACCACAAATAATATAACAATACACTTATATAATATAGGCTTATATTGAGGCATTCAGCTTAAACATCACCATACAAAAACTAAATTGTTGAAAAAACTTAAAATTAAAATGTGCAAAATAAAACAAGTTCCAAGCCAAGTTGTTTCATAAAAATAAAAACCCCTACGAATTGTCATTCAAATAATCCTCCTCCTCCTCATCCTCCTCTTCATTATCATCCGCCTCATGATCATCACTAAGGTGGAATTCCCTATTCCGTCGACCACCATTCGATGAAGCACCTTCAGTTCAGCTACGACCACCTCCTCGGCCAACATGACCACCTCTGATAGCAGCTCCAGGAGCACCAACACCAACACCACTGCTCATATTCTGCTAAAAATCGGGCCTAGATTCAGGTGAGTGGTTAAGTACTCAAATTTGATCTGATAATCAGCTATAATTGCTACAGAATGTGATGTATTCATCGAGGGTGACACCTTTGAACAGGAGGCATGTGTGGGGTAGGGCGTTTTTTGTGTCTCTCGAAATAGCAAGCTCCATCCTACTAGTTCCGATGATCCGTTCTCTGTTCACTCCAGCCTCCTTGATGTAGATTTCTTCAGTATTGACTGGTGGTGGAGGAGGCACCTGTGATCCACTTGCCTCATCCTGGGCACATGTCTGTCTCTGAGCCTCTAACTGTTCTGGGGCCTCTTTTATCCTTCGATTGAGGTTTTTCTGCAAATACAATTTAATTATGTATTATATAATAAAATAATTATCAAACCAAATTAAAGAAAAGACTATAATTTCTTACGTGTAGCTCAGTCGTGCGGTGGTACGTGGATGTCTCTTCTTCCTCATTAAACGGATGAGAAATTTGCAATGTCACTAGAAGGTTGGGACGCGATCCCGTCATCCGCTCCTATTAAAAAAATACATGAATTAATTTAAATTAAATATAATATATATACTCTATATTCAAATGTAAATTTATTACTCACAATTGTAAGTAAACGCTCCAAAATATATCGAGACCCCAACCGATGAGTCGCTATCCCACTCCCATTAGGATTAGACACGATTTTTCTGATTCCGCTTGCACATCTTTTTGTACTCTTTAAAGTTCCATTGGCCAGTCAACGAGTTCCAGACACCCGGTTGAAGTTTAGTGATGAGGTCCAACTTCCCTTTTTTCACAACTTTCTCCACTTATACATGATCGACTTATACCGAGGCTCGACAATAACACATAATGACTTGTAGATCATACTATCAATCGCGGGATCCCAAACACACAATCTTCCTGCATTCAAATTAATTAAGAATGTCATAAAATCAATATATAATATTATATTGAAATAAATTATGACTTGTAGTTTTACATACCTGAACTCGTCAAAATAGATTTTGCGCATATCTTTTAACATAAATTTTCAAGAAAAGGCACCATGGACTATGCCTCCATCCGCAATGGCATCAGTGACTTGTTGGGATTATACGTGAAAGTATATGTTTTATTTACTGAAAATAAATATTTTATCACTGTTGCTTTAAATATGAATGAATGTTATATATATTTACTGCATAACTATTCAATAATAGTAGAAGTTACATTGTAATTAATATGGTGATACCAGATCACACATTAACAGTTCCTTGTAAATAAGTACAAATTTACAATCTAAATGGAAATGAACAATCCATCGTGGAGGGTTGTAGTGTAAGGCTCATATTGACTTGTCTTGACCAGGAGATTACACTAGTGCATTATGATGCGCTGAATAGGACCTACATCGAGGATAAATTCTTCAGTACTGAATGTAGAAGAATTAGACCTCAGTGGTTCGTTATTTCTTAATCTTTATCCTTTAAATAAGATCGTGTGTAATTAATAATTATTGCTTTGATTTATATTGGGTAGAGAATCAATGTGATTCAATACTTTGTGTTTTGGACAATATTATTAGTTACATGACGATTGCTAAGATTTAATATAGAGAATCGTGTGCAAGTACATCTTGCTTGATTTGTCTCTTTGGTACGCTCAGAAGTTTTATCATACTAAATCTTGCAAGTGGAATTTGTTTCTGATATGGATAATAATGTTGAGCTGACCTTACTCCAAGAAAAAAGATATTAATTAATATAAAGTTTTTTCAGTGGCTTAAATTAATTAATGGACTAGATAATCTTAAACATGGGAAATAATAATAGGAAGCCATTAATATGAGTTAAGATGGATAGTGCAATATTAATTTTATAGTGGAATAAATTAATATTAATGGGCTGAATAATATTGTGGCTCAATATTGATAATTTAGAGTCCATTAGAAGGTCTAATCTTAGATCTTCTAAAGGCCCCTCAAGTAGCCCAATATAATGTTCAATAACTGAAAAGGTAATTAAAATAAAAGAAATTATTGTTGCATATTTTTTCTATTTTTTCAAAATATGTAGGAAGAGAGAGAAAAGATTTTCTTGATTTTCTTGAAAAGATTTTATGGATAAAGATAATTATTCTTAGTTTACAAGATTATCTCATAAATTCAAGAAATCCCAAATCTTGATTCTTGCCTTGTTATTTTTGAAATTTACTATAAAATAAGGAGGTGTGATTTTGTGGAATATTATTTATGGAAAATAAAATATATGAGATATATTCAAGATTGTATCTTGAGAAGATACAAGGAAATTTCCCATGAGTTAAATTTATTCCAAAATTTCGACCACCCCTTGTCTTATAAATAGGGGATGATTTTTTCATCCACAACACAGTTCCATGAGTTGAAAAAATTTGAAATCCACAAAGGTGGTGCAACATATTTTTCTTTTTCCTTTTGCTAATTGTTTGTGGGAATCCTTCCACCGAATTATCAAGCAAGGACGTGAGAATACTTGAGAAGGATTATGATTTATTTGATTTGATAAATGTAATAGACTAGTCTAGATCTAGGTTTATTTATTTTTTATAAATAAATTATAATCGGATCGAGAACAAAGACGGAGACGAAGAATTAAAGAAGGGCGACCAAGTGCCCGAACATACGTAAGCCAAAGCACGCGGGTGGGCTAGGCCGAAGGCCTAGTGACATCACGCAGCGCTAGGCGGTCGCGGACGGGGCAAGGGTTGGGCGCTCATCGCGCGAGCTGGCTGAGACTTAGCAAGGCGGACGCACACAGGCGCGTGCTACTGTGCGCGAGGACGCAGACACACGCGGGCGAGACGTAAGGCAGGTGCGCGCACGGGCACGCACGGATCCGCCCATGCGACGTGCGCACGATCCAGCAACTGAGCGACGGGCGATGCGGGATGGCCAGTCCGGATGCGGGCGTGCGCTTGGGTGCACGGGGGCAAGCGTTCCAGGCCGTGAGCTACCCGGCGCTGGACGCCGTCTCGAACCTTGACATAAGATGTTTTAAAGAACTTGTTGCGGTCGAGTGAGAGCTTTTCGAGACAAAGATGATTTCTCAAGATCAAGACATGACAAAATTTAACCATGACAGTTGGATATATGTGCCCAATAAGTTTAATTTTTTATTTTGATGATTGCTTTATTTCGTGCAATTATTTAATTTGTTTGAATATGAAATGCATGGGAATTCGTTTGAAAAATCTCACTTTCGAAAATTATTAAGTATGATTTATACAATTAATTGACAATTTTATTCCGGATAATAAAATATAATTAATTTTGAACTTCATGATTTATTTATTTGTGAAGTCTTTTGGAGAAATTTTCCACACGAAATGGCCAAAAGATAGCTTTCACATGAATGAATTCCTAAAGGATGATTGTGAATTATTATTAATGGCGACAATGACCCTCCCCACGAGGCTTGTTCAAAACGAAATAATAATTATGTATTTAATCATGGTTATTATTTAGGTATAAAATTGATATGCATATACTTCCCCGAAGTCCTTGACAATTTTATATTGGTCAAGCGGGAGCCAACTATTAATTTTGAATTAAAGGTTTGTAACTGTCTTTGTTTGTAACCTGCTTGAATTTGTTTAAATAATTTTCCACCCTACGTGGCTTATTTAAACTGTTTTGAGATGTTGAAAATGCATGTTCATATTTTTTTGAGATTTTAATATGATTCATGTGATCGAATTATGTGATTTTGTTTTGTGTTAATCTGGATATTGACACAAGATGTATGTTTATTTTCAGTTTCAACATGTCACAACCTTTTAATCCATTGTTCAATATACTTAACGACAATTTGCTTACTGGTGAAAACTTCAATGATTGAAATCGTAAAATATCAATTGTCCTAACTGGACAACATCACAACTGCGTTCTTGCCATGCCTAAACCTGAAAAACCTACTGAGGATGCCAGTGAAACGGATAAGATGGCGAATAATGAATGGGAGCATTCCAGCGAAATGGTGAAGAGTATAATCTTGGCATTCTTGCCAGATTTATTGAAACGTCTTCACCAAGGCTTTGAGACTGCTGCAGAAATTATGCAAAATCTTAAAGAGATGTTTTCACATCCGAACCGTACGACTAAGCAGAACGCCAAGCGTGACATTATTGGAAAATTTTGTAGGCAAGTCGTAGGCAATAAGACTATTTTGTTAGTGTTAGTGTCCTACAGACAATCTATTGTAAGGACATAATACTCGATGATATTCAGTTTGATTTAATATTATAGTTCACTTAATATTAATGTATGGCAATATATTTGTTTGAATATTATGTTTGATTGTTTGCATTTATTCAGACAAATGTTCCCATGAGTCATTGTTGTCATTGAGGTTGTGAGAACTCAGATGACTTAAGCATGATTCTCAAATAGTCCCAATCAAGGATCATCAATAATGGGATATTGATGATGCAATGGAGATTGGTGTGCAATATGCATCATACTCTTAGAGAGTGTAGTAAGATCTCACTTACTACGAGATACTAGGTATCTCATGATGGATGCACAAATACCTTAGAGGGTATTGGTATACCCATCCGAGAAACTGTTTGATGTATTTCCACTATATTTGTCTACAGGTGTCTCGGTTAGTGGAAGCGATGCGATACAGCTTTGATTTGAGGTCAATACGCACGATATGTGTGGAGTGATGAACTTTGACCATGACAGACGCTTGCACCCGTGTATGGGTAGATATGATTTGGATTGCGTTCATCACGAAATGAATGTGCGTGATAGTTGAGCCAAGAATAGGATTCATTCCTCAAAGTGGATTTAGAGAGAATACTCATCTTCTCATCATAATTGGACCTAAGTCATCGACCGATGCACGTCAACTTAGTGATTAGAGATAATATGATCAAGTTATTTGAATAGACACTTCATCATATTCAAGACTTAATCGAGTATTCACGAATGAAAGGAGGAAATCGTAATAGCTCATGTTTCAGTTACAGGTAGTTGCACGTTTCTCGCAACGTACCTCACATATTGAGAATGTCTGATTTATTATCTAAGGTTCAATTAAGACCGTTAGTTTGACTAATCGCTCGATATATGAGGGCCTATGGGTCACACAACAAGTATTTCCCTTTTACGGATTATAGTTTGTTGATTAAATGTTAAATTGAAATTAATATTTAATTTATGAAGAATTAACTAATAATAGAATAATTTAGAATTAATTATTATTAATGTTTAATTAAATTGGATTTAATTAAATAGGATTCCCAATAATAATATATGGAATATTATTATATGATTTAATATATATGGAATCAAATCCGTAGAGATTTGATATACATGAAAATTAAATCCGTAGAGATTTTATATATGGAAAATAAATCTAAGAGTTATTTTATAAGATAAGGGATTTTATTTCCTAATCAGGTTAGCTTAAGATTTAAGATGGACCTTCCCTATATATATGAGCTCTTGGGAATTCACAAACAACGTTAGTTCATATTTTCTCCTTAAAATCTAGAGTTAGAATTTTCCTAGCAAATTCATCTTGGGATTCAACGCTGGCAAATCTGTGCAAGTATGTGAACTGGGATTACGTGAATACCATAGTTGAGAAATCTGCTCTTGAATTACTGTAAGATTTCTTGTTATGTTTATTCGTAATCGTTTATGCAATTACATGTTCGTTGTTGGTGAACTGTTTAATTCCGTTGTGCATGTATTACGTGTTTACGTGCCTCTAAATTCCAACAGTGGTATCAGAGCTTCAGGCTCTTTATTTAATTGCTTAAACTGTGTTTGATTGATTTGTTTATAATTTTTTTTTATAAATTTTGGCACGGCCAAATTGGATTTGACCGCACCATTAAAAATTAAATTGTGGTGTTTTGTTGTCATTCGGTCCCTTTTGTCTCCCTGTTTCGTCGTCTTCTTCGCTCAGCCTAAGGTTTTTAGACACGGGCCAAGAGGATCGCCTCAAGCGCATGAGATCGTGATGCATTGCTCGAAGGCGGTGGCTCAAGCCGCGCCTCGCGACGGTCACGCGTCACCGCACCGGCTGTGTGGTCTGGCAATGATCTTCTTCTCACTTCGCGTCGGTCGACCAAATGCGGCAGCGATGCTCACTCGCGTTAATCGATTGGCGGCGCTCCGTCGCTCTGGTTCTGCTCACCTACTTCGCGTTAGATTCGATTGATTCTAACTCAGATTCGAATTGATTTTTTCGCTCACGTCGATTTTTCATTTGTGCCATCGAATTCGATGTCGAATAGAGCCAGGTTTCGATGCTTGTCGGTGCGATGCCCCTCGCGTTTCGAATGGCGGTGTTGGTGGGTCACCCGCGCGCTTCCAGCGGCGGCGGTGACCCACCCACGTGTTTGTGGCGGTGGCTCGCTGACCTTCGTCTCTAATTTCGGGTCTCCTTCTGGTTTTACTGTACTGACCCGTTCGTCCCATGATGCTTACTGCCGATCTGATTTTGCAAACTTTTGCCCCTGTTCTTCGATGCTTTTCGATACTGCTTTGAACTTGTCGAATTGTTGATGTTGAATTCTGACTAGGGCTTGGATTTTGTGAAATTGGATGTCCCGAATTACAGATTGGATGTTGTCGGATTTGGGCGGTGATGTAGGAGGGTTGTTTTGCAAATTTGATTTGGGACAGCCCTCCCGTGCAAATTTTGGAAATTGCATCTGAGCCCCTAGTCAATAAACAATTTAAACTGTTTTTAAAATTAATAAAGATTAATTTTTAAATAAAGTTGAAAGTTGGACTTTTGACAGATTAATTAGATTAATCATTTCGATTGTTGGTTAAAATTGATTAAACATGTTAAAATTGGATTTTGTAATTTGTTTAACAATTTTAATAATAATCAAAATCCCACTTGGTTAACTTGTTTATTAAATTCGATTTAATCGTTAACGCGCTTTATAGTCCGCATTATAACTATTTGGGTAGGCGGCGCCCAATAATTGTCGGATCGTATTTTATTTGGGTAGACGGCGCCCATATAAATGTTAGTTCGTGTAAATCATGTTTAGGTAGGCGGCGCCCAATAATTGATCAAATATGATGTAGATTAACATGTTGAATCTCGATCAAGCAATTAATACCCCGCCTTTAAAACGTTCCTCACTAAAATATGGTTTTTCTCATTAATTTGATAAGATGTCTTCCATCAAAATTAAAAGTAAACCGGAGATTTCGTTCCAATGAGTGCTTAAAGACCCTCGTCTTTTGCTCGGATCTACATCTAACAGGACTTTTATAGGGACATGTAATGTCGTGGCTTTATGGTTGTAAACCAACTTAACTTTATTTCGCTAGCCCTCACGGGGAACAAAGGGTAAGGGACATCAGTCGAACTAGGTTCGACAAACTAGGAATTGTAGTTTTGTAATTGGTTTGGAGACCTACCAGTTATGTTATTGTAATTGTGTTTATGATAGTAGTAATGTTGATCCTAGTCCATTACAATTTATATTTGATATAAATTCGTACTTTTCCGATGAGGTCGTTAAGTATGTGAAAATAATGGAGACAAAATAAACACAAAAGAAAGGTCATGTTTATTTTGATTGTTGAATATTGATCATATAAATATGTGTTTTAATTCTCATTTTATTTTATTTCTCTTGGTTAGTTGAAATATATAACTGTTATTGAGATGTGTTTTGGAAACAAACAAATTGGCTAGGCCAAATTTTCTAGACTGGCACCGAAACATGTGTTTGGTGCTAAGGCGAGAAAAGATTGAGTACGTGTTGGACACGCCAATTTTTGTTACCCCTGCAGCTGGTTTCTTGAGACAGCTAGTTTGACGTAGCAGCTCAGAAGAAGCATCAGAAGGATGCTTCCCAGGCGCAGTGTGTGATGTTGCTCGGCATGACTCCCGAATTACTTAAGGTAACATGAGAAAATGGGTCCTTTCTAGATGCTCAAGCATCTGAAGAATCTCTTTGATTCTGAATCTCGTTCTGAGATTCATGAAATGATGAGAGATCTGTTCAGATGTCGGTTAGCTGAAGAAGGGAAGATTTCACCTCATGTGCTAATGATGATAGTGTTGGGGAATAAGTTGCACAGATATATTCGGGGTGAATATTTAAATACAAATTTAATTCTTTAATTATTACTAGCATGAATTAATCCTATATTAATTCAAATAATAATCCAACAACATATCATGCATATAATAATTCACGTAAAACCTACGCATGCGGAATTCTACGAGTTTACGTGAATATACCTCTTGGGATGGCAACGGTGAGGCTGAATAGACTAACCGTAAGGACTTCCCAAGTATTCCCTTAGCCCTCGTTCGACTATCCAGTGGAAGGATTCTTGTGAATGATTTAACAAAAGAAAAATAAAATATGTTGCACCACCTTTGTGGATTTACTAATTTTTCCAGCACATGGAATTGTACACTACTCACAATTGTCGTTTTTTTGAAAAAATACAATTTATCGACGTTACAAAATATTTGATATTTTATCGACGCTGATATTTTTTCGAAAAACCAATTGTCATGTGTTACTGGGAATAAACCATTCACCCCCTACTGGGAATAAACCATTCATCCCCAATTTTCGTGTGTTACTGGGAATAAACCATTCATCTCGATCATCTACTTCTGATTTCGTGAGTTCCCCCTCAACTTGTTCTTTCGTTCCCCCTCAACTTGTTATCTGTAAATTAGCTTCAATAACACAAGTTGATAATGATTTGGCATAATTCATCAAAACTAAAATATCCCAACAATTTCCCCCTTTTTGATAATGACGCCAAAACATTAAAATATATGCATTTTTAAAGAAACGAGTTTTTCTTTAAAAAGATCTATTCAGGTGGTCACTCTGAAATTAGTGAACTTTTTGAACTCCGGCTCTGATACCAATTGATAGGTATCAGATCAGATGTTCGCATTTAAAAAACAGTGACCTGTTGAACTACTCGCTCTGATACCAATTGATAGGCCCGGTGAAAAACCCATTTTGCGCGTGCGGAAGCAAACATTTAATGCGATGCATATAAAAACAGGGGTAAAGGAATGGTGATTTCAGATTTTTGCGTTTTAAGCTCATGTGTTGTGTTTTGCTTATAATCGAATGTATATGACAAAATAAGAACGTAAAGCTGTAAAGAACACAACAACGTATAGTGGTTCGGAGACTCAAGCTCCTACATCCACTCTCCCTGTTCCTAGGGAAATTCCTTCAAACTGGACTTATCACCCTCTCGGGCTCGCCTCTGGACTTATCACCCTCTCGGGCTCGCCTCTAGATGTTTAACGAGTTCACACTCCAACGGAACTTATCACCCTCACTCGGGTTCGCCTCTAGATATTTAACGAGTTCACACTCCAACGGGACTTATCACCCTCACTCGGGATTGCCTAACAACTACCTCACTTCACCACTAGTTATCTCTTACGAGAATGGGGTTTGGGTTTGGTGTTGTCTCCAACTATGGTGAGATTTTCCCTTACATTTGTTTAGCCTCAATGCTAAGGTTGGGAAAATCTCTCTAAGCTTAGGATACATCGTGGGTTGCTTAGATTGGGTTCTAGAACACTCTTTGAATATATGTGTATATCTACAGACTTGTGTTCTATGGTGGGAATGCTTGACTATAAGGCTCTTGGCTCTGTAGCATCTTTTGCATATTCTCCACACTTAATTTGATGGAAGATCTTGTATTTATAGTGTGAATTTGAATGTTACCGTTGGAGAGAATCACATTCAAATCCATATTATTCTTTCTTAAGTTCCGCGACTTTTTTCATTTGGTTGTCTTCCTCTCATTGGTCCACGCCATTTGAATTCCAACGGCTATATTCCTCGAGTTTTTTCCTCGGAACATTGGAGGTTTTATCTTGAGTATTGGCGATTCTTGAGTCTTGATAATTCTTTGTGTCTTCATAGTTCTCTGAGTCTCGGTGTCTTGAGAACATCTCTTTGAGTCTTGAGTTTTCTCAGTCTTGAGTTACTCGGGGTTCTTGATTATTGAGACTTCTCTTGGCCGGACCTTATCGTCGAGCATCTTGACCCCTTATT
This sequence comes from Stenogyne calaminthoides, assembly GCA_037126765.1. Lineage (NCBI taxonomy): Eukaryota > Viridiplantae > Streptophyta > Magnoliopsida > Lamiales > Lamiaceae > Stenogyne > Stenogyne calaminthoides. The sequence goes on along the minus strand of JBBCBC010000022.1, from coordinate 5,209,242 downwards.
TGTTGAGTTCGGTTCTTGACTTGAAGACATCGACCCTCGGGTCACTTTTTACTTCTTGAGTCTCGGATCGGTTTCTTCTTGAGTCTCGGATCGGTTTTACTCTTTGAGTCTCGAATCTGTTTTTTCTTCTTGAGTCTCAATTCTTTTACCGAGCTATCGATTTCTTCTTTTGATCGTCGGCTCATTGTCGAGATCAACACATCTTCGGATCAACATATCGGGATAGCATCCGGGTAAGTCTGATATCTCGAGTTAGCATATCGGTTTATCATATCGATCTCGATCACGTCGATATCGTCGATCTCATCTGCTTTCATCTTCATCTCGATCTCGATCACGTCGATCTTGATCGATCTCATCCGCTTCATCTTCCGATTTGCAACCTTCTCTTACGATTTCTTTGGCTTTAGCTTTTCTTCGCCGATTTGCCTGACTCATCGGTTTAACTCCGAACTCATCTAACTTATTCGATCTCGTCGGTCTTGTATGCTGACCTCGTCGATCTCGATCATCTACTTCTGATTTCGTGAGTTCCCCCTCAACTTGTTCTTTCGTTCCCCCTCAACTTGTTATATGTAAATTAGCTTCAATAACACAAGTTGATAATGTTTTGACATAATTCATCAAAACTAAAATATCAACAATTTCCCCTTTTTTTTAATAATGGCCAAAAACATTAAAATATATGCATTTTTTAAAAAGCGAGTTTTTCTTTAAAAAAATGCATTCAGTGGTCACTCCGAAATTAGTGAACTTTTTGAACTTCGGCTCTGATACCAATTGATAGGTATCAGATCAGATGTTCGCATTTAAAAAACAGTGACCTGTTGAACTACCCGCTCTGATACCAATTGATAGGCCCGGTGAAAAACCCATTTTGCGCGTGCGGAAGCAAACATTTAATGCGATGCATATAAAAACATGGTGATTTCAGATTTTTGCGTTTTAAACTCATGTGTTGTGTTTTGCTTATAATCGAATGTATATGACAAAATAAGAACGTAAAGCGGTAAAGAACACAACAACGTATAGTGGTTCGGAGACTCAAGCTCCTACATCCACTCTCCCTGTTCCTAGGGAAATTCCTTCAAACTGGACTTATCACCCTCTCGGGCTCGCCTCTGGACTTATCACCCTCTCGGGCTCGCCTCTAGATGTTTAACGAGTTCACACTCCAACGGGACTTATCACCCTCACTCGGGTTCGCCTCTAGATATTTAACGAGTTCACACTCCAACGGGACTTATCACCCTCACTCGGGATTGCCTAACAACTACCTCACTTCACCACTAGTTATCTCTTACGAGAATGGGGTTTGGGTTTGGTGTTGTCTCCAACTATGGTGAGTTTTCCCTTACATTTGTTTAGCCTCAATGCTAAGGTTGGGAAAATCTCTCTAAGCTAGGATACATCGTGGGTTGCTTAGATTGGGGTTCTAGAACACTCTTTGAATATATGTGTATATCTACTGGACTTGTGTTCTATGGTGGGAATGCTTGATTTATAAGGCTCTTGGCTCTGAGCATCTTTTGCATATTCTCCACACTTAATTTGATGGAAGATCTTGTATTTATAGTGTGGATTTGAATGTTACCGTTGGAGAGAATCACATTCAAATCCATACTATTCTTTTATAAGTTCTGCTGACTTTTTTCAAAATTTGGTTGTCTTCCTCTCTCATTGGTCCACGTTATTTGAATTCCAAAGGCTATATTCCTCGGTTTTTTGCCTCGGAACATTCGGGTTTATCTTTGAGTATTCATTAATTCTTGAGTCTTGATAATTCTTTGTGTCTTCAATCAGTTCTCTGAGTCTCGGTGTCTTGAGACATCTTGAGTCTTCGGGTTTCTCACGAGTCTTGAGTTTTTCGGGGTTCTTGATTCGGCGGAGACTTCTCTTGGCCGGACCTTATGCGATCGAGGCATCTTGACCCTCGGTGGTGAGTTCGAGTTCTTCGACTTGGACATCGACCCTCAGTCACTTTTACTTACTGAGTCTCAGATCAGTTTTCTTACTGAGTCTCAGATCAGTTTTACTTACTAAGTCTCAGATCTGTTTTCTTACTGAGTCTCAGATTACTTTTACATAGGCTATCGATTTCTTCTTTGCGATCTGATCGGCTATTGAGTCGGATCAACATCTTCGAGATCAACATATCGGGGATAAGATCGGTAAGTACATCATATCGAGGTTAGCATATCGGTTTATCATATCGATCTCGATCACGTCTGGTCTCGTCGATCTAAATACCTTTCGTCTTATACTCGATCTCGATCACGTCGATCTTGATCGGTCTCATCCGCTCATCTTCCGATTTTTTGGCTTTAGCTTTTCTTCACCGATTTGCCGCGACTCATCGGTTTAACTCGAACTCATCTAACTTCATCTTATCTCGTCGGTCTCATCTGCGGCCTAAATCGATCTCGATCATCTACTTCTGATTTCGTGAGTTCCCCCTCAACTTGTTATCTGTAAATTAGCTTCAATAACACAAGTTGATAATGTTTTGACATAATTCATCAAAACTAAAATATCCCAACAATCACCTTTTCAGTTATTGGACTATATGTTGGGCTACTCAGGGGGCTTTTAGGAGAATTAAGATTGGACCTTCTAATGGACCTTGAATATCTAATATTGAGCCACAATATAATTCAAGCCCATAAATATTAATTAATCCCACTACATAATTAATATTGCACTATCCATCTTAACCCATATTACAGTCAATATGGCTCCCGGTCATTATTTCCCGTGTTTAAGATTATCTAGCCCATTAATTAATTCAAGCCCTTTTGAAATAACTTTCCATTAATTAATATCTTATATCCTTGGTCAAGGAACGGTTCAACATTATTATCCATACCGGAAACTAATTCCACTTGCAAGATTTGGTATGATAAAGCTTATGAACCTCCCAAGGGGGCAAATCGAACAATTGACACAACAAGCATTCCTCATCTTACCATTTCCCTTGGCAACAATTGAGTTTTATTGCTTATGGCTTTTGGTCCTCTTCCTTTTCTTGCCTGCCTTTGGCCTAGAAGATGAAGGCGGACCACTTGTAAATCAAAGCTTGAGTTTGGTGCCTTATCAACATCTCTCTTTGAGACCAAAAGCTTGCAAACAAATTTAGCGAGACCAAAATGCTCAAAAACCTTTTGGGCGAGGAGAGTGAAGTACCAAATTCATCCGAGTCTCCGGATCATAACTGCGACTCGAGAATCTCAAGTTTGTTCGGATGGGCCATCTATTTTGAGTACGTAATCCCTTACGGGGTTTGCCCTCCACAATTTTCAAATGATGACATCTCTCTTAAGGTGATCTGACGAGTCCCGCATGTTTTGACTCGTCGGTTTGGCTCATCGATTTTGGTGTGTCAAAAATCCACTTGTGCTTTTTATGCGATTAGGACAATTATAATTTTCGTTTCCAATCAATATAGTTTCCATACATATTGTATTGACTTTTAAGTATAATAACAAATGGATTAAAATGTAACGTCATGTTGAACTGAAATAAATAACTATATGCATAAGCACAAGTATATCACAAGATTCGATCACATGCATCATATTAAAATCTCAAAAAAATCTGAACATGCATCAGCCAACATCTCAAAACAATTTAAATAAGCCACGTGGGGTGGGTCATTATTTAAACACATTCAAGCGAGTTACAAACAAAAACGATTTACAAACCTTTAATATCCAGATTAATAGTTGGCTCACTTGACCAATATAAAATTGACAAGGACTTCGGGAAGTATATGCATATCAATTTTATACCTAAGTAATAACCATGATTAAATCTGAGGATTATTATTTCGCTTTGAGCGAGCCTCATGGGGAGGGTCATCGTCGCCACTAGTAATAACCCACAATCATCTGTTTGGAATTCATTCATGTGAAAGCTATCTTTTGACCGTCCGTGTAGGGGGAATTTCTCCAAAAGAATTCACAAATAAATAAATCATGGAGGTCAAAAAATTAATTCAATTTTATTATCAGGAATAAAATTGTCAATTAATCATTTAAACATACTTAGTAATTTTGAAGGTGAGATTTTTCATTTGGGCGATTTCTCATGCAAACACATTTAAACAAATTAAATAAAGCATAAGAAAGCACAAAAATAAATCAAGCAAAACAGAAAAATAAACATATTGGGCACAAATTATCCAATTGTCATGGTTTGACTTTTTCTTGGCTTGATCTTGAAGAAACACCGCCTCGATTTTCTCCCACTCGATCGTCTAGAAAAAAAAAAAATACTCTGTCTCGAAATGTCACGCATTTATGGCAAGGATACGCCCGCGTCGGCGACGCTAAACCATTGACTTCTCAGCGGCCTCGATGTTCGCTTCGGCGAGCGCGCCCATACGCCTCGGCGACTCTCGGCAGCCAGCGCTGACGCGCGTGCCTCGTGCCACTGCCTCCCGCGGTTCGGCCGCCCGCGCGTCCCCGCGCGTGCGCCGTGCGCTCTACGCGCCACAATCGCTGGTCCGCTCCACGCCCGGTCGCGTGCGCCTGGCGCCCAGCGCATGCGGCAGCCATCTGTGCATATTTCGGCCACTCGGCCTCGCCCGGCGCCCGATGCGTCTGTGGCGTGTCGGCGTCGCGCTTCGCCTCCCCAGCGCGTTTGCGGCGGCAGCAGCGTATCGCCCGATTACGGATTTCATCCTTTAATTCTTAGTCTCGCGTCCTCGTTTTCGATCGGTTACAATTTATTTACAAAAATAAATAAACCTAGATCTAGACTAGTCTATTGCATTGATCAAATCAAACAAACTCCTAATCTACTCGTGATTTTTCTCACGAGGCAAAACGAATCCGAACGAATCGAATTAAAAACCACAGTTTATATGAATGCATAAACAAACACATTAAATTCCATGACAATTGGATACCTGCAAAATAGATCTAGCAATTCTACTATCCAATTTCAAATTTAATGCCAACGAATCAAATTACAATTTAAAAAATTGAGTTCAAACGTGGCTCGATGCGATTATTTGTTGGGGAATAAGTTGCATGAGATCTATTAAGGGGTGAATATTTAAATACAAATTTAATTCTTTAATTATTACTAGCATGAATTAATCCTATATTAATTCAAATAATAATCCAACAACATATCATGCATATAATAATTCACGTAAAACCTACGCATGCAGAATTCTATGAGTTTATGTGAACGTACCTCTTGGGATGACAACGGTGAGGCTGAATAGACTAACCATAAGGACTTCCCAAGTATTCCCTTAGCCCTCGTTCGACTATCCGGTGGAAGGATTCTTGTGAACGATTTAACAAAAGGAAAATAAAATATGTTGCACCACCTTTGTGGATTTACTAATTTTTCCAGCACATGGAATTGTACACTACTCACAATTGTCATTTTTCGAAAAAATACAATTTGTCGACGTTACAAAATATTTGATATTTTATCGACGCTAATATTTTACTGAAAAACCAATTTTCGTGTGTTACTGGGAATTAACCATTCATCCCCTATTTATAGAGGCTAAAGTGGACGAAAATTTTGGCAAAATATGATGTGGGAAAATCTTTTCTTGATCTCCAAGAAATCTTGAATATATCTCCTATATTCTTTTTCCCATAATCATAATATTCCACAAAAATCCCACCTTATCTATTTGCTATGGAATTCGAAAATATTGGGGTCCAAGATTCCAAGATTTGGATCTTCTTGAATTTTTGTGATATTCTTGTATTTCAAGAAATACATATCTTCCATAATATCTTTTCAAGAAAATCTTTCTTGCCCACTATATTTTCAAGATTTTCGAAATTATCATTATAGATAACCAAGTGGGAGATTTCTTGAATTTAATGAGATGATCTTGTATTCCAAGAATACATATCTTCATTCCATAACAAAATTCAAAGAAAATCTTTCTCCCATTATATCTATAAATTTCAAAATTTTAGTTGGAAAAATAAGCAACAATATTTATTTTATTTTAATCATCTTTTCAGTTATTGGACTATATGTTGGGCTACTCAGGGGGCCTTTACGAGAATTAAGATTGGACCTTCTAATGGACCTTGAATATCTAATATTGAGCCACAATATAATTCAAGCCCATAAATATTAATTAATCCCACTACATAATTAATATTGCACTATCCATATTAACCCATATTACAGTCAATATGGCTCCCGGTCATTATTTCTAGTGTTTAAGATTATCTAGCCCATTAATTAATTCAAGCCACTGAAATAACTTTCCATTAATTAATATCTTATATCCTTGGTCAAGGAACGGTTCAACATTATTATCCATACCGGAAACTAATTCCACTTGCAAGATTTGGTATGATAAAGCTTATGAACCTCCCAAGGGGGCAAATCAAACAAGCGTACTTGCACACGATTCTTCGTATTAAATCTTAGCAATCACATGTGACTAATAATATTGCCCAAGATAAAAAGTATTGAATCTCACTGATTCGCTACCCATGATAAGTCAAAGCAATAGTTACCAATCCCACGTGATCCTATTTAAGGAACGAAGATTAAGAAATAACGAACCACTGAGGTCTAATTCTTCCTTGTTCAGTTATGAAGAATTTATCCTCCTGTAGGTCCTATTCAGTGCATCAGTCATGCACTAGTGTAATCTCTTGGTCAAGACAAGTCAATCTGAGCCTTACACTTCAACCTTTCACGATGGGTTGTTCATTTCCATCTAGGTCGTGAATGGCGTACTTTTAGTTACAAGGGACTGTTAATTTAATCTTCTGTGATCTGGTATCACTAAATTAACTACAATGTAACACGTACGACTTATTGAACAGTTATGCAGTAAATATATGTAACATTCAATAATATTTAAAGCATCAGTGATAAACAATTTATTTCAGTAAATAAGTCTGAAAATTCAGTTTCGATTGTACAAAGTAAAAAGCATACTTTCTAGTATAATCCCAACAGATAGACCCAATTGAGAAACTTGGTAATTTAGGCATTGAGCTAAAGGACCAACGTTTTCATTTATGCTATCCTCCAGTCGCTCTCGGATTCATATTTCACCTTCATTGTGAACTGCAATATGAATAAGATGGATGCGACCATGCCAAAACTTCACAACGTGCTCAAGACTTTTGAGTTCACTGTCACCAAGATGGTGTTCAAAAGGAAATGAGGGGGTAAATAAGGATGTGTACCTCTACTGTAAGCATTAGAGGACACTAGAGGAAGGACTGTAAGATTCTGGTTGCTGAAAAGAAGACACTGGGTGCTTTTAGCACTAGAACATATGTTATTAAGATAAACATGTCCACTAATAGCGCTAACTGCTTGGTATTAGATACCAGATGTGGCTCTCACATTTGTACAAATGTGAAGGGGCTCTTGTGTCTTAGGGCAGTTAGGGTGGGTGAAGTCGTCTTACACGTGAAAACGAAGCAAGAGTTGCTACTGAATGTGTGGGGACTTATGTGTTAGAACTACCCTTTGGTTTTAGATTAGAACTTAATGATTGTCATCTAGTTCTTTCTATTACTCGCAACATATATTTGTTGCATTGTGGATATGATGTTCTTAATATACAAAGTAAAAGACTCAAACTTAGTAATCATGAAACCCCGACTTACTTATGGCATTGTAGAACTTGATCATGTAAACGAGAAAAGAATTGCAAGGTTAAGAAAGTTAGACTACTTAACCCCATTCGATTGTGATTCTTATGAAGATTGTGAATTCTATCTCATGGGCAAGATGGTCAACAAACCCTTTTCTGGGAAAGGGGTGCATGCCAATGAAGTTTTAGAGTTGATCTACAAAGATGTTTGTGGAGCATTGCCCACTCTAGCTAGGGGTCACTTCGGATACTTCATCACTTTTACTGATGATTTCTCAAGATACGAATACGTGTATCTTATGAAACACAAATTCGAATCTTTTGAGAAATTCAAAGAGTTTAAGGCTGAAGTAGAGAAGCAACTTGGTAAGTGTATCAAGACACTTCGATCGGATCGAGGAGATGAGTACCTTAGCCATGAATTCACTGATTACTTGAAGTTACATGGAATTCAGTCACAATGGATTCCTCCCGGAACAATAAGTCAGATGAACGGTGTATTCGAGAGGAGAAACCGAACCCTGTTAGACATGGTGAGGTCCATGATGAGCTTTTTCAGTCTTCCAACATTCTTATGGGATACGCGTTACAAACCTCAATTTACATTCTGAATAGGATTCCATCTAAATCGGTTGAGCATACACCATATGGACCATGGTGTGGCAAGAAGCCAACTTTTACACATATCAAAAATGGGGTTGCTCCGTGATTGTGAAAAGGATGCTTACCGACAATTGGAATCCAAAGGTGAAAATGGTTACTTTGTGGGATATCCTAAGGAAATTAAAGGATATTAATTTTATCTACCTGAGAAATAATCAGTGATTGTTTCTAGGAAGACCAAGTTCCTCGAAGAAAACTATATCTTTAAGGAATAAGGTCGTGAGCTGATAGACCTTGAAGAAATTCAAGAACCACAAATTAACAAGAGACTGATATCTTGTCAAAGAAACATGACAAGGAACCAGTGGGAGCATTCAGCAACTTTCACGGCGGGAGTCTTTCACTAGGTGATCGTCTTTCAGTCAGTGGGAGCGTAATTGGAGTTGGCTTGCCTATGCAAGAACCTCCAAGTGGGCTGAATGAGAACAACATAGTTCAAACTCCCGCCCAAGAGGCATCTAAAAGTGTAGCTCTTGAGGACTCTCCGGACATTGATGAAATCAATGCACCACAAAATTTTCACGATCAGAATGTACGGCCTGCACAACCACAGCTCCGTAAGTCAATTATGAATCGTAATCCGCCCATTAGATACGGTTACCTCTTGGAGGAACTCGATAATATGGACATACCGGATAAGAACGATCCTAATACTTATTTTGAAGTAATATCAGATATTGATTTAGGGAAGTGGCATGAAGCTATGAAATCCGAGATGGACTCGATGTACACCAATTAAGTTTGGGACTTGGTTGAGTTACCTGAAGGGGTTAGACCCATATGTTACGATTGGGTCTTCAAGCGCAAGACCAATGCAAATGGCAAAGTACAAACCTACAAAGCTAGGTTGGTGGCGAAGGGTTATAGTCAATGCGAAGGCATTGACTATGACGAGACCTTCACACCAATTACAAAGATCAAGTCCATTTGAATTTTACTTGCGATAGCAGCACATTATGATTATGAGATTTGGCAGATGGACGTCAAAACAACTTTCCTCAATGGCAACATTGATAAAGAAATGTTTATGACTCAACCAAAAGGTTTTATATCTAAGCCGAATTCTAATCTAGTATGCAAGCTAAAGAGATCCATCTATGGATTGAAGCAAGCTTCTAGGAGTTGGAATATCCGATTTGATGAAACTATCAAGTCCTTTTGACTTCATCATTAATTCGGAAGATCCTTGTGTTTATCGTAAATGCAACGGAAAGAATATTATTTCATAATCGGGTATGTCGATGACATATTGATTTTGGGAAATAATATCCCGTTAATGCAGTCCGTAAAGATTTGTTGTTAAAGACCTTCATGATAAAGGGTCTTGGTGAAGCCTACTACATCCTAGGGATCAAGATCCACAAGGATAGATCCAAGAGGATGTTGGGTCTGTCACAGTCCACCTATGTAGACAAGGTGTTGTAGCGTTTTGAGATGGAGAACTCTAAGAGAGGATCTCTATCAGCAAATCATGGGATAAAGCTATCAAAGAAGGATTGTCCTTCTATTGAAGTTGATATCAAGCACATGAAAGATGTCCCATATGCATATGCAATTGGGTCAATCATGTACGCCATGACTTGCACTAGACAAAACGTGGCCTATGCTATCAACATCACTGGTAGATACCAACAGAATTCGAGTGAGTCTCACTGGATTGCTGTCAAGACCATTTTGAAGTATTTTAGATGAACTAAAGAATGTTTCCTTGTCTATGGTGGACAGTTAGAACTAGTAGTGACTGGTTAAGCTGACACAAGTTTCCAATCCGACTATGATGATTACAAATCAAAGTCAGGTTACGTTTCACTCTCAGTAATAAGGCGGTCAGTTGGAATAGTTCCAAGCAAAACGACCACAGATTCAACAACCGAAGTTGAGTACATTGTTGTATCAGAAGCCTCAAGGAGACTGTCTGGATTTTATAGTTCTTAAGAGAACTAAGGGTAGTTCTGAGTGCCAGTTGTCAAATAAAGTTGTATTGAAACAACGCTGGTGCGATTGCGCAAGCAAAGGAACCGAGATCAACAAGCATAAACGAGCATGTACCTAGACTTATCATTTGATCCGGGAGATCATAATGATAGGAGAAATATAATTAAAATGCATTCCCACATATTTAATTTAACAGATCCTTTCACCAAAACACTAAGTGTACTAGACATTTGATGGTCTGTGGGTTAGACATGTAGGTGATTGACTCTAGTCCAAGTGGGATATTGTTAGTGTTAGTGTCCTATAGACAATCTATTGTAAGGACATAATACTCGATGATATTCAGTTTGATTTAATATTATAGTTCACTTAATATTAATGTATGGCAATACACTTGTTTGAATATTATGTTTGATTGTTTGCATTTACTCAGATGTTCCCATGAGTCATTGTTGTCATTGAGGTTGTGAAAACTCAAATGACTTAAGCATGATTCTCAAATAGCCCCGATCAAGGATCATCAAGAATGGGATATTGATGATGCAATGGAGATTGGTGTGCAATCTGCATCATACTCTTAGAGAGTGTTGTAAGATCTCACTTACTACGAGATACTAGGTATCTCATGATAGATGTACAAATACCTTAGAGGGTATTGGTATACCCATCCGAGAAACCGTTTGATGTATTTCCACTATATGTGTCTACGGGTGTCTCGGTTAGTGGGAGCGATGTGATACTCCTTTGACTTGAGGTCAATACGCACGACATGTATGGAGTGATGAACTTTGACCATGGCCGACGCTTGCACCCGTCTATGGGTAAATATGGCTTGGATTGGGTTTATCACGAAAGGCATGTGCGTGGTAGTTGAGCCAAGAATAGGATTCATTCCTCAAAGTGGATTTAGAGAGAATACTCATCTTTCCATCATAATTGGATCTAAGTCATCGGCCGATACACGTCAACTTAGACTTTGTGGCTAAGTGTGACATACATGATCAATTCGTGATTAGAGATAATATGATTAAGTTATCTGAATAGACACTTCATCGTGTTCAAAACTTGAGTATTCGTGAATGAAATGAGGAAATCGTAATAGCCCATGTTTCAGTTACAGGTAGTTGCACGTTTCTCGCAATGTACCTCATATATTGAGAATGTCTGATTTATTGTCTAGGGTTCAATTAAGACCGTTAGTTTGACTAATCACTCGATATATGAGGGCCTATGGGTCATACAAAAAGTTGTTCTCTTTTACGGATTATAGTTGGTTGATTAAATGTTAAATTGGATTTAATATTTAATTTATGGAGAATTAACTAATAATAGATTAATTTGAAATTAATTATTATTAATGTTTAATTAAATTAGATTTAATTAAATAGGATTCACAATAATAATATATGAAATATTATTATAGGATTTAATATATATATAATCAAATCCGTAGATATTTGATATACATGGGAATTAAATCCGTAGAGATTTTATTTATGGGAAATAAATCTAAGAGATTTATTTTATAAGATTAGGAATTTTATTTCCTAATCAGGTTAGCTTAAGATTTAAGCTGAGATTTCCCTATATATAGGCCAAATAATCAAATATAGCACATACTTTTAAGTTTTCATCAATTTAAGCACATATTTTTTTCTCTCTCCAAATTTAGCACATACTTTCCAAAAGTATGAGCTCTTGGGAATTCACAAACAACGTTAGTTCATATTTTCTCCTTAAAATCTAGAGTTATAATTTTCCTAGCAAATTCATCTCGGGATTCAACGCTGGCAAATTTGTGCAAGTCTGTGAACGGGGATTACGTGGATACCATAGTTGAGAAATCTGCTCTTGAACTACTGTAAGATTTCTTGTTATGTTTATTTGTAATCGTTTATGCAATTATATGTTCGTTGTTGTTGAACTGTTTAATTCCACTGCGCATGTATTACGTGTTTATGTGCCTCTAAATTCCAACATATTTAAGGATGAAATTATTTTCGTCGAATATTTAGTAGGTTTTTGAAAAATTCTGTAGACAACACTATTTTCTTGTAGTGTTTTAGGGGAATGTATTCTTCTTACATCTTGTGTAAAAATTCATTATTGTTCTTAATCTTTCATTTCAGAATTTCAATTGATTTTGTTACTCAGTTCTCTCATTTTGTGAGGAAAAAACATTGAAAAATAATGGGGATTAGGGTTATGACAGATGAGAGTCCATATAAGAGATATGTCAATAAAGTTAGAGAAATGTTTTTTTCATTCCCAACGCGATAATTTTCGTTGAAATCTATCAATAAAAAGGTTTTCAAGTATCTTTTTTCTTCTGAAAATAGCATCAATTGGTAACCCGACCAAGATAACTTAATGGGATTTTGCCAATGTTGCAACTAATAATACTAGCATATCACAAGACCAATATCCTCAATTCCAACTCATGACTTATTCGAGTGATTAAATTTTTTAATATTAGAATAAGTCACCCAAAGTTACATGACTAAAAGTTCACGAATGGTGATTAAAATTAATAAAGTGAAAAGTTATAGGATTAAAAAAGGAAGATAACACAGAAGGTTTGAACATGCAAGCTTCACAAATTTGGACACTTACGTCGCATTCAAGACACCAACTACGCTTACCAAGCTTAGCGAAATGTTTTGCAATATATATATATATTTAGTGATTAATAGGTACAACTCAACTCCCCCCACCCCAAAAACTGATAGGTACAAATCAGATTTTTTGTTACCTTTTACTAAAAAAAAGTTGTGTAAGTTTTCAAAATTGCCCTTATTTAAAAAAAAAATACGCCCCACGTGATCCTGAAAAAAATTCTATGAAAACTGTCATGTGTCACACCGTACATACTTTTCCCATTTTCTATTCTTCTTATTATTATATAATATGTAAAATTCTTGTTATCATTAAAAATTATTTCTTTCTTTCATTTAAATAATTATTAATTAATAATTATTTTAATTTAAAATAATAAATTTGAATTATTTTAATTTTTTAAAATAAAATTAAATATGTTTATTAATATTTATTTATCGATTGTGCCAAACATAATATTTCAGTCACAAAAAAACGCACACGCACAACAAAAATGCATCATGCGCTAAAAATGCATTGGTGAACAAAAATGCACATGTGCACAGAAAAATGTATTGTTAAATAGAAAAAAAAATATTGTTCATGATAATAATGAATATAATACCAGAAAATGCATTGTTAGAAAATACATTGCATATATACTATATACTTTGTATACACCTGCAATACATTGTATATAAACATAAAAATTTATATATAATACAAATCCAGTTTCTATAACAACCAATCAATTAAAAAATCCTTCTTCATTCTTGTGTTCTTTTCCATAGGGCTAAATAATAAAGCTTACCGCCCAAAAACAAATGAAATAATCCACTCTTCTCCAATAAAATAATAAGTAAATAAAAAACAAAATACCTAAAAAAACCTCAAATTCAATATGACATTGATGGTGTAATCGCTGAAAAAGATAATTCTTTCACTGGTCTAATTAGAAGTGTTCTTTTTTTCTATTTCAACATATATGAATCGTCACTCAAACTATACCTCCATCACCGTCGTGAGTGGTGGTGACGGTTGTCTTCTTGGCACTTTGGAGAAAGAAGAGGCAAATTAATTTGGGGTTGGTGATTAAGATGGGAGGCAGAGAGATTAATGAGAGAGAGCGGAAGAGAAAGAGGGTGGGCGGAAATAGATTCGCTGCTTCTCTGTGGATCTTTTTATATGGAGACACCTGACAAAACCAAAGCTATCATTACCAAGATGCAAACTTGATTCTTTTTTAATAAACTAAAACAAGGCTATGAATTTAACAAGAAATTAATAAAAGCAGTGAAAATGCATGCCTGTTTTGCAATGTAATCCATTATTTGAGTTGCAGTGATGCTGCTGCCCGGTTTCCTCACCACATACGCCATCGAGATCTGACCTGCGTCTTCGTCCGGATATCTGCTCCTCCATATAACCACAGTAAATCACTCCATTAAAAAATCATTATAAATTTGCATTAAAATTGGACATTGTCAAAGTTGGACTAAATCAACAACTACAACAAAAAATTTATAAGACTAAATCTATTTGAGGCTAAAGTTATGAAATCACTTGTGATTCAAACTCTAATAATTATTTATGTAAATTGTTAGGGAAATTAAATAAACGAATGAATTTCACGTCTCTCTACAAGTTCGAACTTTTAGATGAGATGAAATTCTTTTATGGTATCAGTGCCTTCAGGCTCACGTCCACTCGATGGGCATCCTCTCAATGATGGAGTAAGAAAATTCAGGGGAGTGTTAGGGAAATTAAATAAACGAATGAATTCCACATCTCTCTACAAGTTCGGACGTTTAGATGAGATGTAATTTTTTTATAAGCAATATCAATTGACAACTTGGACTATAAGATTATAGGTAACATGAGTTCGGTGTGCCAGTTGGACCGTGCTATTAGTGCAATTTTAGGACACTATCTTTTAAATTAGTTAATATACGCATTTTTTAGAAAAGTTTATAGGCACTAGACACATCGGGGAAGGTGGTTGGAAACGTGACAACAATGGACTGCGCGCGGCGGCAATGGCAATGGAGGGTTCGCCAATGATATACTCCAGGAAGTACAGTGTTTTATTTGTTCTTAACTTAATTAAATTTATTGAATTTTTTTAATTAACTTTAGTTTTTTCAATGTTAAACGTTTTTGTTCTTGTTTTTTCAAATATTCAATGTCTCCGGTGGCAAAATTGATCCAAATTTAATGATTACAGGCTGAAATTGAACAATTCGGGTCAAATTGGTCTATATTGACCGAACTTAAAATTAGTGTCCTAAAATAGTCAACCCAAATTAAATAGACAAAACTCGTACGAGACGATCTCATGTATGAGACGGAGTATAATCTAGCACCCATCCCTTTCAAAGTAATGTTAAAAGACCCATGTCTAAATTATACTATATCTCATTGTGAAACCGTCTCTAAAATTGCCACCCTCTAAAGTAGTGTGTCTTGAAAAAAATTAATCCTAAAGTTTCAATCAAACTTTTTTTTTCCGCAAATCACAGAAAAAAAACGGTCAAAAAGTATTATTTCATGTGATGAAAAATATTAATAGTATATCAAAAAAAAATTATATTGTTCAGCCTACAAACAAAGAATTTCTTGTTTTATACTATGAATGAGTATTTTGCACTTTTGGTCCCACAGGATACACCTTCTCACGTTTTTGGTTCCAAAGCCGAAAATTTTGACACTTTTGGTCCCAAAGCGTACACTTTTGGTCCAACAGGACGTGCGATTTTGGGACCAAAAGTGACAAAAATTTCGGCTTTGGGACCAAAAGTGACAAAAATTTCGGCTTTGGGACCAAAAGTGTCAAAAATTTCGGCTTTGGGACCAAAAGCGTGAGGAGACTGTTGGGATTATACTGAAAAGTATGCTTTTTACTTTGTATAATCGAAACTGAATTTTGAGACTTATTTACTGAAATAAATTGTTTATCACTGATGCTTTAAATATGATTGAATGTTATATATATTTCTTTGCATAAGCGTTTCAATAATTAAATGACGTGTTACAATCAGTAGTTAATTTAGTGATACCAGATCATAGAAGATTAAATTGCGGTCCTTGTAACTATAAGTCACGCCATTCATTTACCTAGATGGAAATGAACAACCATCGCGAAAAGGTTGAGGTGTAAAGGCTCGGATTGGTTTGTCTTGACCAAGAGATTACACTAGTGCATGGTGATCTGTTGAATAGGACCTCACGGAGGATAAATTCTTGAACCGAACAAGGAAGAATTAGACCTCGGTGGTTCGTTGTTTCTTAACCTTCGTTCCTTAAATAGGATCGTGGGTTGGTAACTATTGCTTTGACTTATCATGGGTAGCGAATCGGAGAGAGATTCAATACTTTTTATCTTGGGCAATATTATTGGTCACATGTGATTGCTAAGATTTAATACGAAGAATCGTGTGCAAAGCACGCTTGCTTGATTTGCCCCCTTGGGAGGTTCATAAGTTTTATCATACCAAATCTTGCAAAGTGGAATTAGTTTTAGGTATGGATAATAATGTTGAACCGTTCTTGCAGACCAAGGACAAATGATATTAATTAACGGAAAGCTATTTGGTGGCTTGAATTAATTAATGGGCTAGATAATCTTAAACACGGAAAATAATGACCGGGAGCCATATTGACTGTAATATGGGTTAAGATGGATAGTGCAATATTAATTATGTAGTGGGATTAATTAATATTTATGGGCTTGAATTATATTGTGGCTCAATATTAGATATTCAAGATCCATTAGAAGGTCCAATCTTAATTCTCCTAAAGGCCCCTGAGTAGCCCAACAAATAGTCCAATAAGGAAAAAGGTGATTAAAATAAAATAAATATTGTTGCTTAATTTTCCAAGTAATATTTCGAAATTTATAGATATGTTGGGAGAAAAATTTTCTTTGAATTTTGTTATGGAATGAAGATATGTATTCTTGGAATACAAGATTATCTCATTAAATTCAAGAAATCTCTCACTAGCTTATCTATATTGAAATTTTCGAAAATTTGGAAATATAATGGGCAAGAAAGATTTTCTTGATTTTCTTGAAAAGATATTATGGAAGATATGTATTTCTTGAAATACAAGAATATCTCATAAGTTCAAGAAGATCCAAATCTTGGATTCTTGCACATATTATTTTCGAAAAAATCCATAATTGAGGAGGTGGAATTTTTGTGGAATATTTTAATTATGGGAAAAAGAATATAAGAGATATATTCAAGATTTCTTGGTGACCAAGAAAAGTCTTTTCCCACATTGATATTTTACTGAAATTTTCGACCCCTCCTCTCCTATAAATAGGGGATGATTAGTTCATTCCCAAGTACAATTCCATGTGCTGGAAATATTAGCAAATCCACGAAAGTGGTGCAACAAAAGTTTATTTTTTCCTTTTGTTAATTGTTCGCGAGTATCCTTCCACCGGATTGTCGAGCAAGAGCTAAGGGAATACTTGGGAAGTCCTTTTGGTTAGTCCGTCCGACCGAAGTCACTGCCATCCCGAGAGGTACGTTCACGTAAACCCGTAGATTCCGCATGCGTAGATTTTACGTGGCTTTTTATATGCATGATATGTTGTTGCAATTATTATTTGAATTAATATAGGATTAATTCATGCTAGTAATAATTAATGAATTAAATTTGTATTTAAATATTCACCCCGAATAGATCTGTGTGAATCATTCCCCAACAGAGACGTTTCCTGTGGGACCAAAAGTGCAAAAAACTCTACTATGAACTAATACTTTTTTTATATGATTTAATATTTCTCATTATATATTTCTATTTCTTTTTCTTTTTAATGAAAGAGTCAAAGTTTAATCAAAATTGCGCCAGTTGCACAGATAGAGAGGTGACGAACGATGCTTACGGAATGACAGCTGCATCGGCTAATTCGGGAATCGATTGTAACAAATGTTCGAGCTCAGCTGGAGGAACCTGCACCATCAAATCTTTTGTCAAGAAAGATGTTTGTAAGCAAAATTAAGATTGATGATCCATCACCTGATATCCCTTATATTTGATCAACTCTTTCAAACGATCAACGACGAAAAGAAACCCGTCCGACTCAAAGTAACAAACATCTCCCGTCTTCAACCACCCCTCTGCAGAATCCATGATTGCAGTTGTTGTTGCATCATTCCGGCATAACCTGCCATCATCACACCATTCATCCTTCATCAAACAATACATACTTCTATGCAAAGTGAATTCTTAAAAGGTATTAGTTTTTTCCCTAAACGATATTAGTTGTTTCCCTAAAAGGTATTAGTTGTGCACCTTTCATAATTACGGGTCCTCGTTCCCATAGTTCTCCGCTTTGTCCCGGAGGTAAGGCCATCCCTGTATCGAGATCAAGAATCTTGGCTTCCATATTCACCGTTAACCGCCCTCCGGATCCGTATCTGCGTGCCTCCTCCGGCCCGATGGACAGTGCTACAGCCCCTGAACACTCAGTTAAGCCATAGACCTACCACACAAGCTTCATCATCACTTGTCTAAACTCAATTGCACTACTAGGTGTCAAAGCATTAAAATTTAAATTCATTTTTTAATAGACATTTATTAAATCACTTCCGCAAACCGAAATAGACCCACTACTATGTTAATCACTAAATTTATTAAATCAATCTATCATTAATTTTGGGGACAAACTGTTTTTTCCCCTTATCTCCCTTACCATACTCTTTATTCCCCCGGATCATTTCATTATTAATTTTGACCTATCAATTATATATCTACCCTTTTTTTTTTTTTTTTGAAGGTAAATATAAAATTGTATTGAAGTTGAGTACAAGGGGTACTCAAATCCCAACACGACAGATTCTATTTACAAAGCATGTGGGAACAGATCTAACGGCCTCCCGTCCCATGATGAAAACGGTATATAAAATGTAATAGGATAGTGTGAGCGAATCCACTTCCAGGAACTAAAATTAATGCCATCGATAAGCTCCTCTACCTACATGTTTATTTTAACATACTCGTTTAATCTCTCCTACAAGTTTTTTTTATCATATTCCATCATATATTTCAACTTCCAAACACGACTCGACCCAGACCCGACCGAACCCGACCTGGGTTGCGCTTGGGCTGGTTCTTGTCGGGTTTGATTCGGATTGGGTTTGGGTCGGGTCGGGTAGTGTTTGAAAGTTGGAATATGTGATGGGATAGTGAAAAATAAACATGTGGGATGGGATTAAGGGAGTAAGAGTATAATTATCCAAAAATGGCAAAATTGATAGTGAAACGGTCAAGGGGACAAAAAAGAGGGTAAGGGGAAATTTGACATTTTTTCATATTATTTGTTAATTTTGCATAACCTAATAAAAAGAATTCAAAATATTACCTCTGTCCATCAATTTTATTCTCATACTTTTGGGCATTAACCTTAATAAAAAAGTAAATAAAGTAGATAAATTAGTAAGAGTGTTGTGAAGATATGTGGGAGAAAAAATAAATTTGGTCTCATAACTTATCTAATGTCCTTTTTTCATCCAAAAAATTAATTGTCCAATTTTGATCCCATAACTAAATTGATTGTTCAATTTTGGTCCTTTTTTTGCCGAAAAATTGCGAACGACGTCGTTTTCAGTCACGCGCGAGTTATGTGCCGACAAAATTTAGTAATTATTAAATTTGTAGATTTCAAATTTTAGTTTTGACTCAATTTATTGGGTTATTTACATATGTTGTAATTTAATTGAATAAAAAAAAATAGTCAGCCTCCACGTCAGCGAGGGGTACAAAAACCCTCAATTTTATGGACATGTGACTTGCATGTGACTGAAACAATGTTTTTTGCGATTTTCTGACCAAAAGTGGACCAAAATTGAACAATCAATTTAGTTATGGGATACAAATGGCCATTTATTTTTTTACTTTTTTGACAAAAATGGACAGTAATTAAGTTATGGTACCCAAAAAAAATCTCAGATATATATGGGTCTATTTATAAATAAAATAATTATTTGTGAGTAAATACAAATGACAATTTCTTTTGGGGGAAAAAAACAAATGGTAATTTTAGTAATTAAGCGGTGGTTTGGAAGGTGAAAATAAAGTGATTGTTTCCATTTTGGATATATGAATAAATTTGATGGTGGACAAATAAGACAAGTAAAAAAAAATTGGTTGATGGAGGGAGTATTAAAATCCAAAATATAATATTAAACTTCAACTTGTTGCACTGAAATGTGCAACTTGTTTACATTGAACCATGCAACTATTAATTAATATGAAAAACAAATTGAATATTTCGGTGCAACAACTTGCATGATTTTAAAATTATGGAGTGCATGACACACATGAGACTCACTCTTTATGTATAACCTAAAATTACATTTTAAAAACACAAAATAGAATGATAGCATTTCAAAATGAGAATTTATAGCGAATAGGGGTGATTGACGAATAGTTATATAAAGATGAGCAAGTCTCAGGTAAAAAAAAAATTATAGTATGAAATTTATATCATTATATTTGATATTAACTTTTATTAAAATAATAGTATCAATTTATGTAATGGCTTCCAATCAAAGATTCATAAGAGAGTTTGTATATAAAGATATATACATTGAAACCATGCACTCTTGTACCTGTTCAATCTCGACGTGAGGTAACTTGTCCTTAAACAACTCTGAAACCTCCTTCCCCAGTGGCGCTCCGCCGCAACTCAGAGTCTGCAGCGACCTCAAGTCATACTTCCCCACCAAATCCGACTTCGCCATCGCCACCACTATCGGCGGCGCCACCGGCATATAAGTAACCCCGTACCTCTGCACCGCCTCCAGCATATTAACAAAATCGAATCTCGGCATCAACACGACGCTTCTCTCCCCAGTATGCTAATCAGCGTCGGTATGACGAACGAACACGTGGAACAACGGCAACGTCTTTGAAAGCGACCGAAATTTGAACATCCTCCGAGAACAACAACGTGATGTTGAGTGATTGTTGCAATTAAACTCGGTGAGTCGACGACGACGCCTTTCACCTTCGTGGGTCCCAATTTAGTAGAGTATCGCGGCCTCGTCTTGATTGGTTCACAACCACGTCGTTGAATTTGAAGCTGAAATCGAATTGAGCATTGATTGGAATCGGGGGAATCGGGGAGGGATGATAGCGGGGGCGGTTTGGGGATTTGTGAGTGAATGGGATGTGGTGAAGGCGATTATGGTTTGCTGAGTTGGATCACGGTGAGTTAACTTCGGAGGGGGACGGCGGGGCTTGAGGGATAAACGGCGGCGGAAAAAGGGAGAAGTAGAGCACGTGGATGTGGATTGAGGACGGGGAGAGGACGAAAGCGACGTCGTTTTGGGAAATGAGGGGTTTGAGTGAGGACGAAAGGGAAGCGACTTGTTGGAAGAATTGGGAGTAAGTGAGGTGGCGGGCGGGGGCGGTGGTGGTGGAGGCGGCGGGGGTGGAGCGGAGGAGGGAGACGGCGCATTGGATGATGGAGAGGGGCTGAGACGGAGGGGGGAGAGGGACGGCGGGGCGGAGGCTGTGGTATGTTTTAGTTTGTGGGGAGTAACCGTTTTTGGGATCGATCAGGATTTTTTGATTCCGCCATTGAAATGGAGATTCTGATGATGATTGATGGGGGTGGTTGTTACTGTTTTATAGTCTGCATGTCTTCATGTTCGGACTTTGCTTATTAATTACTCTATGCATACTATGCAGTATGCTATGTTTTGAAATTGGTCTTCATTGTTTTTATTTTTTTATTTTGGTCATGTAATTTATCAAAATTTTTGAAATTGATCATTTAACCTATTATAACAGGTTACCAAACAGGTAACCGACTCCTATGTAATATTTTTTTTTCCCTTTAATTTTGAAATGCAACCTAAACTTTTTTAAATTCAAATAATTTGTGTCGGAAAATTTTTTCATATTTTTTTGTAGGAAGGTGGAGTGGTTTTCTGCTTATATTGATTTAATTTTTTATTTTTGAGATGGCAACGGGCAGGTTTGGTCTGTTCCAGAACCAGTACGACGGAAAATTTGTGAACCCGGGATTCATTCTCCCCCTCCCATAGAAACTGTTGGGTTCTACCCGGGAGTAACAATTGTCCCCAAATTTTAGTGTTTAGTTAGCACTCTTTCAAAGCATTTAGATTTCAAACGCCACATAGTTTGCAACTGGCTCGAATTCCCTATTTCACATGTGTGTTTCATCTGGTGTTTCATGCCTTGAATTTGCGACACGTGTCCATTCCGCCCACTGTTTGTTCCGTCACCTACCGAAAGTGGTTCATGGTTCCACCTTAATAGGTCATGATTTAGGGTTTATTATTTAGCGTTTAGGGTGTAGATGGTTCACGAGCCCATAGACATGTATACGTGTGAAATCCAAGGCATAAAACACCAGATGAAACAGGCTTGTGAAATAGGAAAACCGCGCTGGTTTGCAAGTAGATTATTTGATTTTTCCAACTAAAAAATCATTTGTTATAAACTTATTATAATGAGCTTAAAATGAAATATTGGATTTCAAAGGTTTTCTGGATTTTGAAGCTCAATTACAAAATGATTTATTAAATATTTGTTGTGATATGATCTTGTTCTTAATTACCTCAATTACAAATAATGTCTTGAATACACCAGGTGCATCGTGTAATTCAAGTGTATTTTGTAAACATGCAACTTATTTTATTAAAATATATAATTTATTAATATTGAAGCAGGCAACTTGTTTTTATTGACACAAACTCTTTTTTGTCCATTTAACTAAATGAGTATCTATTGTGCCCTTTCACACTTATACCTTTATTAAGGTAATTTGCATTCCCCCCAATAAATACTATTTCAGTATCTAATGGTGATTCAATTCACATTGAATCATTTCTTCATTCCAAACCTCCAAACCAACCTCGTCAATATTATTTTGTTCTTTTATTTGCTCTTTCTTAATTTTCATTTGGTCCAACCCAACACAGCCGGCTCGAACCAATCCCAATCCAAAACCGAACAGACCCGAACCCAACTCGACTTGAACCGAACCCGAACTAACCCAGTCCGAACCCAACCCGGCCCGATCCAGCCCAACACCTAATTATGTTAGGAATTCCTAAATATTTATTTGGAAGCAAAATTTGAGTATTGGATGGGAATCTCTTTTCATGTGGGAATGGGATTTAAAAAATTGGAATATGGATTAGATGATGAAGGGTATAATAATCAAATAAGGGCTCAATAGATACTGTTTAGTCAAAAGGACAAAAAAAAAGTTGGCTAACTCAAATGAGGACAAAAAAGAGTTTGTCTCATTATTTTAGCTTTAAATTGATATGAACTTGAAAAAATCTTGCTCTTAATTAATTAGTTTGATAACTCTATATTGTTTTGGCTTTAAAATATATATCTTGAATGTTTGTTCTTGCTCTTAATTAGCTAGATGACTATGTTAATTTTGCTTTAAATTGATATACTTGAAAAATCTTGCTCTTAATTAGCTTGACGGCTCTAGCTATATTGATTTTTTTTAAGAACCCCATTTGTATATCCAAGTTGAGATTACACGTGTTCTATTCTACACCATTCATCTATCAAGAAGTACATAAAAACGGATTGATTACGCGGGACTAGCTAAGCTAGTTTTGATACTCAACCTTTCCCTGACTTTTTCTTCACATCACATTTTTTATCGTATTGTAGCGAACAAGTTATTTATTAATATTTAAAATAATAAAATAATTTTTAAAAAGGAATGTAAAAAATATATCTCTTCTTTATTATATATTTTCTTAAAAATTACTTTATTATTTTAAATATAAATAAAGAATTCGTTCATTAAAACACGAGAAGACGAAAGTAGTATAATAATTTATCCATTTTAAGCTCCTAAACAGTCCTATCAGTCATGGGATAAGATTGGTTCATAAAAGTAAAAAGCACTGGATTTTCTTTATCCAAGTATTTACTTAGTTTTGATCGATTAAATAAATATATTAACTTTTATATATTATTAATTCTAAGAAATATACTTGCGTGAGACCGTGAGACGAAATATAATTTAAGTATTAACGATTTAACACTATAGAAAAATGAATGTTAATTTGTGTTAAGTTGTACCCCTCTCATGCATGAGATCGTCTCATTCAAATTTTTGTCTAAATTTGTAATTTTTATCTCATCATTAATTGATTCAGTTGTTTTGAACCGATTTAGTTAGGACATTCACATTTAACTCTAAAATAGTTTTTGTTATAAAGACATCATAGAAAATTATTACAAAATCAATCATATACCTCCTAAAGTTAAAAGAAATTTACAAAAAGGAAATATAGACTATAGAGGAACCATTTCATTTTCCAAAGTACGACTTTTTGACAGATAAAAGTTTTAGATATAAGGACTTCTATTTTCTATTCGAGGAATGATTTACGGTGTGACACACCCCAGATATGATAGGAATATTTAAATCTTTGACTCTATTTTATATTATTAAATGTCTATTTTACCCCTCATGAAAAAACTCAATCCAACCAATTTTAAATTCCAGCTATATTTTCTCTCTCTAATTTAAATTTAATAAATAAAAATAAATATTCATCTTCTTTTTAGGAAGCTTCCTTTTAAATTCATCTCCAAATCATCTTCTTCCTCAAAAAACTTCTTCTGAAATTCTTCCTCGAGAAGCTTCTTCTGAAATTCATCCCCGAATTCATATGTGTTTCCCAATTTTGTCTCAAAAATTAATTCTGAATTTTGTTCCCAAATTCAAACCCAAATTAAGAAAAAATTTAATCAACCTAAAACCAAATTCATTCCCAAACTCTAAAATTATTTGTGAATAGAGATGCAAGAGAAATAAAAAAATCGAGCAACAACCAGATAAATACCCAATAATTGAGGATTGACTAACAAAAAGGAATACAGATTAGGATTCCTTCAACACCTCTACGCCATGACAATATTTGAGGAAGGGCAGAAGAGATAGATGGTTAGTTTTTTTTTTTAATTGAGGAATTTATTTAAAATTGAATTGCTGAGGTTTTGGGGGAGAAGAAGATGAACAGTGGGACTAGGGCGTGTGGTTGCGAGGAGGAGCGAGAGGAGGGTTGTATTTTTTCAAAATTAATTGTATTTTTTAATTATTAGTTTTCAAAATTAATTAAAGGAAAAAAGGGATGAAGATTGAGTCAAATTTCATTAAGGGTACAGGGACGCTAAATTTTTTTAAAGTTTCGTCACATAAAAATTTTATATTTACATATAGCATTTTTTTTAATATTATTAATTTAAGTGGTGTCATATGTGACTTCAAAACATAAAACTCATCAATAATTAAATCCAAATTTATCTATATTTTTAACAAAATATATTTCAAAAGATTGGTGTTCATTTATAAAATATGTTGCTTTTCTATTAATAAATGATATTTAGTTAAAACAAAATTATGCAACTTATACTCAATATTTTTTTAATCATTTCAAGAAATTTTTATCAGTTTAAAAAATATCTCATTTAACTCATGTTAGTATATTATTACATTTATAATTTCTCTTTATCTAATATTAAAGTGGCAAAAAATTTATTATTATCATAATATATAATAAATAAATAATAATTATTTATACATATTCTTTAAAATAAAAAGACAAAAATTGAGAGAACATTGTAGATATTTGATATTAAACAAGTTAAATAAATAAAAATACTAAACGAAAAAAATTGAATCATATTCACATGATTAAACTCTAAATATTTGGATGTGAGAGCCTCAAGAAAGCACATTCAAAATTACAATAAAATAATTTTTTTGTTGTGTTTCAATACTTTAATTAAATTTTAACAAGAAAAAGAAAAAAGAAGAAGAGACAGATATATCATGAAAAGAAATTTATATCAAGTTGTATCGTAATTTAATAAGAGAGTGTGGGGATTATCTATAATTTTAGATTGGCATTTGTAAATTAACTAAAAAAATAATATTGAACAGGACTTAAATATGTATATTAAATTTTATTCATATATTATATACAAAATATATATGATTAGAGAACTGCTTGAGGTGGAAATTGAGTGCGGCCCCTCTATGATCCGTCCATGGGTACAATAGATTTTTTACTATATAAGTTGAAAGAATATTTTTTCACCCCAGGGGTGAATCAGCCCATATAGCATCGTCCCGTTTCTTTTACTGGGAGAGGATGGGGATTATATTTCTTGTCTTGTTTCCTGTTGAGACCCCATAAATTAGTAGTATTATTTTTGTATTAGTGCAATGTATTACAAAATTTATTCATATATGGTTGAATTATTTAACGTTAGAAGAAAAAATTATTCATTCATCTTATGTAAAAAGTTATTGTTGTTCTCATTCTTCCATTCTCAGGTTTTTAATTGATTTGTCACTTGTTTATTTACTTGGGAATTGATCATCACGGTCTCTTTTCTCTCATATAGTTTGATTTCTTCGATTGATTATTATAAAATTCTCAATTAATTCAGTTATTGGTGCTGGGTTCGATAATCGAATTACCAAATACTTTACTCTCAAACGTATTTAATTCCGAAAGTGTATATAATTAGACCCAAAAATATATAAATGCCAACTTGGACTTTAAGTACATCTAATGGGCATCCCTACTTGCAAATTCAGCCGCCATTTTTAATTACGAAAGGAAGCCCGCATTTGTTTCCTCAATTCTAGATGGGTCCACCACATGAGAAAAGTTATATATTGAAATTTTCGACCAAATTAATTATATTTGACAAAAAATTATAGACTTAAGTCATACAATGAATTCGGATCAAATCTGTCTCATACACGATAAACGGGTTATATATATCGTTTGAGATTATTTTTTATTTCGCGCCTCTCTCTCTTCTCCTCACTACAAGAAAATTGATTATTAGTGATAACAATCCTACTGTCACTAAAAGTCTATTTCATGTCATTAAAAACTTTTAGCTAGAAAATCTTTAATGACAGGATTGTTGTCTTTAATGATGGAGTTATTATAATTAAAAGTTAATTTTCTTGTAGTGCTTCTCACTCATCCCCTCAAAAAACTATCCTCTCCGTCTTTCAAATCGAGTCTCAAACGACCGAACTTCCTTCACACGAATCGCGTCTCAAACAATCAAAAAAGCCTCCACACTCACCACCGCTGAAAATCGCCGCTGTAGGTTCGTCTTTTTCAATGTTGTTCGTCTTTTTTTTTTTGAGGAATTTGTGTTTCCCTTTCCGGCGATCTCATTGATATGAAGAAAAAAAATTATCACCAATACACATAAAAACTATCAATGTTCAGAATTTTTTTCATTATTACAGAAAAAACTATCACATTCACTGTATGCTAAACTAAGTATCGATGTTATACACATAAACTATCACTACTATGTATAAAAACTTTCACTATAACACTATTAAATTATCACGAAAAAAAAAATATCATCAATACACATAAAAACTATCACTATTATTCATGAGACTATTATCATTGTCGTTGTAAGAAAAACTAAGTATTACTGTTATACACATAAACTATCACTGTTATGAAGAAAAAATATTACTGTTACGCAAAAAACTATCATTGTCACTTGTGAAGGCACAATTTCTATCGGAAAAATTATAATTGAAATATCAACCGCAGCAAAATCAATGGTGCGCGGATCGATGTGATACAGCGGCGCGAGAGTGAGAATGGAATGAGAGTTATCGCTTGGCGTGAATGCGGCGAAAATTGAAATAAATGGATTGAGGACGAAATTTTGGATCAACCAATCCCTCAAAATAAATCATATTGAATTAAAGTTTATAGTATGAAACTGGTTCACAGAAATTTTACTCTTTCACATTTGTATCTTCATTCATCTGTTTTGAACTGATTTAGTTAGGCCATTCACATTTAATTTCCAACGTATTTTTTGTTATAAAGACTTCATGGAAATTTAATCATAATTTAACCGTCTTTAACATGCTTCTTTTGTAAGCAGGTGGCTTAGCCCACCTGGCCACTGGGCTCCTCAATTGAGTGGGAGACTCAGGTTCGATTCCCTTTGGGAACGAATTGGAGTGGGAGACCCAAGTGGCTTGGTCAATTTGTGGAGTGTTTGGGTGCTTGGTGTACTAACTACTAACATCTAACAACTAACTTTGTGCGATAAAAAAGAAAAAACATGCTTCTTTTGTTTCGAAAATAAAGACTTCTTTTTCTATTTTTTGGCTAGTAGAGTAATTGGTTTTATTTCATTTTCAAGATTTTATTTTTGAAAGATTTGCTTCATTTAGGGGTGAAAATAGATTAGGTTATTTGTTAGGGACATATGACCTGAACTACTATGTGACCAAATTAACAAATGAGACGGGCAAAAGCTTTTTCAAGACTTATTTGTTAGGAGCAGCTCTCATGTGTATCAATCAAGTGCACCGTGCAACTTAAGTGCATTTTTAAAACGTGCAACTTATTTTATCAAAACGTTGAACTCAATTACATTGAAATATTTAACTTGATTTAGTGTAATCAAATTGAGTGTTTCAATAAAACAAGTTGCAAAATTCAAAAATGCATTTAAATTGTACGATGTCTTTGGCTCATACATGACTTTTTCATTATTTAGTTAGATAGGCC
This sequence comes from Stenogyne calaminthoides, assembly GCA_037126765.1. Lineage (NCBI taxonomy): Eukaryota > Viridiplantae > Streptophyta > Magnoliopsida > Lamiales > Lamiaceae > Stenogyne > Stenogyne calaminthoides. Next base: position 5,180,832 of record JBBCBC010000022.1, on the reverse strand, counting down.
AAGTTATATTTTTACAAAAGTCTTAAAAGCCTAATAGGTTGATCTTTTAAATTCTCATTATATATTTATATAAATAATATGCATATTACTCCAGGGATTATATTTTAATAATTTGAATTTAAATTTAAACATACTTTATAAAAATATTCGAGCCTAGCCTGTTCACTTAAAAAGGTCAGACCAAATAAAAAAAAGTGTATTAGAATTAAAATCTGAGGTTTAGGCCTAATTTTTGTGAACATGCTCAGGCTTTTATGTGCAAGCCTAACCTATTTTCAGCCCCTGTTTCAATAATGGACCCTAAGTTATTGCTCGAAGTCCATATGAGCCCCTAGGATATTTGGTTCAAACTGACCCTTCATCTCTTCGAATGTGAACAGATAGATACTTCAGTTAAAAATAGTAAACGGACGTCATTTTTAATTCTTTACACATTGTGCAGAACATTGATTATATTTCAAATGTAGAATCCTATTGTTTTCGAAGTATATTTCTCTGGACATTCATTTATTTGTAGCAGAGTGCATAAGGTTTATATTTTAATTTACTTGCAGAAGAGAAGAAAACTGGAGTTGGGAAGATGATATTACAAGAGAAAACCGATTCAATAATACGACATAAATGATAAGAATCGCGATAAACGGGACATGAATTCACTTATATATGTTTCAGTGGGGATATCATCTTCTTCATCCGATTAACATATTCAGGTTCTTTACTGATAGGTACATTTCAAGATTGCAATTTACTTAATACATATAAAATGATAGTACATACGTAGGTACATTCGCACTTTCGCGTGTAACTTTGGCTATATATGCAATTACGTTTGTACCTATTAGTGATTTGCATCAAAAAATTGTTATTAGTTACTTTCTCAACATATTCAAGAGTTCAGATTGGAAAATGTTAGCACAAGTTCATAAGGGTAGTAGATATTGGCATATTGCAGATAAGGAGATAGTATTAATTATCAGAAGTGCCTATTTGTTCATATTTGAAGAGATGAAGGGTCTATTTGAACCAAAAGAATAATTATGGGCTAGCTTAGGGTCCTAAATGTACCTTTTCCCATGAATTATTGTCGAAATAACGTTCAGGGAAAAGTTTCTGGGTCCTAAAGTAAGAATTTCTGTCAACACTCACCCCTCCCAAAATATTAATGTGTTGTGTCCAAATTATGTTTCCATCTCACCGTGAGATCGTCTCATACATTATGGCATGTCTTAAACTGAGTTGAGCCGAGCTCAATCTCACAAAGATAAACTCGACCAAGTCCAGCTTGGTTTTAACCTTGACTCGATCTCACAAAGATAAACCCAACGTTTTATTTTGTTCAGAAAATTGACGAGGCACAAACAATCAACAAACTGCAAAACCCGAACTACAACAATAACAATGATGTACATTTTATTTTGCATCAAATACCAAGTGTAACAATCTGAGAAATTTAAGATAAATGAACCCACCCCACATATGGAGGATGTTTGTTCCCCGTTTGGTTGAAGGAAGAAAGAAGCAGAAAGGCAGAATTAGACACTTCACTGAGGTGCCTCCTCTTTTTTCTTCTCCCCCAAGTACCTACGAAGATATACAGTGAACATATTATTTGCGCATTCATGATTTAACTTATGCAACTCGAAGAATCACCAACTTTCAAGTGTCCACTAAAGAAAATAACTCAATTTTGCACACAAGATAGAACTAATCGTCTTCAAAAAAGTGATAGCATTCTACTTCTTTCGATATATGAATGATATGCGCGTCCCAACTCCCAAACGAGTAGAACATGGGTCCCATTTCAAGATATTGCATCATTAAATTTGTACTCAAGTATACGTAAAATTAAAACCACACGAATTCAGCAAGTTTTAAATTATAGTCCATCCGTTTCTAATTATCTGTCTGATTTATACATTCACACAAACCGAATTTCATTAATTAGAATATTAAAAGACTATTACGTCCTCATTAATTAGAATATCAAAAGATTATCAAGAATATGGTTTGTATCCATTAGGGGTATTGGTGGGAAAAAAAGGGTAAATTTTCGTTGATATTAGCAAAGTGAAAAATAATTAGGGATATCAATTTAGATAGAATCAGACAGAAAATTAGGAACTGAGGGAGTTGGTAAGTAGAACTCACCCTTGACTCTTGGCCCAACGGGAGAATTGATAGAGTTGCACAGACTCGTTTGAAGCGTGGCAAGCAAGTAGCAGATAGTTTCGAGGTTGAACCATCCATGCAAACCTCATGAATAGCGCAGAATATACGCACATTGCTGCATCATCAAAAACAATTGTCGGGGAGAATTGGGACACACACGCGCACACACAAGCATAACATCGTAAGTTTGATAAAAAAAAAAACCTGCAGTCATGTTGCCAGATATCATCTCTGGAGGTTTCTTCATGTCCACCAGCCCCTATATAGCCAGATAACAATTCTTTAGACAATAAGTCACCATTAATAACCTTTTTTATATATATCTTCAATGGGAGTGGTAATGGGAATTAACGAATGGTGAATTTATAATGAGAATCATGGTTACATCGTTAGTGTTGTTCTAATCTTGGAATACGTTTTGACTAAAAATGAACGTTGGTTGAGAAATAGTGGAACGATTGAGGAGAAATAATTATATGGAAAGAGGTAGTTAATCAAAATGGGGGTAATGATTAACTTATTTTGAATCTCATTTCATCTTTATATTTTTTTCTTTGTCATTCTCATTGAGGAATTATATACCAAGCGCCCCTTAGTTATCTTAGGTATAGAGAACCTTACAGCAATGACGAATCCCCAGTTAGCAACAGGACCCCAAAAATGGGTTGTTTTGGGACCAACGGGACTATTCAAGAATGATTTGAAGGAAGCCATAACTGAAACAATAAGCAAACCTGCATAAAAGATTACAAGACAGCAATAGAAATAATGAAACAAATTAAATTGAATCTTAGATGAGTAAAGAGCAGCTTGACAGCAGTCCAATAACATTTAGAGAAAGACAATGAAGAAGGGCACATAAACTAATGGCAAATTCCATGTTACTCACCTTACTAGGAAATTATTGTAACCTAAACTAATATGCATATATGGCAAAAACTCCTACGAGACGGGTTACAACCTAACACAAATCAACACCCACCCTTCCCAAAGTGTTAAAGCGTCAATGCCCAATTAATGCCCCGTCTCACCGTGGAACATCGCACGCAAGTGTGCCTCTACATATATATGACAATAACATATACAAAAAATGCAAGACAGACAACAGGACGAACATCAACGGAATGGCTAAGCACATCAGAAGCCAAAAGAGTCAGAGAAGATATAAATTTATACATACAAAAGGTTCATATGTAAGAGCTTCGATACTTGTATCAATTGTATGTAATATGCAATTTCATTACAACAGAAGGAAGATTACGAGTAAAATTGCACATAAATAGGCAAACTAATCACACTAGTTTAATTAAATTGCAAGAATGTAACTCGACGGATACAAGACTGATAATCAACATAAACATTAACATTTTTTTCCCTTTGGAATTAGCATTCAAATGTCCAATAATTAATATCCATTAAAACACAAAACTTGCCAAGACATGCCCAACAAAATCCCAAATTCTGTAAACAGACTAATAAATCAGTTATCTAGCATCGCTGAACATCTTTCAGAAAGATCTCTATTCAAGCCCATAAATTTAAGAACTATTCCAACAAATTAGCAAGAACATAATCATTCCAAATCTTGCCTACTTCAACATTTAATTCAATTTCTCGAGGAACAACAGTCAACAAACCAATCGCACCCAATAACAAAACATCAAAAAGAATTACTCGAATCAACAAATTATATAAGGTAAAAATATTTCAAAGCCACATATCACATAAAACATCTGTTTCTTTTTTCTACAAAGTTCAAACTCTCACGATTTGATTGAAGAAGCATAAAAGAATCAAACCCCAAATTAAGATTCTCTCAATAATTAAAACCATAAATTTAACACCTCCCCCTCAAAAAAAAACCCATGTATTCAGATGGTCGTACCTTTTCGGAGAATTTTCCCACTGTGTGTTTGTGTGTGAAAACCAGAACGATGTTTTAGCACCTATATAAATTCAGGTGGCGAAACTGTAATTTAGGTGACTTAAATATCATATTTACCCCGACACTCTGCTTTTATATCAATTTATCCCCTCAATCTTTGGGAAATGACGTTGTGAAGCTTTATCCTGTTCTAATTGTTCAGTTTATTCTTTTGTATTTTTATTGTGTGCTCGTTTTACTTTATTATCATTAAAAGTGTTTAAATTTAATAATTATATATTTATAAATATACTTTTAGAATAAATTTGTTCTAATTAAAATTATTTCCACTCATTAATAAAAAAATTGAAAAATCGATCCTAATGATTAATTTTAGTGGATAAGATAAATAAAAAAGATAAAAATATATTGATTTGTTCTCATTTTATCGTAAAATTAGAAAATAAATAAATTATTCCTTCAAATCTAGTTATTTGCATTTTTTATGACTTTAAACTCTAATTATTTGGATATATTATTGGCTAAATTATCTCAAAAAAATTATTGGCTTAATGCAAATTAAATCATCACATTTCACTTAATTACAATCTAATTTAGAATTTTGGATAAAATTACAAATAATTCAGCATGTATAGAGATATTACAAAATAGATTTATGAACATCTCTCGTTGTGTCCATGTGTGACGTGACTTGCCGATATGACACAAAAAGAACTATTCGAAAGACTAATTTGCACAAAAGAGTATCATATTAGCAAATGACGTCACATACGGACACACCACATTTAAATGTGGTAATTTATTTACAATTTACCAAAATTCTAAATTAAATTATAATTAAGTGAAATGTCGTAATTTAATTGTAAGTTATAATTAATTGGCTTGATTCGTAATTTGGTAATCTTGTTGGGATCGGATTGCAAAGAATAAACTAAAATATAATACAAATATAATAAATTGAGTATAAGTTAGCGTTTGGCTGCTTGCTTCGTTGAAGTTCGAAGAGAAGAGAAGGTTAAGAAATGGAAAACCCAGTTGCAGTCGATCTTGTGGAGTTCTTGAATGCTTCTCCAACAGCTTTTCATGCAGTGGGTAATAATTTATTAACTTGATTTCTATATTATTTTTGCAGATTTGTAATTATTCTTGATTTGCATTCGTCTTCCTATTATTAAGATGCTTATTTTAATTCAAATAACGAAAAAGATAGGGAGTTTTATGTATCATATTTAGATAAGGGGTTATGATTCTTTTGGTTGTAGGATTTTTACTTGATTATTTCCCCATTTTTATGAAACTGAATTTATGGATTGAACAGAAAGGTATCCAAGCTGTTATACTTCTCAAGGTTAAACTTTGGTCCTATTTGACAAAAACTTGTGTGAATCCGATGTCACCATGAACTCGATTTTTTTAGTATCACTATTGTGTATAAAAACTATCACTGTTATGCATAAAATTTATCACTGCTATGCACAAAAACAATCACTGTTTAAAAATATAAGTGAAAGTTTTTGTTCATAACAGTGATAGAGTTCATGTATAGACTTGGTTCACAGGAGTGTTATTCGTCCTATTTATATGTGTGTGTTACATGTATTTAAGTTCTTGATAATTGATATAGTGCTGTGTATAAATAATGAAGAACGTATGGCTAACTGGAATTGCATTGTGATTAGATGAAGCGAAAAAGCGATTGAGAAGTGTGGGATATGAACAGCTTTCGGAGAGAGATGTCTGGAAATTAGAAGCTGGCAATAAATACTTCTTCACCAGGAATCATTCTACTATTGTTGCTTTTGCAATTGGTAAAAAGTATGTATTTTGTAGTCTCAATCTTGTTCCTGTTCTTTTCTTGTCTCTATTATTATATCTTGCTATGGTGAAAGTAGAGATTCTACAACTCAAATCAAAAGGGAAAAGGGAGACCTAAATAGATTAACAAAAAAAGAAACTCTAGAAAGAGATATCTTTATTTTATATCATTGTGAGCAAATGTACAGAATGTAAGGATTTTGTATAGGTTAAATGTTTAAAGTAGCTGATATGAACTGATTATTTGACATAGGTATATTGCTGGAAACGGGATTTACATAGTCGGTGCTCATACAGACAGTCCCTGCCTGAAACTAAAGCCAATTACGAAGGTAATTACTTATAACTTGGTATTTGCATTTGAAGCCTTGTATAGTTACAAAAACATGAGTTTCGTAAAAAAAGGCTTAATTATGTTCCTTTATAGGTTCGAAAGGTGGGTATTTGGAAGTTGGCGTGCAGACTTATGGAGGTGGGCTGTGGCATCGTGGTTTGATCGAGACCTCGCTATTGCAGGAAGAGTTATAATTAAAGAGCAGAAAGATGGTTCTATTTCCTATTCTCATCGACTTGTCCGAATCGAGGAACCCATTATGCGGGTCCCAACCTTGGCAATCCACTTGGATAGGTGCTTTTGTTGGAAATCTTGCATCATTTGTTTGATCTGTTGAGCTATTTCATTATATTGTTACGATTCACTAATTTGTTATGCTCTTGTTTTCTTGTTTATCATAGGGATGTGAATGATGGCTTCAAGGTTAACAAACAAACTCACCTTGCTCCTGTATTGGCTACATCGGTTAAGGTAATAATTTTACTTTAATATTAACGTTTGTGTATATATAAACCTCTGATAGTTTGATTTGAGATTTAGTGGATTTTTTTGGATTTCAAAATCTAGTGGTGTGTGTTTGTTGATAAAAAGCCCTTTAGTTTATCCTTTTTGTTAAGGCAAAGTATAGTGTGAACAAGTTTTACGGTGAAATTGGTTAAGGAGTGTGACTTATATTACTAAAGTGTGTGACTTTTTACTGTAAAGTGTGTGACTTTTTACTATAAAAAGTATTACTCATAAAAAAGTGAAAGGTGTGACTTATATTATAGCAAAGAGTGTCGTAGTGATAACTGAAGTGTGTGACTTATATTATTAAAGGGTGTGACTTATATTACTAAAGTGTATGTTTGTAAAAAAAAAAAACCGGTTTCACGGTTAACAAGTTTCACAGCATACCAACTCTTTGTTAAGGCAAAGTATAGTGTGAACAAGTTTTACGGTGAAACTGGTTAAGGAGTGTGACTTATATTACTAAAGTGTGTGACTTTTTACTGTAAAGTGTGTGACTTTTTAATATAAAGAGTATTACTCATAAAAGTGAAGGGTGTGACTTATATTATAGCAAAGAGTGTCGTAGTGATAACTGAAGTGTGTGACTTATATTATTAAAGGGTGTGACTTATATTACTAAAGTGTATGTTTGTAAAAAAAAAAACAGTTTCACGGTGAACAAGTTTCACAGCATACCAACTCTTTTGTTAAGCATTATGAAATTCAATCATTAAACTGCATTCCTTTTGCTCACATTTTGGATCTTATGCTATTAAATATCCTTATTTTATAATGTCAAATAATATGAAACAGGATGATATAGGCTTATGTGAATAAAATAACTCAAACCTTTCCAGTTCTTTATAGTTTGCAATTCTATGTCTTTCATGCAGGCTGAACTAAATAAACCAGCTGTGAAGAATGGTTCTATTGAAACTGGAAAGAAACTCGACGAAAGAACAAATACAAATGAAAAGCATCATCCCCTTCTTTTGCAGGTATTTCTTCTTCTTTCTTTTTACTTTCGTGTTTGCAAATTGTTTGTTGGGTAATTTGAGGAACCATCCTTAATTAATGTGATAAATATACGCTAGTAATACTGTTTTTATTATTTGCCCCGTTTTCTCCAGCTGCTTGCTACTCAGATTGGGTGCGAACCAGATGACATATGTGACTTTGAATTGCAAGCATGTGATACTCAAAAAAGTATCATTGGTGGTGCGTTGAAGGAATTTATTTACTCTGGAAGATTGGATAACCTCTGCATGTCATTTTGCTCGTTAAAGGTTTGTGAATGTACAACTATTCAAACAAGCAAATCTCGAATTCAAAATATAGTATATAATTCTATAATTTTGGACGATTTTGAATGTGAATACTTTAAATGTGGGTCCCTATTTTTTTGGTGGTCTTTTTTGTATAAGTGGAGCTAATGCAGTACCTTTCTCAAGTTAAGACTCTTGCTTATGCACAAATAATAACCTCTGAGCTAAAATACAAAGACTTAAGGTGTGTTTGGTTCAAAATTCAAATTCTTCAATGTGAATGGTAATAAAAATCATTGAATGATCAATTACAATGAAAATGATTGTTACATGGTTAGTTGTTGCTCTAATCTTTGGAATAGATGGAGACAAGAAATGGTTGTTAATTGAGGGGTGATGATTATAGGGGAGGAGGTATTTAATTAAAAAGAGTTAATGATTAACTTAGTTTGAATCTCTTTACCCAGGAACAACTATAGGCAATGCGAATTAATCATCTTTTATTCTCATTAACCAACCAAATTGGCATATGTCCATTTCCTATTACGATTTCCATTAGGGAATTTTGTCCAAACACCCTCCGTAATCCATGTAGACCACCATCAAGTTCTGAAAAAAAGTAGAAAATTAAACATGGTATATCTTCTTTTTCCTTCTTACAACTTCCTAATTCTTTTTTACATTAAAGTCAAAATATGGTGATCTTCATTCCAGGCACTGATAGATTCGACTTCCTCTGAAAGCAGTCTCGAGGAAGAAACTGGCATAAGAATGGTTGCATTGTTCGATCATGAGGAAGTTGGATCAGATTCTGCACAAGGAGCTGGGTCCCCTGTTATGTTGGATGCTTTATCACGAATCACTCATTCCTTTGGCTCAGATGCGAAGGTACCAATATGCCCTCATCCATTTTATTTTTCTGGCCTTTTAGTGGATATGACAAGGTTCTCAAAGTAAAATCAAGAATGAGCATGCCCTAGAATCGAGTCTTTTCTTTTTTTTGAGAGAGAGAGAGAGAGAGAGCACGTCCCATAATCAAGTCTTTCTTTTTTATAAGAATTAGTGAGAGACTAATAATATTTGAAAAGTTAGCTTCCAATTTTATGTATATCATCCAAGGAGCAGAAGTTATAAGTATTTGAGTTCGAATATGATCAGCAGATACCTTAGGTTGTTATTATTATGGGATTGATAATGAAGTTATGAAAGATTCCTTATACATATTAGGCATGGAAGTTCATGGAAATCAAAAGTTTGATATGCAAATATGTAGTTTTAAAAATAATGGAGCAGTCCCCGTTTCTTTCCATCCATTAATATAAGTTTGGTAACTTTGAAATATCGCTTTATAATCTTTGAAGAATACTCACGGTGAGGCTTCAGGAAATTACAGAGTGATTTTCTACTTGTTAATAATCATAATGCTTTCATTACCTTTTCCACATTTCTAAAAGCTGTGTTGTTATTTTTACCTAAATTATTGTTCTTTCTTTCTTTCTAATTAACATTATTTTTTGTATATGTCTTACATAGTTGCTACCAAAAGCAATTCAGAACAGTTATCTAGTATCAGCTGATATGGCTCATGCCTTGCATCCTAATTATATGGTATGTTTCATCTCTTTCCTCTATTTTCTAGATTAGTCGGCGGGGTTGTGTATCCATATTATCCAAATATATATACCCGCCATCTAGCTTCATATCGAAATCATATGTATATATGAGTTGATTTATATAAAACAGTTCTATCGTGCAATTGGTTTGCAACTATCACTTTATAGTGAAACAACTAGTACTTTTTAATGAATCAACTAATACTATCAACCTAATACCTTTTAATGGAACAACTAATACTGTATAGAAATACAAACAAAATGCAAACCAGGTTATGCGGTAAACCTGGTCTACATAAGATGCCTATATATCAATGAATATCAATCAATCTTATAATATATTTCCTTTATCAGGACAAGCATGAAGAAAACCATCAGCCAAAGATGCACGGTGGACTTGTGATCAAACACAATGCAAACCTAAGATACGCAACGAATGCAGTAACTTCCTTCTTATTCAAGGAAATAGCAGCCAAGCATGACCTTCCTGTACAGGTTGGAGATTCTAATACCCTTCAAACGTACGCTTAGATTAATATGTTCCGCGAATTCCATTTTTTATTCTTTTTTGCAAACTTTTTGAATCTAGGAATTTGTGGTTCGCAATGACATGTTGTGTGGGTCAACGATCGGTCCCATCTTGGCAAGTGGTGTGGGTATTCGCACCGTTGATGTGGGGGGCCCACAACTGTCGATGCATAGCATTAGAGAAATGTGTGCCGTTGATGATGTGATGCATTCTTATGAGCACTTCAAGGCCTTTTTTCAAGAATTCTCACTTCTTGATGCAAAACTAGTGGTTGATATCTAGGGTTTGCTGATTCTTGCTGCTTCTCAACTTGAGTTCAATTTGACATACAAGTTGGTTGTTTCTAAACTTTACCCATGTTTACTTCATGCCTGTTTCAGTACTCGTTGTTCGTTTATTTTTGTTTTGTGAGATCGTCTCATGATACGGTCGAAACTAATTAAATCAGTTCAACACCCTCCCATCCTTATGCGGTGTTCGTTTTGAGTTTTAAAAATTAAGTTTTTAATTTACGAATCTAAACCTGGTTCTGTTTCAAGATTTTGTAATCTAGATTTATAGAATTTATAAATATATTTTTCACACTTTCCAACATAATCAATTTTTTGTCCTTGCATTTCAAGTGCTAGTGCTAGGAATGAAAATCATATTTGAATTAATTTGTTATAGAGATGAAATTCAGATGGAGAAAAAAAGCTTAACATCCCAAAAAATAGTTAGAAAGATGTAAATTTTAAAAGAAAAGGAATAAAAGATTGGAAATAGATGATAATGGAGTTGGCAGATCTATATGGGGGATAGGACGGCACTAACCCCACTTTTTACATGTTACAATATAATTAAAGTACTCCCTCCGTCTCAAAGTTAATAAGATTTTAATTGTTCATAAGAATTTAGTGGAATAGGGATAAAGTGGTGGGGTATAAAAAGTTATTTATTAGTATTTTATTTGATAAAGTGATGGTAGTTTGGGGTGAAAAAAGTTATTTATTGGTATTTTATGTGATAAAATGATAAAGTAATTTTACCATTAACTTTGGAACAAAAATAATGGGTACTTTACCATTAACTTTGGGACTGATGGAATAATATATACTTTTATAAAAATTACGCCTAGTTTATGATTTTATTTTTGAAATTATATAAGTTTGACTCCGGAATAAAACTTCTAAGTTATAATTCCTCGAATGATATCATCTGCTCCACTTTCAGTGTTCCACTTCATGTTCCATATTGTGGATGTATGACAAGTGGAGATTAAAATATTATCCAAAGACCCACCATAATTCTAGATCTATGTGTTAAAGATCCAGGAAGTGAAACATATTTGGAATATGAGAAAATGACACAGATGAATGGAACTGATAATTCCTAAGCAGTTAATAGGTTTTATGAGGCATGAACAAGATCAAAATAATACGTCATATAACAAGAAAATAGTGTATAAATTTCTATGCATTTAGAAAGATAAACCAACTATTTTGAAATCTTGATAATTTTGATCTCTCCCAAAATTTCAAAACTTTAATCACCAAGAAAATTTGAGAGGATCCATATCATGGTGTTAGCTGTTAACAAACCACTATGCAAGAAGAGATATCATGCTATACCCGATGGCGAGTGACGAGTTTAAATTCAATCATACAAACGTCAATCTGTAGATAAATACTGGAGGGAGTCTTGTATGAAACAGGCTTATGTACGAGATAAAGCACCATTCAGCATTTAAATCCGACTTTTGCTTTGAAACATGATCCGATTAGGGTAATGAGCTCACAAATCATATAATGTATATATGTAATGTGAACTCGTCTCATGTATGACCATTTTGTACATGAAGTGCAGTGTAACACACAAACAAATATAGCATCTCAAAAGTCTAATGATTCATTGAATTAACAAACAAACATTTTAGCTTCCACAGAAGACTTGGGATAGTAGTTTCTCTCTCTCTCTCTCTCTCCCTCAGTATTTAAATATAGAGAAACTAAACATGTCTTTCGACTCGGCGTAACAAAATAGTCCTAGAACCTTTCAATAGGTTGTAAAGAAATGTATCAGAATACAATGGGAATATGTTGGGAAATCAGCATGTTTATTGATTAGTGTACCAAAAAAGAACCGTCTTACGTTCAATCACGAGAGTGCCTTCTTGACCTCCACTGTGACCTCCTGCGGAGGTTTCTCTGCAGGAAGATTTGCAATGATACCCTTTTTGCTGTAGTAGTCAATAACCTGTAAATATTGCGTTCGAATCTCAGTTTTCTTTATTTACATGGTAAAATTATAAAACAGACTTCTTTTTTATTATTAGATTTAAGAAGGGAGTTGTGCTTCTATCATCTTTCTACTTAAATTTAATCAAAACCATAAGATAAAATGTTTGCAAGAAAAAAAATGGTCGAGTGAGAAAGCATACTGGTTTAGTCTGCTTGTGGAAAGCTTCAAGCCTCGACTTGAGAACAGCTGCAGTATCATCCTTACGTTGAATCAAAGGCTCTCCAGTTACCTTACAATGATGAAAAAATCAGTCTTTTAGCTTTAAAGTAAGGTTAAATAGATGAAAAGAGATGCATGTTGATCTCATAAAGCAAATAAGAAACAATACTTTATTAGCATTACTGCATTAGGATATTAATAACTATGACCACTTGAATAGCTAAAATCTCAAAGAGGCCAATCTAAGAAAAAAATATTAGTATTACATCATCAACACCAGGAACTTTAGGAGGTGCAAATTTAGTGTGGTAGAACGCGACCACTAGAAGGGTGGATCCAACGGCCGTAATTCTCTCCTCCAAGATAGCATCATCAATTGCAAAGTCAGAACTTTGTCAACCTTAACACCACGTTTGGCAAGCATCTCATCAAATTTGAATATAAGAAACAAAGACAAGGTTCGGGATCATATTTATTATAAATAACACAAGGCAAAAATATAAATAAACAGAACTGTTCTTGGAAATCCATCAAGAATGAAACCTTTATGACGGGAAGGCTTCTTCAATGCATCATCTATGATCCCAACAACCAAATCATCAGAAACAAGCTCGCCCTGAGAAATTACACGAAAAGAGAAACTCTAGTGAGTGGTTATGTCATTGAGTAACACTTGGGTTTTGATTTGCACCGTCGCAATTGTTGCCAACTAATCTCGCTCAATGAAAACAACTAATACTTATTAGTGAAAACAACTAATGCCTTTTAGTAAAACAACTGATACCATTTAAAATACACTTGAATTCACGATGCAACTGGTTCATAGAAGTAGCTGAGTAATGGTTTACCTTTTCCATGGTCTCTTTGGCCTTAATCCCGAGGGGAGTTTTGGCAAAGAAACAGAAATGACCCTCAACATATCTCCAAGAGTGGCGGATGGCATAAGCAATATTCGTCTTTTTAATATTGGTGATTGAGTACCTTTTCGCGGACCTGGTGGACTGCATTGTCAAATCTTATTTGGGAGTAAGTCTCTTGTACACACGGTTCGGCAAGAATCAGAATTAAACCAATAATCTTGCTTTCGATTGAAAACAACTATGACTGACCAACTAATACCTTTTAGTAAAACAACTAATATCATTTAAAATGCACTTGAGTTGCATGGTGCATACAAGGCTTTTGTCTTTCTTGAAGACGATTTAGTAGAAGCATTGGAACTGATTTAAGAGAAGAGTCAAGGTTCGTATATATGAATTCTCAAGAACTGAGGGTTCTAAAACATTTACACAGGACCCACCAGTGTATCAAAATTTTCCAACACTAGCTAATAGCAGCACAAAACTTTGACTTCAGAACATATGAATCCTTTTCTTTAAACTATTAAAAACTATTTAATCCCGAAGCTTGAGCATTACAAATGCTTCAATCAGCCAATTTGCAGATTTAATATTTAATTTATGGAGAATTAACTAATAATAGATTAATTTGAAATTAATTATTATTAATGTTTAATTAAATTAGATTTAATTAAATAGGATTCACAATAATAATATATAAAATATTATTATAGAATTTAATATATATATAATCAAATCCGTAGAGATTTGATATACATGGGAATTAAATCCGTAGAGATTTTATATATGGAAAATAAATTTAAGAGATTTATTTTATAAGATTAGGGATTTTATTTTCTAATCAGGTTAACTTAAGATTTAAGCTAGGACTTCCCTATATATAGGCCAAATAATCAAATATAGCACATACTTTTGAGTTTTCATCAATTTAAGCACATTTTTTTTTCTCTCTCCAAATTTAGCACATACTTTCCAAAAGTATGAGCTCTTGGGAATTCACAAACAACGTTAGTTCATATTTTCTCCTTAAAATCTAGAGTTAGAATTTTCATAGCAAATTCATCTCGGGATTCAACGCTGACAAATTTGTGCAAGTCTGTGAACGGAGATTACGTGGACACCATAGTTGAGAAATCTGCTCTTGAATTACTGTAAGATTTCTTGTTATGTTTATTCGTAATCGTTTATGCAATTATATGTTTGTTGTTGCTGAACTGTTTAATTCCACTGTGCATGTATTATGTGTTTACGTGCCTCTAAATTCCAACATATTTAAGGATGAAATTATTTTCGTCGAATATTTCATAGGTTTTTAAAAAATTCTGTAGACAACACTATTTTCTTGTAGTGTTTTAGGGGAATGTATTCTTCTTACATCTTGTATAAAAATTCATTGTTGTTCTTAATCTTTCATTTCAGGATTTCAATTGATTTTGTTACTCATTTCTCTCATTTTGTGAGGAAAAAACATTGAAATATAATGGGGATTAGGGATATGACAGATGAGAGTCCATATAAGAGATATGTCAATAAAGTTAGAGAAATGTTTTTTTCATTCCCAACGCGATAATTTTCGTTGAAATCTATCAATAAAAGGTTTTGTTGGTCCCGGTGCAAACGAGTCTTACACGTGTATGGGGGGAATA
Source organism: Stenogyne calaminthoides (assembly GCA_037126765.1). Lineage (NCBI taxonomy): Eukaryota > Viridiplantae > Streptophyta > Magnoliopsida > Lamiales > Lamiaceae > Stenogyne > Stenogyne calaminthoides. The sequence goes on along the minus strand of JBBCBC010000022.1, from coordinate 5,165,785 downwards.
CACGTGTTCAGTGTTTTAAAAACTTTTTTTTCTTCTTGAGGTCACTTGGGTCGATAATCCACGAAGATTAGGTTCTGAGAAGCACAGATCGCTCTGAGTCAAAGTCTACTGAGACAGTGATCCTGAGCTGCTTTCAGATACCTCAAATAATCCCAACTGAGTCCTGAGTGTCAGAGATCCTGAGTTGCTTGGATCAGATAACTAACTTACTGAATCCTCAGAAGAGAGTTCAGTTTGGTAACTATCTGTTCTAGCTACTCGATCGTCTTGAATGGTTGGCCTTTAGTTTATACTTCGTTTTAAGCTTTCTTTGAAAACCTTCCCTTTATGAAATAGTGATTAGGCGCGTGATTGGTTTATGCAACTTGGTGGATTGATTCAAATGAATATCGATTGAAAAGTATGCTTTCAAAATCAAGTCAATGCAATGATTAAATAAGAGATAAGGAAAGCAATAAAGCAAGATAGCAATTATAGTGGTTCGAGAGACTCAAGCTCCTACGTCCACTCTCTCGATCCTCGAGAGAAATTCACTAATCACTTCGAGCTTTCGACTACCTCGCGAGTTTACTTACTCAACTCGTACGAAGTTTTTACGACTACTCTACGTAGTTTACTTACTCAACCCGACCTTGAGCATTCTGACTACCTCCGTAGTTTACTTACTCAAACACAAACAAGCTTTCAGACTACCCCTATAGCTTACTAACTTCTCCTCTAGAGTTTTCTGACTACTCTGCGTAGTTTACTATCTCTTTACAACTCTTTCTCACCAACAAACACACTCCAACTACCTTCTCAAGGGTTAGGGGTTTCTCGGTTGGTTTCCAACTAGGATGAGATATCCTTTACAATGAAGCTTACACTTTTGGTCCCACAGGACGTGCGATTTTGGGACCAAAAGTGACAAAAATTTCGGCTTTGGGACCAAAAGTGTCAAAATTTTCGGCTTTGGGACCAAAAGCGTGAGGAGGCGTGTCCTGTGGGACCAAAAGTGCAAAAAACTCTACTATGAACTAATACTTTTTTTATATGAATTAATATTTCTCATTATATATTTCTATTTCTTTTTCTTTTTAATGAAAGAGTCAAAGTTTAATCAAAATTGAGCCAGTTGCACAGATAGAGAGGTGACGAACGATGCTTACGGAATGACAGCTGCATCGGCTAATTCGGGAATCGATTGTAACAAATGTTCGAGCTCAGCTGGAGGAACCTGCACCATCAAATCTTTTGTCAAGAAAGATGTTTGTAAGCAAAATTAAGATTGATGATCCATCACCTGATATCCCTTATATTTGATCAACTCTTTCAAACGATCAACGACGAAAAGAAACCCGTCCGACTCAAAGTAACAAACATCTCCCGTCTTCAACCACCCCTCTGCAGAATCCATGGTTGTAGTTTTCTTCGATCATCGTCTCAAGATAACCCGGCCGTCATCACACCATTCATCCTTCATCAAACAATACATACTTCTATGCAAAGTGAATTCTTAAAAAGGTATTAGTTTTTTCCACTAGCAGTATTAGTTGTTTCCCTAAAAGGTATTAGTTGTGCACCTTTCATAATTACGGGTCTCTCGTTCCCATAGTTCTCCGCGTTGTCCCGGAGGTAAGGCCATCCCTATATCGAGATCAACAATCTTGGCTTCCATATTCACCGTTAACCGCCCTAGGATCCAGATATCTGCGTCTGCCTCCTCCGACAGATGGACGATCTTCTGACCCACGAACACTCAGTCAAGCCATAGACCTATCACACAAGCTTCATCATCACTTGTCTAAACTCAATTGCACTACTAGGTTTCAAAGCATTAAAATTTAAATTCATTTTTTAATAGACATTTATTAAATCACTTCCGCAAACCGAAATAGACCCACTACTATGTTAATCACTAAATTTATTAAATCAATCTATCATTAATTTTGGGGACAAACTATTTTTTCCCCTTATCTCCCTTACCATACTCTTTATTCCCCCGGATCATTTCATTATTAATTTTGACCTATCAATTATATATCTACTTCTTTTTTTTTTTGAAGGTAAATATAAAATTGTATTGAAGTTGAGTACAATGGGTACTCAAATCCCAACACGACAGATTCTATTTACAAAGCATGTGGGAACAGATCTAACGGCCTCCCGTCCCATGATGAAAACGGTATATAAAATGTAATAGGATAGTGTGAGCAAATCCACTTCCAGGAACTAAATTTAATGCCATCGATAAGCTCCTCTACCTACATGTTTATTTTATCATACTCGTTTAATCCCTCCTACAAGTTTTTTTATCATATCCCATCATATATTTCAACTTCCAAACACGACTCGACCCAGACCCGACCGAACCCGACCTGGGTTGCGCTTGGGCTGGTTCTTGCCGGGTTTGATTCGGATTGGGTTCGGGTCGTGTCGTGTTTGAAAGTTGGAATATGTGATGGGATAGTGAAAAATAAACATGTGGGATGGGATTAGGGAGTAAGAGTATAATTATCAAAAAGGGCAAAATTGATAAGTGAAAGCGGTCAAGGGACAAAAAAAAGATGGTAAGGGAAATTTGACATTTTTTCATATTATTCGTTAATTTTGCATAACCTAATAAAAAGAATTCAAAATATTACCTCTGTCCATCAATTTTATTCTCATACTTTTGGGCATTAACCTTAATAAAAAAGTAAATAAAGTAGATAAATTAGTAAGAGTATTGTGAAGATATGTGGGAGAAAAAATAAATTTGGTCTCATAACTTATCTAATGTCCTTTTTTTCATCCAAAAAATTAATTGTCCAATTTTGATCCCATAACTAAATTGATTGTTCAATTTTGGTCCTTTTTTTTTAGAAAAATTCATGAACAGACGCCGTTTTTTCCACGCCATGAAGTTATGTCTTGAAACAAAAATTTAGTAATTATTAAATTTGTAGATTTCAAATTTTAGTTTTGACTCAATTTATTGGGTTATTTACATATGTTGTAATTTAATTGAATAAAAAAAAAGATAGTCAGCTTCCAAGTCAACGAGGGGAACAAAAACCCTCAATTTTATGGACATGTGACTTGCATGTGACTGAAACAATGTTTTTTGCGATTTTCTGACCAAAAGTGGACCAAAATTGAACAATCAATTTAGTTATGGGATACAAATGGCCATTTATTTTTTTATTTTTTTGACAAAAATGGACAGTAATTAAGTTATGGTACCCAAAAAAAATCTCAGATATATATATGGGTCTATTTATAAATAAAATAATTGTTGACGGCCAAATATTTTACGAATTCTGACGTGGCTTGTTGAATTTGACCACCAAACAAATAAGAAATCGAATAAGAACACTGCGGGAAGAACCGTAGTTCTTCCCTGAAATGTGGGTGTAGGTATATAAGTGGAATGAGGGAAACATTCCCGAGTTTTTTTACAATGAAAGGTGAGGTCCTTTATATAAAGAGGACCAAAGACGACAAATCATAAGCACGACAAATCGTTAAGCCGCGACAAATCAATAAGCACGACAAGTCATGTGCATAAAGCATGACAAAACATATGCGTAAGCACGACAAATCACGTGGTCTCGGTGGGACCTGCGAAGATATGTGATAATTCATCCTGGTGGCGTGTCGACATGTGATAAATCTGGTGATGCTGGCGTGTGATATATCTGAGCACAACAATAGCCCCCAAGATCGGGCCGTGGCGTTGTTCGAGCTTGATCTTGTTTCATGTCTCGACCGGATTTTATCTTTTGTTGTATCTGCAAATCACATTGTTTGCCTCGAGCTTGCTCAAAATGCAAATATGAGATCTTGATATTTTGAATGAGCCCTGCGATAGAGGATCTTGCAGCCGTGCGTCGATCTAGTGCGTGCTTTCGTGCTGAAGCGAACCCGTTGTGCAGTCTTTTCGTGCTCGTGCCGGGGCCCGTCGATGCAGTCTTACTATACTCGTGCCGGGAGCCCATGCGTCTGAGTCTTTTCGTGTCTTCGTGCCCGGGGGCCCGTCGTCTGAGTCTTTTACGTCTTTCGTGCCGGGGAGCCCCGTCGTCTGAGTCTTTTCTGTCTTTCGTGCTGGGGGGAGCCCGTTGTACACCGAGTCTTTTCTGTGCATATACTTCGGGGAGCCCATCGTACGAGTCTTTTCTATGCTCATTACTTCGGAACCCGTCATTCGGATCTTTTACGTGCTCGTCTTGAGGGACCCCGTCGTCTGAGAGTCTTTACGTCTTTCGTGCCGGAGAACCCCGTCATCTGATCTTTTTGTGCTTTCGTGCCCGGAAGCCCATTCGTGCACGAGTCTTTTACGTGCTTTCGTACTTTGGGAAACCCCAATCGTCTGAAGTCTTTTCTCGTGCTTCGTGCCGGGGAGCCCCATCGCATCTTTTAGCTCGTGCTTCAGGGCCCGTCATTGCAAGTCTTTTCGTGTGCTCGCCCTTAGGGAGCCCCTCGTCGTCTTTACTGTCTTTCGTGCTTAGGGAAGCCTCGTCGTCTGAGTCTTTTTCTGTCTTTCGTGCCGGGAGCCCGTCGACGAAGTCTTTTTCAGGCTCGTGCCCGGTGGGCCCCATCGTCTGAGTCTTTTGTGTGCTCGTTTCGGTTGGGATCCGTCGTACGAAAGTTTTCTGTCTCGTACCCCCGGTGGGATCCCCGTCGTCTATTATTTTCGTGTCTTGTACTTTGGGGAGCCCCGTCTGAGTCTTTTCTGTCTCGTCAAATACTTTGGGGAGCCCCGTCGTCTGAGTCTTTTGTACTTTCGTGCAGGGGAAGCCCATCGTGCGAAGTCTTCTTATCTTTCGTGCTTTGGGGAGAGCCCCGTCGTACAAGTCTTTTCTGTGCTCGTACTTTGGGAGGAGCCCCGTTGTACGAGTCTTTTTTATGCCCGTGGGAAAATGGTCTTCGGGGGTGGCTCGTCGGAGAGAGCCAGATGGGATCCTGCTCGAGACGAGCAGGTCTTCAGAGATGGCTCGTCAAAGAGAGCCAAATGGGATCCTGCTCGAGATGAGCAGGTCTTCTGAGATGGCTCGTGAGAGAGAGCTAGATGGGATCCTACTTGAGATGAGCAAGTCTTCAGAGATGGCTCGTCAGAGAGGGCCGAATGGGATCCTGCTCGAGACGAGCAGTTCTTCAGAGATGGCTCGTCAGAGAGAGCCGAATGGGATCCTGTTCTGGATGAGCAGGTCTTCAGAGATGGCTCGTTGGAGAGAGCCAAATGGGATCCTACTCGAGATGAGCAGGTCTTCTGAGATGGCTCGTGAGAGAGAGCTAGATGGGATCCTACTCGAGATGAGCAGGTCTTCTGAGATGGCTCGTGAGAGAGACAGATGGGATCCTACTCGAGATGAGCAGGTCTTCTGAGATGGCTCGTGAGAGAGTCAGAGATACTTGAGGGAGCTAGGAGAGTTTGCGCTCGTCGTCGACCACTTACGGCCGAGCAGTTTGCGACTTTCCTCTGTCCAGATCGTCTTACTAGCTATGCGATTTATAGAAGTAAATTTTGTGCTCGTCATCGACCACTTCACTACGGAAAGCGCTTTGTAACCTTTACCCGTGATAAATCGTCGATTGATTGATCTTGCGGTCTACAAGAGGGCCAAAGTCGATGAAAGGCAAAGGAGTTAATGCCGATAGAGCGGACGATCAGCTTCTAAACAAAGAGCCAACATCTCATCGCCGAGAAGACGGAGAATACTTCGCTAAAACGGCGGACAGGACATCGCCGAGATAGCGGAAAGCCGATGCCGAGAAGGCGGGCTGATCGTCGCCGTAAAGGCCGATGATCTCATCGTCGTAAAGGGGGAGAATACTTCGCTAAAACGGGAATTCGACATCATTGAAGTTAGCGGAAAGTTCTAAAGGAGAAGGGCCGGGGACTTATGAAAAGCCGCATTTATCTAGCGAAGGCGGAGAATACTTAAAATGGGGGTGGACCGGACATAGAGATAGCGGAAAGCCAACGCAGAGTAAATGGCCGGTCGTCAGGAAAGTTCGTAATTTTATCTTATCAATGGTAGCGCGGAGAATACTTTGCTAAACGGGCGGATCGGAGTTAGCGTAAAGCCGATGCCGAGGAAAGGGCCGGTCGCCGAAAGAAAGGTATGCGATCTCTATCGCCGGTAGCGGTGGAAAGTTTCGCTAAAAATCTTCATCGACACGAGAATTAGAGAAAACTTTGCTAAACGGCGATCGATATCGGGCCAGGTAAGTCGCCAGAAAGCCGGTAGCGGAGGAGGCTTTGGCTAAAATGGCGGAAAGACGCCGAATTTATCGGAAAGACACGCATACCGGTAGCGGGAGAATATTGCGGGTTGCCGGGCCAGGAAACCGGACATCGCCGAAAGCGCAAGAGAATAGCCCTAAAATGGCTAAATGGCTTAATCGACATCGCCGAAGTTAGCGGAAAGCCGGGGCCGGGGCTGGGCCGGTCGCCGTAATCTCGGATGATCTCCGCCGGAAGCGAGGGAGAATATTTTGCTAAACGGGCGGATCGACATCGCCGAAGTTAGCGGAAAGCCAAAGCCGGCGAGGCGGGCTGGTCATCGCCGTGGAAGTTCGACGATCTCATCCCGAGAAGGCGGAGAATACTTTTGCTAAAACGGCGATCGGACATCGCCGAAGTTAATGGAAAGCCGGGCCGAGGAGGCGGGCTGGTCGTCGCTGCTGAAAGTCGACAATCTCATCGCCGAGAAGGTGGAGAATACTTCGCTAAAACGACGATCGACATCGCCGAAGTTAGCGGAAAGTCGACGCCGAGGAGGCTGGCTGGTCGTCACGGGTGGAAAGCCGACGATCTCATCGCCGGTAGCCGGAGAATACTTTGCTAAAATGGCGATCGACATAGTCGAAGTTTAAAAAGCCGCACCGGGAGGCGGCATCGGTCGAGAAGGTGGAGAATACTTTGTAAAATGGCGCATCGACATAGCGATCTCATCGCACCGAGGGTAAGCCGGCGAATCGCCGAAAGACAGAGAATACTTTGCTAAACAGATCGACATCACCGAAAGTTAGCGGAGCCGACGCCGAGGAGGCGGCTGGTCGCCGCCGCGGAAAGCCGACGATCTCTATCGCCGAGAAGCGCCGGAGAATACTTCGCTTAAAATGGCGGATCGACATCGCCGAAGTTAGCGGAAGTTCGACGCGGTGAGTACGGGCTAGTCGTCCGCGCGGAAGCCGATGATCTCATCGCCGAAGCCGCTGAGAATACTTGGCTAAAAACGGCGACCAGATATCGCCGAAAGTTAGCGGAAAGTCGGCCGAGAGGCGGGCTGGTCATCGCCGCGGGAAAGCCGGACATCTCATCGCCGGTAGCCGCAGAGAATACTTCGCTAAAAACGTGGATCGACATCGCCGAAGTCGCCAGAAAAGTTCGACGCGGCGATAATGGGCCGGTCATCGCTGCGGAAAGCGACGATCTCATCGCCGAGAAGGCGGAGAATACTGCTAAAACGGTGGATCGACTCGCCGAAAGAAGCGGAAAGTCGGGCCGGTGAGGCTGGGCCGGTCGTCGTTGTAAAGCCGGGCGATCTCATCGCCGGTAGCGAGGAGAATATTTTGCTAAACGGCGGATCGACATCGCCGAAGAATGGAAACCAAAGCCGGCGAGGCGGGCCGGGTTCATCGCTGTGAAAGCCGACGATTCATCGCCGAAGACGGAGAATACTTTCGCTAAAACGGCGACCGACATCGCCGAAGTTACCGGAAAGCCAAAAGCCGAGGATGTGGGTTGGTCATCGGTGAAAGCCGATGATCTCATCACCGAAGGCGGAGAATACTTTCGCTTAAACGGCGGATCGACATCACCGAAGTTAATGTAAAGCCGACGCCGAGGAGAATGGGCCGGTCGTTGTTGGTGGAAAGCCCATTTATCCGACGCCGAGAATGTTGGGGATTATATCAAAAAGTATGCTTTTACTTTGTATAATCGCTGAATTTCGGACTTATTCTTTGAAATAAATTGTTTATCATAATCGTTCAATAATTAAATGCGTGTTACTTTGTAGTTAATTTAGTGATACCCGATCACGAGAAGATTAAATTAACGATCTCTTGTAACTATAAGTCGCCATTCACGACCTAGATGGAAATGAACAAACATCGCGAAAGGTTGAGGTGTAAGGCTCGGATTGGTTTGTCTTGACCAAGAGATTACACTAGTGCATGGTGATCGACATTTGAATAGGACCTCTGAGGAGGATAAATTCTTGAGGTAACCGAACAAGGAAGAATTAGACCTCGGTGGTTCGTTGTTTCTTAACCTTCGTCCCTTAAATAGGATCACGTGGGATTGGTAACTATTGCTTTGACTTATCATGGGTAGCGAATCGGAGAGAGATTCAATACTTTTTATCTTGGGCAATATTATTGGTCACATGTGATTCTTAAGATTTATACGAAGAATCGTGTGCAAATACGCTTGTTTGATTTGCCCTTGGGAGGTTCATAAGTTTTATCATACCAAATCTTGCAAGTGGAATTAGTTTAGGTATGGATAATAATGTTGAACCGTTCCTCGACCAAGGGCAAAAGATATTAATTAACGGAAAGCTATTTAGGTGGCTTGAATTAATTAATGGGCTAGATAATCTTAAACACGGAAATAATGACCGGAGCCATATTGATTGTAATATGGGTTAAGATGGATAGTCAATATTAATTATGTAGTGGGATTAATTAATATTTATGGGCTTGAATTATATTGTGGCTCAATATTAGATATTCAAGATCCATTAGAAGGTCCAATCTTAATTCTCCTAAAGGCCCCCTGAGTAGCCCAACATATAGTTCAATAACTGAAAAGGTGATTAAAATAAAATAAATATTGTTGCTTAATATTTTTCTCTAATTTTTGAAAATTATGGATAAAAAAGGAGAAAGTTTTTTCTTTGAATTTTTGTTATGGAATGAAGATATGTATTCTTGGAATACAAGATTATCTCATTAAATTCAAGAAATCTCCCACTTGGTTATACATAGTGAAATTTTCAAATTTTGGAAATATAGTGGGCAAGAAAGATTTTCTTGATTTTCTTGAAAAGATATTATGGAAGATATGTATTTCTTGAAATACAAGAATATCTCATAAATTCAAGAAGATCCAAATCTTGGAATCTTGCACTTAATATTTTCGAAAATCTCCATAAAATAGAGGAGGTGGATTTTTGTGGAATATTTTAATTATGGAAAAAAGAATATATGGGATATATTCAAGATTTCTTGGTGACCAAGAAAAGTCTTTTTCCCACATTGAAAAAACACAAAATTTCGTTCACCCTCTCCTATAAATAGGGGATGATTAGTTCATTCCCAAGTACAATTCCATGTGCTGGAAATATTAGCAAATCCACATAAGTGGTGCAACAAAGTTTATTTTTTCCTTTTGTTAATTGTTCGTGAGTATCCTTCCACCGGATTGTCGAGCAAGGGCTAAGGGAATACTTGGGAAGTCCTTTTGGTTAGTCCGTCCGACCAAAAAAGGCTGCCATCCCGAGAGAATGCGTTCACGTAAAACCCGTAGATTCGCGTCGTAGGTTTTACGTGGCTTTTTATATGCATGATATGTTGTTGCAATTATTATTTGAATTAATATAGGATTAATTCATGCTAGTAATAATTAATGAATTAAATTTGTATTTAAATATTCACCCGAATAGATCTGTGCAACTCATTCCCCAACAATCTGGTATCGAGCCCTTTGTTTAAGACTCTGAATTTTTTAAATTGTAATTTAATTCGTGGACATTAAATTTGAAATTGGATAGTAGAACCATTAGATCTGTTTTTTTGCGGGTATGCAATTGTCATGGATTTTAATGTTTTATTTTGCATGCATATAAACCGTGGTTTTTAATTCGATTCGTTCGGATTTGTTTTTGCCTCGTGAGAAAATCCACGAGTAGACTAGATTTGTTTTGATTTGATCAATGTAATAGATCAGTCTAGATCTAGGTTTATTTATTTTTGTAAATAAATTGTAACCGGATTCCGGGAATCAAGAGATGAAGAATTAAAGGATCTAAATCCGTAATGCAGCGAGGCGGCGCTGCTGCATTGCACGCGGTGGGGCGCAGGGTATGAGGTCCCGAGCGCCAGGAGAGGAGGGGTCACATCGCAGGCGCCGCCTCCGTGTTGCCGGACGGTGGTTGCGACGCTGGCGCTGAGACGGAGACGCGAAGGCCGGCGAGACGCCGATATGGGGAGGCGGGAAGACGGCGAACGACGGGATGACGCCGCTGCCGCTTACCGAGGATCGCTGACTTCCTCGAGGCGCGAGGCATCGGGCGGGCGTAATTCGCCGGGCGTGCCGAGGTCGCTTAGTCATTCCTGTTGCCAAGCGGGGCCGATGCGGGCGCATCCGGCCGCGAGTCATTGCCATGGCGGTTCGAGATGAAGTATTTTTTCGAGATCTAACGAAAGGGAGAAATTCGAGACGTGTTTCTTCAAGATCAAGCCAAGAAAAATCAAACCATGACAATTGGATAATTTGTGCCCAATATGTTTATTTTTTATTTTTTGCTTGATTTATTTGTGTTATCTTATGCTTTATTTAATTTGTTTAAATGTGTTTGCATGAGGGTTGCCAAATTGAAAAATCTCAACTTCAAAATTACTAAGTATATTTTAAATAATTAATTGACAATTTTATTCCGGATAATAAAATTGAATTAATTTTGACCTCCATGATTTATTTATTTGTGAATTCTTTTGGAGAAATTCCCCCCACGGGACGGTCAAAAGATAGGTTTCACATGAATGAATTCCAAACGGATGATTGTGGGTTATTACTAGTGGCGACGATGACCCTCCCCACGAGGCTCGATCAAAGCGAAATAGTAATCCTGTATTTAATCATGGTTATTACTTAGGTATAAAATTGATATGCATATACTTCCCCGAAGTCCCTGTCAATTTTATATTGGTCAAGTGGGAGCCAACTATTAATCTGGTTATTAAGGGTTTGTAACTGTTCTTGTTTGTAACCTGCTTGAATGTGTTTAAATAATGACCCACCCAACGTGGCTTATTTAAACTGTTTTGAGATGTTGGCTGATGCATGTTCATATTTTTTTGAGATTTTAAAATATGATGAAATGTGATCAAACCTTGTGATAATATTTGTGCTTTTGCATATAGTTGTTTATTTCAGTTCAGCATGTCGTTACTTTTTAATCCACTGTTATTATACTTAAAGTCAATACAATATGTATGGAAACTATATTGATTGGAAAATTATAATTGTCCTAACTACACAAAAGCACAAGTGGATTTTGACACACAAAAATCAGATGAGCCAACTGACGAGTCAAAACATGCGGGACTCGTCAGATCACCTTGAGAGAGATGTCGTCGCTGAAAATGGTGGAGGAAAAACCCGTAAGGGATTACGTCCTCAAAATAGATGGCCCATCTGAACAAACTTGAGATTCTGAGTGCAGATTATGATCTAGAGACTCGGATGAATTTGGTACTTCATTCTCTGCCCAGAAAGGTTTTTGAGCATTTTGGCCTCGCTAGCTAATTTGTTGCAAACATTTGGACTCGACAGAAAGGATGATAAGGCACCAAACTCAAGCTTTGACGGCAAGTGGTCCGTCTTCATCTTCTAGGCCAAGGGTAGGCAAGATAAAGAAGAGGACCAAAGGCCATAAGCAATAAAACTCAACTGTTGCCAAGGGCAATGGTAAGATGAGGAATGCTTGTTGAGTCATGGAAAATCCAAAGAGGAAGTGCTTAAGCTGCGGTGAGAGAGGACAGTGGAGGTTTTGCCTGTTCCAACCCCAAAAAGGAACGGAAAGAAAGGTAATTCTCACACACTAGTTGTTGAAACTTGTTTAGCGGCGTATACTTCTCATTCGTGGGTGGTTGATACGAGATCCACTAATCATGTTGGCTTCACGGGTTCTAAATGATCCGCAACGTAGTGGGAGTGAGATCCTCATCCTGGCTTTGGGCAACGTTACGAAAGTAGAAGACATTGCAATGCTACGTAAGTGGCGGATATTGCAATCTTACGGTAGTAACGATTATTGCAATACTACGCAAGTAGCAGAGACATTGCAATGCTACATGAGTAGCGATTAAAGCGATGGGAGAAGCGCACCTATCTTTTGAAGATAAGTTTTTTTGAGATTATCTTTGTGTTCCCGGTTTTAGAAAGAATTCACTTTCGGTTTCTAAAATTGATTAAAGGACACTAAGTTTCTTCTAATAAGAATGACATCATTTTTGAAATGATGAGTGTATCTGATACGGGACATTGATGGAAAATCTCTATACAATTAATCGTGCACACCACTCACTTAAATGTATCCTATAACACATCAATCAAGCTTTTAGAAAAGAAAAACGTTCATCGGCGTGAATGAGACACTTCTTTGGCATCTAAGATTAGGTCATATAAATCCAAAGAGGATCCAAAGGTTGGTGAAAGATGGTTCTTTGGGAGCGTCTCCAAGTTGAATCGATTCCAACTCGCGAATCATGTTTGGAGGGTAATATGACCAAGATGGCATTTGGAGCCAAGGGGAATGGAGCTAAAGAAGTGTTATAGATCGTTCACATAGATGTACGTAGTTCAATGTTAACCAAAGCAAGAGGAGGTTATGAGTGATTTTATTGGTGATTACTCAAGGTACATTTTCCTTATGAAGCATGAATCTGAGACCTTTGAGAAATTCTAAAGAATTTAAGGCTCAAGCAGAGAATCATATGGAAAAACGTATCAAGTCTCTACGATCCGATCGTGGAGGCGAATACCTCGGCGATGAGTTTTTGAACTACTTATCGATGAAGGATTGTATCTATTTCATGCACCGGAACCCCTCAACAAAACGGGGTTGCAGAGCAAAGAAACATAATTTTTTTTTTGAAATGGTTAGATCAATGATGAGTTATGCGGATCTTCCCGAGTCGTTCTGGGGTCATGCCTTGGAAAACAACGACTTACATTCTGAACTTGGTGCTATCCAAATCAGTTCCCAAAACCCCAAAGAATTGTGGACCGCGCAAGCAACTTCCTAAGACGAAGACACATGAGAACTTTGGGGTGTCCGCCTACGTGTTGGACAAGGAAACCGGTAAATTGGATCCTCGATCAGAATTAAGGTTGTTTTGTAGGATACCCCGAGGGAACAAAAGGGTGTATGTTCTATAGTTCCAAAGATCAAAAGGTGGACATCCGCACCCACTTTAGATTTTTGGAAGAAGACTATATGAACCAAAGAAAACCCAGCAGTGAGATTACCTTAAATGAGCTTAGAGGGCAAACCTCGATAACCAATTTGTATTGTAGATAGATGATATACCAAACGATACGTTTTCAACCGAGCCTAGTCATAGTGGGAGGGTTGTTAGGCGACGAGAGATTCATGGGAATAGGAGAGTCCTCGGACTTGATTCGAGGGAATCGAGACCCATGGACATATGACGAGGCACTCCAAGATAAGGATCAGATTCTTGGCAAACAAACAATGAAAGCCGATATGGGTTCTATGTTTCATAATAGAGTGTGGGAGCTAGTCGAACCACTTAATGGGGGTCAAACCCATTGGATGCAAGTGGGTATATAAGAGGAAAAAGAGGACCGGACGGGAAGGTTGAAACCTTTAAAAGCAAGACTAATGGCTAAAGGTTATACTCGGAAAAAAGAATGGGATCGATTATGAGGAACTTTTTTTAGCCCATAGCCATGCTTAAGTCCATCCGTATTCTCTTATCGATTCTTTGCGCATTTTCGACTTTGAATCGGCAAATGGATATCAAGACGCCTTTTCTTAACGGAAGTCTTGATAAAGAGATCCATATGCAATAACCCCTAGATTTCATTGAAACAAGGCCAAGAACACCCGGTTTGTAAAAAGCTCAAGAGGTCCATTTACGGACTCAAACAGCATCCGAACTTGGAACCAAAGTTTTGATCATGTTATAAAGTCTTATGGGTTTTGATCAAAACGAGTTTGAAAGTTTGTGTATAAAACGTGTCGGAAGCGCATTGGTATTCTTAGTCTTTGTCACGTAGATCACATTGTGATCATCGGGAACGATGTGAAGGTGTGATCGGGGCGTAGTAAGGGCATGGTTTTCAAAAGCAGTTTGATATGAAAGACTTAGGAAAATCGACACATCCTTGGGATCAAGATCACAAGAAAAGGATGGTCGGGTTATCGCAAGTTTCATACATAGACACCGGTTTTGAAACAATTCAAAGATGCAAGATTCAAGAAAGAATTGTACCTTTCGGACTTGGAATCCATCTATCCAAGAAAATGTCCCCTAAGACGCAAAAAAAGAAGATAGATGACATGAAAGGAATTCCTTGCGCTTTCTATCAGAGGAAACCTTATGTATGCAATCTTCGTGTCGAGACCGGATATATGCTTTTTGTCGCAGCATGGTAGCAAGATATCGAGTAACCCGGAAAGTTTATTCGACGACGATTAAAAACATTCGAAGTATCTGAAAAGAACTCGGGATAGAATGTTGATTTATCAGTCAGATACTCCAATCCCCATCGGCTACATGGACTCGGATTTCCAATCAGATTTAGATTCCAGAAATTATCTGCCTCAGTTAGTGTGTTTCCATTTGGGAAGTGTAGCCATCAAATGGACGAGTGTGAAGCAGAAATGCATCACTGACTCAACCATGGGACTCGGGTAAAGTAGTCAACTTGTGAAGCAGTGAAAGAACCGATTAGGCTCTAGATCTTCTTAGTGGACTTGGATGGTGTTCTGAATTTGTCTAGCCAATATCTGCTAGGGGCAGTTTCAAATTCAAGAGAACCAAGAGTCCACAAGTCAAACAAACACATTAAAGGAAAGACATCTTATACGAGAAATCGTTAAGAGATGAGATATAGATATGGCAAAGATAGCGTCTGAGGACATCCTAGCAGCTCCATTCACAAAGCATCTGCCTCTGAATACATTCGAGAGACATGTGAGTGGAATGGGTGTCAAGACCGTTGCCAATCTACTTTGAGTATAAGTGGGAGAAATTATTAGGTTCGTGTAGGTGACATTAGATGTCACGGACTACTCGAGACGTGTTGTAGTATACTTAAAAGCAGACTTTGAGTATAAGTGGGAGATTGTTGGGGATTATACTGAAAAGTATGCTTTTACTTTGTATAATCGAAACTGAATTTCCAGACTTATTTACTGAAATAAATTGTTTATCACTGATGCTTTAAATATGATTGAATGTTATATATATTTCTTTGCATAAACTGTTCAATAATTAAATGACGTGTTACATTGTAGTTAATTTAGTGATACCCGATCACGAAGATTAAATTAAAGTCCCTTGTAACTATAAGCACGCCCATTCACGACCTAGATGGAAATGAACAAACATCGCGAAAGGTTGAGGTGTAAGGCTCAGATTGGTTTGTCTTGACCAAGAGATTACACTAGTGCATGGTGATCATTTGAATAGGACCTACTGAGGAGGATAAATTCTTTGAACAACAAGGAAGAATTAGACCTCATGGTTCGTTGTTTCTTAACCTTCGCCCCTTAAATAGGATCACGTGGGATTGGTAACTATTGCTTTGACTTATCATGGGTAGCTTAATCGGAGAGAGATTCAATACTTTTTATCTTGGGCAATATTATTGGTCACATGTGATTGCTAAGATTTAATACGAAGAATCGTGTGCAAAATCACGCTTGCTTGATTTGCCCCTTGGGAGGTTCATAAGTTTTATCATACCAAATCTTGCAAGTGGAATTAGTTTTAGGTATGGATAATAATGTTGAACCGTTCCTCGACCAAGGGCAAAAGATATTAATTAACGGAAAGCTATTTGGTGGCTTGAATTAATTAATGGGCTAGATAATCTTAAACACGGAAATAATGACCGGAGCCATATTGATTGTAATATGGGTTAAGATGGATAGTCAATATTAATTATGTAGTGGGATTAATTAATATTTATGGGCTTGAATTATATTGTGGCTCAATATTAGATATTCAAGATCCATTAGAAGGTTCAATCTTAATTCTCCTAAAGGCCCCCCGAGTAGCCCAACATATAGTCCAATAACCGAAAAAGATGATTAAAATAAAATAAATATTGTTGCTTAATATTTTCTCTAATTTTCGAAAATTATGGATAAAAGAGGAGAAAGTTTTTTCTTTGAATTTTGTTATGGAATGAAGATATGCATTCTTGGAATACAATATTATCTCATTAAATTCAAGAAATCTCTCACTTGGTTATACATAGTGAAATTTTGAAATTTTGGAAAAATATAGTGGGCAAGAAAGATTTTCTTGATTTTCTTGAAAAGATATTATGGAAGATATGTATTTCTTGAAATACAAGAATATCTCATAAATTCAAGAAGATCCAAATCTTGGAATCTTGCACTTAATATTTTTAAAATCTCCATAAAATAGAAGGTGGATTTTTGTGGAATATTTTAATTATGGGAAAAAGAATATATGGGATATATTCAAGATTTCTTGGTGACCAAGAAAAGTCTTTTTCCCACATTGAAAAAAACACAAAAATTTCATTCACCCCTCTCCTATAAATAGGGGATGATTAGTTCATTCCCAAGTACAATTCCATGTCTTTGGAAATATTAGCAAATCCATAAGTGGTGCAACAAAGTTTATTTTTTCCTTTTGTTAATTGTTCGCGAAAGTATCCTTCCACCGGATTGTCGAAAGCAAGGGCTAAGGGAATACTTGGGAAGTCCTTTTGGTTAGTCCGTCAGACAAAAAGCCGCTTTGCCATCCCGAGAGGTACGTTCACGTAAAACCCGTAGATTCCGCGTCGTAGGTTTTACGTGGCTTTTTATATGCATGATATGTTGTTGCAATTATTATTTGAATTAATATAGGATTAATTCATGCTAGTAATAATTAATGAATTAAATTTGTATTTAAATATTCACCCCGAATAGATCTGTGCAACTCATTCCCCAACAACTGGTATCAGAGCCACTGTTTCGGGCTCTGATTTTTTTAAATTGTAATTTAATTCGTGGACATTAAATTTGAAATTGGATAGTAGAACCTATTAGATCTGTTTTTGCGGTATGCAATTGTCATGGATTTTAATGTTTTATTTTGCATGCATATAAAGCGTGGTTTTTAATTCGATTCGATTCGGATTTGTTTTGCCTCGTGAGAAAATCCACGAGTAGACTAGGATTTGTTTGATTTGATCAATGTAATAGACTAGTCTAGATCTAGGTTTATTTATTTTTTGTAAATAAATTTAACCGGATCGGGAAGCGAAGAGATGAAGAATTAAAGGGCTAAATCCGTAAGAAGCGTGGCGGTCTTGGTAGCGTTAGCACGCATGGGCGCATAGGCGAGGCCGGCAGCCGAGGATGAGGGATGAGGGGCACAATGTCTGCGCTCGAAGCGCGCCCAGTTAAGCGGATAGGAGGGCGACGATGGAGATGCGAGACGCGAAGGCCCTGAGACGAGGGCGAGGCGGGGCGGCGAATGGCGCCAAGACGGATCTTGTCCGCTTACCGAGGATCGCCGACTCGCCGAAACGTCTTGTGGCGAGGCGCTGGCTGGCGTGGTTCGGCGGGCGGTGCCGAGGTCTGCCTAGGTATCCTCTAGGCAGCGGCGGCGCCGGATCTTGGCGCGTGCATCATTGCCGCGAAAGCTACTTAGCGTGGCGGTTCGAGGCGAAGTATTTTTTCGAGACGAACGAGTGGGAGAAATTAGAGGCGTGTTTCTTCAAGATCAAGCCAAGAAAAAATCAAACCATGACAATTGGATAATTTGTGCCCAATATGTTTATTTTTCATTTTTGCTTGATTTATTTGTGTTATCTTATGCTTTATTTAATTTGTTTAAATGTGTTTGCATGAGGGTTGCCAAATTGAAAAATCTCAACTTCAAAATTACTAAGTATGTTTTAAATAATTAATTGACAATTTTATTAGGATAATAAAATTGAATTAATTTTGACCTCCATGAATTATTTATTTGTGAATTCTTTTGGAGAAATTCCCCCCGGGACGGTCCAAAAGATAGGTTTCACATGAATGAATTCAAAGCGGATGATTGTGGGTTATTACTAGTGGCGATTGATGACCCCCCCACGAGGCTCGATCAAAGCGAAATAGTAATCTGTATTTAATCATGGTTATTACTTAGGTATAAAATTGATATGCATATACTTCCAAGTCCCCTGCTAATTTTATATTAATTGATGGGAGCCAACTATTAACGGTTATTAAGGGTTTGTAATCGTTCTTGTTTGTAACTGCTTGAATGTGTTTAAATAATGACCCACCCAACGTGGCTTATTTAAACTGTTTTGAGATGTTGGCTGATGCATGTTCATATTTTTTTGAGATTTTAAAATATGATGAAATGTGATCAAACCTTGTGATAATATTTGTGCTTTTGCATATAGTTGTTTATTTCGATTCAAAGATGTCGTTACTTTTTTAATCCTTTGTTATTATACTTAAAGTCAATACAATATGTATGGAAACTATATTGATTGGAAAATTATAATTGTCCTAACTACAAAAAAAGCACAAGTGGATTTTGACACATAAAAAATCGGATGAGCCAACCGACGAAGTCAAAACATGCGGGACTCGTCGGATCACCTTGAGAGAGAGATGTAAATTTGAAAATGGTGGAGAAAAAACCCGTAAGGATTACGTCCTCAAAATAGATGGCCCATCCGAACAAACTTGAGATTCTCGAAAAGATTATGATCTAGAGACTTCGGATGAATTTGGTACTTCATTTCCGCCTTGAGAAAGGTTTTTGAGCATTTGGCCTCACTAATTTGTTGCAAACTTTTGGACTGGCAGAAAAGGATGATAAGGCACCAAACTTTTCTTTGAGGCCAAGTGGTCCGTCTTCATCTTCCAAAGGGTAGGCAAGATAAAAGAGGACCAAAGGCCATAAGCAATAAAACTCAATGTTGCCAAGGGCAATGGTAAGATGAGGAATGCTTGTTGAGTCATGGAAAATCCAAAGAGGAAGTGCTTAAGCTGCGGTGAGAGAGGACAATGGAGGTTTTGCCTGTTCCAACCCCAAAAAGGAACGGAAAGAAAGGTAATTCTCACACACTAGTTGTTGAAACTTGTTTAGCGGCGATACTTCTCATTCGTGGGTGGTCGTCATTTGTGGAAAGCCGACGATCGATCGCCGAGAATGTTGGGGATTATCTTGAAAAAGTATGCTTTTACTTTGTATAATCTAAAACTGAATTTCGGACTTATTTTTGAAATAAATTGTTTATCATCGATGCTTTAAATATGATTGAATGTTATATATATTTCTTGCATAAACTGTTTCAATAATTAAATGACGTGTTACATCAGTAGTTAATTTAGTGATACCCGATCACGAGAAGATTAAATGCTTGATCCCTTGTAACTATAAGTACGCCATTCATTTACCTAGATGGAAATGAACAAACATCGCGAAAAGGTTGAGGTGTAAGGCTCAGATTGGTTTGTCTTGACCAAGAGATTACACTAGTGCATGGTGATCTTGTTGAATAGGACCCTCTGAGGAGGATAAATTCTTGAATCGAACAAGGAAGAATTAGACCTCAGTGGTTCGTTGTTTCTTAACCTTCGCCCCTTAAATAGGATCACGTGGGATTGGTAACTATTGCTTTGACTTATCATGGGTAGCGAATCAGAGAGAGATTCAATACTTTTTATCTTGGGCAATATTATTGGTCACATGTGATTGCTAAGATTTAATCTGAAGAATCGTTGTGCAAATACGCTTGCTTGATTTGCCCTTGGGAGGTTCATAAGTTTTATCATACCAAATCTTGCAAGTGGAATTAGTTTCCGGTATGGATAATAATGTTGAACCGTTCTCGACCAAGGGCAAAAGATATTAATTAACGGAAAGCTATTTGGTGGCTTGAATTAATTAATGGGCTAGATAATCTTAAACACGGAAATAATGACCGGGGAGCCATATTGAATGTAATATGGGTTAAGATGGATAGTGCAATATTAATTATGTAGTGGGATTAATTAATATTTATGGGCTTGAATTATATTGTGGCTCAATATTAGATATTCAAGATCCATTAGAAGGTTCAATCTTAATTCTCCTAAAGGCCCCCTGAGTAGCCCAACATATAGTCCAATAACTGAAAAGGTGATTAAAATAAAATAAATATTGTTGCTTAATATTTTCTCTAATTTTCAAAAATTATGGATAAAAAGAGGAGAAAGTTTTTTCTTTGAATTTTGTTATGGAATGAAGATATGTATTCTTGGAATACAAGATTATCTCATTAAATTCAAGAAATCTCCCACTTGGTTATACATAGTGAAATTTTTGAAATTTTGGAAATATAGTGGGCAAGAAAGATTTTCTTGATTTTCTTGAAAAGATATTATGGAAGATATGTATTTCTTGAAATACAAGAATATCTCATAAATTCAAGAAGATCCAAATCTTGGAATCTTGCACTTAATATTTTCGAAAATCTCCATAAAATAGAGGAGGTGGATTTTTGTGGAATATTTTAATTATGGGAAAAAGAATATATGGGATATATTCAAGATTTCTTGGTGACCAAGAAAAGTCTTTTCCCACATTGAAAAAAACACAAAAATTTCTTTCACCCCTCTCCTATAAATAGGGGATGATTAGTTCATTCCCAAGTACAATTCCATGTGCTGGAAATATTAGCAAATCCACATAAGTGGTGCAACAAAGTTTATTTTTTCCTTTTGTTAATTGTTCGGGTATCCTTCCACCGGATTGTCGCAAGCAAGGGCTAAGGGAATACTTGGGAAGTCCCTTTTGGTTAGTCCGTCCGACCAAAAGCCCTTTGCCATCCAGGAGAATACGTTCACGTAAACCCGTAGATTCCGCATCGTAGGTTTTCGTGGCTTTTTTATATGCATGATATGTTGTTGCAATTATTATTTGAATTAATATAGGATTAATTCATGCTAGTAATAATTAATGTTAAATTTGTATTTAAATATTCACCCCGAATAGATCTGTGCAACTCATTCCCCAACAGAGAAGGCGGAGAATACTTCGCTTGAACGGCGGACTGGACATCGCCGAGTCACGAAAGTGCCGAGGAGGCGGTGGTCGCCGCTGTAAGCCGGATGATCTCATCGCCGGAAGCGAGGAGAATATTTTTGCTAAAACGGGCGATCGACATCACCGAAGTTAGCGGAAAGCCGACGCCGAGGAGACGGCCGGTCGCCGCTGCGGAAAGCCGGATTTATCTTATCGCCGAGAAAGCGGAGAACACTTTCGCTAAAATGGCGGATCGACATCGCCGAGATAGCGGAAAGCCGACGCCGAGGAGGCGGGCTGGTCATCGCTGCGGAAAGCCGATTTATCTCATCGCCGAGAAGGTGGAGAATACTTTGCTAAAACGGCGGACTGGACATCGCCGAGTTAGCGGAAAGCCGACGCCGAGGAGGCGGGCTGGTCGTCGCCGTGGAAAGTCGATTTATCTCATCGCCAAGAAGTGGAGAATACTTTCGCTAAAACGACGGATCGACATTGCCGAAGTTAGCGGAAAGCCGACGCCGGGAGGAGGGGTGGTCAAATCGCCAGGAAAGCCGACGCACCATCTCATCGCCGGAAAGCGGAGAATACTTCGCTAAAATGGCGATCGACATAGTCGAAGTTAGCGGAAAGTCGGGCGCCGAGGAGGCGGGCTGGTCGTTGTTGTGTATTCCAACGATCTCATTGCCGAGAAGACAGAGAATACTTTGCTAAAATGGCGGATCGACATCGCCGAAGTTAAGCGGAAAGCCGACGCCGAGGAGGAGGGCTGATCAGACTGGCGGTAAGTCGACGATCTCTATCGCCGAGAGCCGCGGAGAATACTTCGCTAAAATGGAGGATCGACATCGCCGAAAGTTAGCGGAAAGCCGACACCGAGGAGGAGGCGGGCCGGTCGTCGCCGTGGAAATCGATCTATCTTATCGCCGAGAAGGCGGAGAATACTTTCGCTTAAATGGCGATGTGACATCGCCGAAGTTAGCGGAAAGCCGACGCCGGAGAGGCGGGCTGGTCGTCGCCGCCGTAAGCCGGCGATCTCTATCGCCGGTAGCGAGGAGAATACTTTGCTAAAAATGGCGATCGACATCACCGAAGTTAGCGGAAAGCCGACGCCGAGGAGGCGGGCGGTCGCCGCCTGCGGAAAGCCGATTTATCTCATCGCTGAGAAGGCGGAGAATACTTTTCGCTAAAACGGCGGATCGACATCGCCGAGATAGCGAAAAGCCAACGCCGGAGGAGGCGGGCTGGTCATCGCCGTGAAAAGTTTCGATTTATCTCATCGCCGAGAAGGCTGAGAATATTTTCGCTAAAAACGGCGGATCGACATCGCCGAAAGAAGCGGAAAGCCGACGCCGAGGAGGCGGGCTGGTTGTCGCTGTGAAAGCCGACGATCTCATCGCCGGAAGCGCGGAGAATACTTTTGCTAAAATGGCGATCGACATCGCCGAAGTTAGCGGAAAGCTAACGCGGAGAGGCGGGCTGGTCGCCGCCGCGGAAAGTTAACAATCTTATCGCCGTAGAAGGCGGAGAATACTTCGCTAAAACGGCGATCGGACATCGAACGAGTTAGAGTAAAGCCAACGCCGGCGAGGCTGGTCGTCGGGCCGTAAGCCGAAAGCGATCTCATCGCCGAGAAGGTGGAGAATAACGCAAAATGGCGGAATAGGCGGCATAATCGAAATCGCCAAAAGGTGGTAGTGCTCGCGCCGAGTAAGGCGGGCATAATCTCTATCGCCAAAAGGCGGAGAATCGCGCGAAGAAAAAATGGCATAATCGCCGCCGAAGGCAGGAAGCCAACGCCGAGAAAGTAGGGCATAATCGCCACTGAAAAAGGCGAAGCCGGCGCCCGTAAGCGGGCATAATCGTCGCTAAAAGGTGGATTCGAACGCCGAAGTATGCGGGCATAATCGTACAAGTGGCTTTTTTGTAATTTGGCCGGTAGTGCCCATTTTCTTCTGAATGAATTCGAACATTGCGTTTGTCTATGTCCCCTCCTGACATCTTTCGTTTTTGATTATCTTATTGAGGTGCAATCGGTTGATCGTCTTATTTAGGTGCGACCAGATGGGTTAACTTTATGCAACCCCCCCTTTCTTGGTTCGCGATCGTCTTATTTAGGGGCGATCACTTCGTACTCGGGCCGTCTTATTTAGGTGCGACCCCGTACTCATCACTCGCTTTTGCTACGGGTATCTGTAAGTATGAGTCGTCTTTTGCGACTACGTACCCATTACTCGCTTTTTGCTGCGGGTATCAGAGTACGAACTGGTTCGTCAGGTGAACATAGACTTCGGCTCGTTCATCTTTGTTCGGGTCGTCCTGCTTAGGTGCGACCTCTCGTAGGCACGGCCAAATTAAATGAAAATAAACGAATGAATGAAAAGCCACGAGGACATAAATATAATAAACCTGGTGGGGTGGGTAAAAGGACTACCCGTAGATTCTTTGAGTAGCTCGTGAGACTCCGGGTGCTCGTCGAATTTTCTTTTCTCGAACTGCTGGCGCTGCTTTTTTTTTTTTTACTTGGGCCGAAAAGTCGGGCCCAAAAATTAAACAGCTAATAGCCCAAGCCCATACATTAATCAGTCCAACTACCCAGGCCCACGAATTAATTAGTCCAATCTACCCAGGCCCACGAAATTAAATAAGTTTGGGCCCAATAATTAAAAGTAGAAAATTGGGCCCAAAAACTTAATTAAACTCGGCCCAATCACTTGCTCGGCCCAAATTCAGATAAAAAATCGGCCCAAACCCAGTATTTGATCAGTCCACCCCTTATAATTAGGCCCATAGATTAGGATTAAATCAATCCCTGAAAACGTGTTACTCCCTCAGAAGAAAATCACTCTCAAGCTCCCACGTGTCCAACACCTAGATTCTTCTGGAGGCGATTTGGTTGAGGGTGAGGTGATTCGTTGAGGGCGAGGTTGAATCGCTTGCAAATGGCTTTTAATGGCGGAGCTTTGCCGATTCGATTGATAAGGATGGTGATGGAGGTGGTGGCCTTGGCGTTGATTTTGGGGCAGAGAGCGGTGCCGCGGAGTCGATTTTGGGGCAGAGGCATTGGCGGCTCGGCGGCTCTCGCCGTTTTGAGGCGCGGAGGCTCTAGTTTCGCTGTGGAGTCGCGACGGAGCCACGACGGGGCTGGGACGAAGGTGAGGGCGATGGCGGTTTGGATGTTTCGGGCGAGTGGCGATCGGTGGCGGAGGCGTCAGTTCGGTTGATGCGTGAGGTGGATGGCGATGGCGCCTTTGAGCGGTGGAATTCTGGGGATGTGGTCATGGCCTTTTCGGCTGATGATGTTGGAGGTTTCTCGCCAGTGTGGTGGCATACATGGCGTGGGGATGCCCGGATGAGGAGGCTTCACGGCCCTATTCTTCCTCCTCCTCGCTTTCTTCTTTTTCTGTATGTATTTGTATGTATATGTATACACAGATTGAGAATTTTTATTTGCAGAAGGTTTTTGGTGTATGTGTATGTGTATGTGTATGTATTTTCTGGGTTTGTATATGGGGGTTTTGATTTTGGATTTTGGGGGTTTTCGGTGATCTTGGTGAGTCGAGGCGACGGAGGTGAGGCGGTGCATGCGTGCACTTGGGGGAACCTCGGACCCTCTTCTCATTCGTCTCTGTGCTGTGTATACAGGGTGTTTTTCCTGGGTTTGTGTGTTGAGGAAGACGATGAATATAGGGATGAAATTGAATTTTTCTGGGTTGTGTTCTTGTGATTTTTTGGATTTGGATTCGAAAATTCGACGTTGTTCTTGACGAATTTTTTCAATGACACCCTCCTTCTAGCGCCAATTGTTGATGGCCAAATATTTTACGAATTCTGACGTGGCTTGTTGAATTTGACCACCAAACAAATAAGAAATCGAACAAGAACACTGCGGGAAGAACCGTAGTTCTTCCCTGAAATGTGGGTGTAGGTATATAAGTGGAATGAGGGAAACATTCCCGAGTTTTTTTACAATGAAAGGTGAGGTCCTTTATATAAAGAGGACCAGCATGATAAATCATAAGCACGACAAATCGTTAAGCACGACAAATCAATAAGCACGACAAGTCATGTGCATAAAGCATGACAAAACATATGCGTAAGCAAGACAAATCACGTGGTCTCGGTGGGACCTGCTGACGTGTGATAATTCGTCCTGCTGACGTGTGCTGACATGTGATAAATCTGGTGATGCTGACGTGTGATATATCTGAGCACAACAATAATTATTTGTGAGTAAATACAAATGACAATTTCTTTTGGGGGAAAAAAAACAAATGGTAATTTTAGTAATTAAGCGGTGGTTTGGAAGGTGAAAATAAAGTGATTGTTTCCATTTTAAAAACAACTTGCATGATTTTAAAATTATGGAGTGCATGACACACATGAGACTCACTCTTTATGTATAACCTAAAATTACATTTTAAAAACACAAAATAGAATGATAGCATTTCAAAATGAGAATTTATAGCGAATAGGGGTGATTGACGAATAGTTATATAAAGATGAGCAAGTCTCTGGTAAAAAAAAATTCATAGTATGAAATTTATATCATTACATTTGATATTAATTTTTATTAAAATAATAGTATCAATTTATGTAATGGCTTCCAATCAAAGATTCATAAGAGAGTTTGTATATAAAGATATATACATTGAAACCATGCACTCTTGTACCTGTTCAATCTCGACGTGAGGTAACTTGTCCTTAAACAACTCTGAAACCTCCTTCCCCAGTGGCGCTCCGCCGCAACTCAGAGTCTGCAGCGACCTCAAGTCATACATCCCCACCAAATCCGACTTCGCCATCGCCACCACTATCGGCGGCGCCACCGGCATATAAGTAACCCCGTACCTCTGCACCGCCTCCAGCATATTAACAAAATTGAATCTCGGCATCAACACGACGCTCTCCCCCAGCGCCGCCGCCCTAATCAGCATGACGAACCCGAACACGTGGAACAACGGCAGCGTGAAAAGCGACACCGGCTGAACATCCCTCGGCCGAGCAACGGCGTCGTGATAGGTACAGGTGATTGTTGCAATTAAACTCCGGTGAGTCAGCACGACGCCTTTCACCTTCCCGGTGGTCCCGGACGAGTAGAGTATCGCGGCCTCGTCGGATTGGTTCACAACGACGTCGTTTGAATTTGAAACTGAAACACTGGAATCGAGCATTGATTGGAATTCGGGGGAATCGAGGAGGATGATAACGGGGACGGTTTGGGGGATTTTGTGAGCGAATTCGGATGTGGTGAAGACGATTGCGGGTTTGCTGAGTTGGATCTGGTGAGTTAACTCGGAGGGGGACGAGGCGGGGTTTGAGGGCGAAACGACGACGTTTAAGGAAAAGAGGGAGAAGTAGAGCACGGGGATGTGGATTGAGGACGGGGAGAGGACGAAAGCGACGTCGTTTTGGGAAATGAGGGGTTTGAGTGAGGACGAAAGGGAAGCGACTTGTTGGAAGAATTGGGAGTAAGTGAGGTGGAGGGCGGGGGCGGTGGTGGTGGAGGCGGCGGGGGTGGAGCGGAGGAGGGAGACGGCGCATTGGATGATGGGGAGGCTGTGGTATGTTTTAGTTTGTGGGGAGTAACCGTTTTTGGGATCGATCAGGATTTTTGATTCCGCCATTGAAATGGAGATTCTGATGATGATTGATGGGGGTGGCTGTTACTGTTTTATAGTCTGCATGTCTTCATGTTCGGACTTTGCTTATTAATTACTCTATGCATACTATGCAGTATGCTATCTTTTGAAATTGGTCTTCATTGTTTTGATTTTTTTATTTTGGTCCTATAATTTATCAAAAATTTTGAAATTGGTCATTTAACCTATTATAACAGGTTACCAAACAGGTAATCGACTCCTATATAATAATTTTTTTTCCCTTTAATTTTGAAATGCAACCTAAACTTTTTTAAATCCAAATAATTTGTGTCGGAATTTTTTTTCATATTTTTTTGTAGGAAGGTGGAGTGGTTTTCTGCGTATATTGATTTAATTTTTTATTTTTGAGATGGCAACGGGCAGGTTTGGTCTGTTCCAGAATCAGTACGACGGAAAATTTGTGAACCCGGGATTCATTCTCCCCCTCCCATAGAAACTGTTGGGTTCTACCCGGGAGTAACAATTGTCCCCAAATTTTAGTGTTCAGTTAGCACTCTTTCAAAGCATTTAGATTTCAAACGTCACATAGTTTGCAAGCGGCTCGAATTCCCTATTTCACATGTGTGTTTCATCTGGTGTTTCATGCCTTGAATTTGCGCCACGTGTCCATTCCGGCCCACTCCGTTCCGTCACCCGGCCCGAGTGGTTCATGGTTCACCCGGCCCGAATAGGTCATGATTTAGGGTTTATTATTTAGTGTTTAGGGTGTAGATGGTTCACCCGACCCATAGACATGTGGCGCAAATCCAAGGCATGAAACACCAGATGAAACAGGCTTGTGAAACAGGAAAACCGCGCTGATTTGCAAGTAGATTATTTGATTTTTCCAACTAAAAAACCATTTGTTATAAACTTATTATAATGAGCTTAAAATGAAATATTGGATTTCAAAGGTTTTCTGGATTTTGAAGCTCAATTACAAAATGATTTATTAAATATTTGTTGTGATATGATCTTGCTCTTAATTACCTCAATTACAAATAATGTCTTGAATACACCAGGTGCATCGTGTAATTCAAGTGTATTTTGTAAACATGCAACTTATTTTATTAAAACATATAATTTATTAATATTGAAACATGCAACTTGTTTTTACTGACACAAACTCTTTTTTGTCCATTTAACTAAATGAGTATCTATTGTGTCCTTTCACACTTATACCTTTATTAAGGTAATTCGCACTCCCCCCAATAAATACTATTTCAGTATCTAATGGTGATTCAATTCACATTGAATCATTTCTTCATTCCAAACCTCCAAACCAACCTCGTCAATATTATTTTGTTCTTTTATTTGTTCTTTCTTAATTTTCATTTGGTCCAACCTAACACAGCCGGCTCGAACCAGTCCCGATCCAAAACCGAACATACCCGAACCTAACTCGGCTTGAACAAAACCCGAACCAACCCAGCCCGAACCCAATCCGGCCCTATCCAGCCCAACACCTAAATGTTATGTTAGGAATTCCTAAATATTTATTTGGAAGCAAAATTTGAGTATTGGATGGGAATCTCTTTTCATGTGGGAATGGGATTTAAAAAATTGGAATATGGATTAGATGATGAAGGGTATAATAATCAAATAAGGGCTCAATAGATACTGTTTAGTCAAAAGGACAAAAAAAAAGTTGGCTAACTCAAGTGAGGGCAAAAAAGAGTTTGTCTCATTATTTTAGCTTTAAATTGATATGAACTTGAAAAAATCTTGCTCTTAATTAATTAGTTTGATAACTCTATATTGTTTTGGCTTTAAAATATATATCTTGAATGTTTGTGTTCTTGCCCTTAATTAGCTAGATGACTATGTTAATTTTGCTTTAAATTGATATACTTGAAAAATCTTGCTCTTAATTAGCTTGACGGCTCTAGTTATATTGATTTTTTTTTAAGAACCCCATTTGTGTATCCAAGTTGAGATTACACGTGTTCTATTCTACACCATTCATCTATCAAGAAGTACATAAAAACGGATTGATTACGCGGGACTAGCTAAGCTAGTTTTGATACTCACCCTTTCCCGACTTTTTCTTCACATCACATTTTTTCTCATATTGTAGCGAACAAGTTATTTATTAATATTTAAAATAATAAAATGACTTTTAAGAAGGAATGTAAAAAATATATCTCTTATTTATTATATATTTTCTTAAAAATTACTTTATTATTTTAAATATAAATAAAGAATTCGTTCATTAAAACACGAGAAGACGGGAGTAGTATAATAATTTATCCATTTTAAGCTCCTAAACAGTCCTATCAGTCATGGGATAAGATTGGATCATAAAAGCAAAAGGCACTGAATTTTCTTTATCCAAATATTTACTTAGTTTTGATCGATTAAATAAATATATTAACTTTTATATATTACTAATTCTAAGAAATATACTTGCGTGAGACCGTGAGACGAAATATAATTTAAGTATTGACGATTTAACACTATAGAAAAATGAATGTTAATTTGTGTTAAGTTGTACCCCTCTCATGCATGAGATCGTCTCATTCAATTTTTTGTCTAAATTTGTAATTTTTATCTCATCATTAATTGATTCAGTTGTTTTGAACCGATTTAGGTTGGACATTCACATTTAACTCTAAAATAGTTTTTGTTATAAAGACATCATAGAAAATTATTACAAAATCAATCATATACCTCCTAAAGTTAAAAAGAAATTTACAAAAAGGAAATATAGACTATAGAGGATCCATTTCATTTTCCAAAGTACGACTTTTTGACAGATAAAAGTTTTAGAGATAAGGACTTCTATTTTCTATTCGAGGAATGATTTACGGTGTGACACACCCCAGAGATGATAGGAATATTTAAATCTTTGACTCTATTTTATATTGTTAAATGTCTATTTTACCCCTCAAGAAAAAACTCAATCCAACCAATTTTGAATTTCAGAAAGCTATATTTTATCTCTATAATTTAAATTTAATAAATAAAAATAACTATTCATCCCTTCTTCTTTAGAAAGCTTCCTTTTAAATTCATCTCCGGAATCATCTTCTTCCTCAAAAAACTTCTTCTGAAATTCTTCCTCGAGAAGCTTCTTCTGAAATTCATCCCCGAATTCATATGTGTTTCCCAATTTTGTCTCAAAAATTAATTCTGAATTTTGTTCCCAAATTCAAACCCAAATTAAGAAAAAATTTAATCAACCTAAA
This sequence comes from Stenogyne calaminthoides, assembly GCA_037126765.1. Lineage (NCBI taxonomy): Eukaryota > Viridiplantae > Streptophyta > Magnoliopsida > Lamiales > Lamiaceae > Stenogyne > Stenogyne calaminthoides. The sequence continues at coordinate 5,135,967 of JBBCBC010000022.1, read as the reverse complement.
ACCAAATTCATTCCCAAACTCTAAAATTATTTGTGAATAGAGATGCAAGAGAAATAAAAAAATCGAGCAACAACCAGATAAATACCCAATAATTGAGGATTGACTAACAAAAAGGAATACAGATTAGGATTCCTTCAACACCTCTACGCCATGACAATATTTGAGGAAGGGCAGAAGAGATAGATGGTTAGTTTTTTTTTAATTGAGGAATTTATTTAAAATTGAATTGCTGAGGTTTTGGGGGAGAAGAAGATGAACAGTGGGACTAGGGCGTGTGGTTGCGAGGAGGAGCGAGAGGAGGGTTGTATTTTTTCAAAATTAATTGTATTTTTTAATTATTAGTTTTCAAAATTAATTAAAGGAAAAAAGGGATGAAGATTGAGTCAAACTTCATTAAGGGTATAGGGACGCTAAATTTTTTTAAAGTTTCGTCACATAAAAATTTTATATTTACATATAGCATTTTTTTTAATATTATTAATTTAAGTGGTGTCATATGGGACTTCAAAACATAAAACTCATCAATAATTAAATCCAAATTTATCTATATTTTTAACAAAATATATTTCAAAAGATTGGTGTTCATTTATAAAATATGTTGCTTTTCTATTAATAAATGATATTTAGTTAAAACAAAATTATGCAACTTATACTCAATATTTTTTTAATCATTTCAAGAAATTTTTATCAGTTTAAAAAATATCTCATTTAACTCATGTTAGTATATTATTACATTTATAATTTCTCTTTATCTAATATTAAAGTGGCAAAAAATTTATTATTATCATAATATATAATAAATAAAAAATAAATTATTAATACATATTCTTTAAAATAAAAAGACAAAAATTGAGAGAACAGTGTAGATATTTGATATTAAACAAGTTAAATAAATAAAAATACTAAACGAAAAAAATTGAATCATATTCAGATGATTAAACTCTAAATATTTGGATGTGAGAATTTCAAGAAAAGACATTCAAAATTACAATAAAATAATTTTTTTGTTGTGTTTCAATACTTTAATTAAATTATAACAAGAAAAAGAAAAAAGAAGAAGAGACAGATAGATCATGAAAAGAAATTTATATCAAGTTGTATCTTAATTTAATAAGAGAGTGTGGGGATTATCTATAATTTTAGATTGGCATTTGTAAATTAACTAAAAAATAATATTGAATTGGGTTTAAATATGTATATTAAATTTTATTCATATATTATATACAAATATATAACAGATTAGAGGGGGGGCTGGAGCCCGGTGCAGCCCCCTCTATGATCCGTCCATGGGTACAATAGATTTTTTACTATATAAGTTGAAAGAATATTCTTTTTCACCCGGGGGTGAATCAAATTTATATAGCATCGTCCGTTTCCGCTTTTCTTTGGGCGAGGATGGGGATTATATTTCTTGTCTTGTTTCCTGTTGAGACCCCATAAATTAGTAGTATTATTTTTGTATTAGTGCAATGTATTACAAAATTTATTCATATATGGTTGAATTATTTAACGTTAGAAGAAAAAAATATTCATTCATCTTATGTAAAAAGTTATTGTTGTTCTCATTCTTCCATTCTCAGGTTTTTAATTGATTTGTCACTTGTATCGATGGGTGAACTTAATGGGAATTAACGAATGGTGAATTTACAATGAGAATCATGGTTACATCGTTAGTGTTGTTCTAATCTTGGAATTAACGAATGGTGAATTTACAATGAGAATCATGGTTACATCGTTAGTGTTGTTCTAATCTTGGAATACGTTTTGACTAAAAATGAACGTTGGTTGAGAAATAGTGGAACGATTGAGGAGAAATAATTATATGGAAAGAGGTAGTTAATCAAAATGGGGGTAATGATTAACTTATTTTGAGTCTCATTTCATCTTTATATTTATTTTCTTTGTCATTCTCATTGAGGAATTATATACCAAGCGCCCCTTAGTTATCTGAGGTATAGAGAACCTTACAGCAATGACGAATCCCCAGTTAGAAACAGGACCCCAAAAATGGGTTGTTTTGGGACCAACGGGACTATTCAAGAATGATTTGAAGGAAGCCATAAGTGAGACAATAAGCAAACCTGCATAAAAGATTACAAGACAGCAATAGAAATAATGAAACAAATTAAATTGAATCTTAGATGAGTAAAAAAAAAACTTGACAACAAAGTCAATAACATTTAGAGAAAGACAATGAAGAAGGGCACATAAACTAATGGCAAATTCCATGTTACTCACCTTACTAGGAAATTATTGTAACCTAAACTAATATGCATATATGGCAAAAACTCGTACGAGACGGGTTACAACCTAACACAAATCAACACCCACCCTTCCCAAAGTGTTAAAGCGTCAATGCCCAATTAATGCCCCGTCTCACCGTGGAACATCGCACGCAAGTGTGCCTCTACATATATATGACAATAACATATACAAAAAATGCAAGACAGACAACAGGACGAACATCAACGGAATGGCTAAGCACATCAGACGCCAAAAGAGTCAGAGAAGATATAAATTTATACATACAAAAGGTTCAGATGTAAGGGCTTCGATACTTGTATCAATTGTATGTAATATGCAATTTCATTACAACAGAAGGAAGATTACGAGTAAAATTGCACATAAATAGGCAAACTAATCACACTAGTTTAATTAAATTGCAGAAATGTAACTCGATGGATACAAGACTGATAATCAACATCAACATTAACATTTTTTTCCCTTTGGAATTAGCATTCAAATGTCCAATAATTAATATCCATTAAAACACAAAACTTGCCCAGACATGCCCAACAAAATCCCAAATTCTGTAAACAGTCTAATAAATCAGTTATCTAGCATCCCTGAACATCTTTCAGAAAGATCTCTATTCAAGCCCATAAATTTAAGAACTATTCCAACAAATTAGCAAGAACATAATCATTCCAAATCCTGCCTACTTCAACATTTAATTCAATTTCTCGAGGAACAACAGTCAACAAACCAATCGCACCCAATAACAAAACATCAAAAAGAATTACTCGAATCAACAAATTATATCAGGTAAAAATATTTCAAAGCCACATATCACATAAAACATCTTTTTTTTTTTCTACAAAGTTCAAACTCTCACGATTTGATTTGATTTATTCTTTAAATTTAACACCTCCCCAAAAAAAAACCCAAAGTTCAAACTCTCAGCGATGTTTTGCACCTATTATAAACTTAAAACTTAAATATCATATTTAAATTAATATCACACATCTTTTATATCCCCTCAATCTTTTGGGAAAAAACCCTAATTGTTGCTTTATTGTATTTTTTTTTTATTGTATTTTTTATTTTTATTTTAGAATTATATATTTCATTAAAAGTGTTTAAATTTAATAATTATATATTTATAAATATACTTTTAGAATAAATTTGTTCTAATTAAAATTATTTCCACTCATTAATAAAAAAAATTGAAAAATCGATCCTAATTATTGATTTTAATGGATAAGATAAATAAAAAAGATAAAAATATATAAATTTGTCCTCATTTTATCGTAAAATTAGAAAATAAATAAATTATTCCTTCAAATCTAGTTATTTGCATTTTTATGACTTTAAACTCTAATTATTTGGATATATTATTGGCTAAATTATCTCAAAAAAATTATTGGCTTAATGCAAATTAAATCATCACATTTCACTTAATTACAATCTAATTTAGAATTTTGGATAAAATTACAAATAATTCAGCATTTATAGAGATATTACAAAATAGATTTAATGACGTTGTGTCATCTACGCGTCGACGCGACTATCATTTACGGAAAAAAAAAAACTATTCGAAAAGACTAATTTGCAAAAAAATATATCATATTAGCAAAAAGGTGGACACACCATATTTAAAGGTGGTAATTTATTTACAATTTACCAAAATTCTAAATTAAATTATAATTAAGTGAAATGTCCTAATTTAATTGTAAGTTATAATTAATTGGTTTGATTCGTAATTTGGTAATCTTGTTGGGATCGGATTGCAAAGAATAAACTAAAATATAATAAATTGAGTATAAGTTAGCGTTTGGGTGCTTGCTTCGTTGAAGTTCGAAGAGAAGAGAAGGTTAAGAAATGGAAAACCCAGTTGCAGTCGATCTTGTGGAGTTCTTGAATGCTTCTCCAACAGCTTTTCATGCAGTGGGTAATAATTTATTAACTTGATTTCTATATTATTTTTGCAGATTTGTAATTATTCTTGATTTGCATTCGTCTTCCTATTATTAAGATGCTTATTTTAATTCAAATAACGAAAAAGATAGGGAGTTTTATGTATCATATTTAGATAAGGGGTTATGATTCTTTTGGTTGTAGGATTTTTACTTGATTATTTCCCCATTTTTATGAAACTGAATTTATGGATTGAACAGAAAGGTATCCAAGCTGTTATACTTCTCAAGGTTAAACTTTGGTCCTATTTGACAAAAACTTGTGTGAATCCGATGTCACCATGAACTCGATTTTTTTAGTATCACTATTGTGTATAAAAACTATCACTGTTATGCATAAAATTTATCACTGCTATGCACAAAAACAATCACTGTTTAAAAATATAAGTGAAAGTTTTTGTTCATAACAGTGATAGAGTTCATGTATAGACTTGGTTCACAGGAGTGTTATTCGTCCTATTTATATGTGTGTGTTACATGTATTTAAGTTCTTGATAATTGATATAGTGCTGTGTATAAATAATGAAGAACGTATGGCTAACTGGAATTGCATTGTGATTAGATGAAGCGAAAAAGCGATTGAGAAGTGTGGGATATGAACAGCTTTCGGAGAGAGATGTCTGGAAATTAGAAGCTGGCAATAAATACTTCTTCACCAGGAATCATTCTACTATTGTTGCTTTTGCAATTGGTAAAAAGTATGTATTTTGTAGTCTCAATCTTGTTCCTGTTCTTTTCTTGTCTCTATTATTATATCTTGCTAAGGTGAAAGTAGAGATTCTACGACTCAAATCAAAAGGGGAAAAGGGAGACCTAAATAGATTGCGAAAGAAACTCTAGAAAGAGATATCTTTATTTTATATCATTGTGAGCAAATGTACAGAATGTAAGGATTTTGTATAGGTTAAATGTTTAAAGTAGCTGATATGAACTGATTATTTGACATAGGTATATTGCTGGAAACGGGATTTACATAGTCGGTGCTCATACAGACAGTCCCTGCCTGAAACTAAAGCCAATTACGAAGGTAATTACTTATAACTTGGTATTTGCATTTGAAGCCTTGTATAGTTACAAAAACATGAGTTTCGTAGGAAAAAAGGCTTAATTATGTTCCTTTATAGGTTACGAAAGGTGGGTATTTGGAAGTTGGCGTGCAGACTTATGGAGGTGGGCTGTGGCATACGTGGTTTGATCGAGACCTCGCTATTGCAGGAAGAGTTATAATTAAAGAGCAGAAAGATGGTTCTATTTCCTATTCTCATCGACTTGTCCGAATCGAGGAACCCATTATGCGGGTCCCAACCCTGGCAATCCACTTGGATAGGTGCTTTTGTTGGAAATCTTGCATCATTTGTTTGATCTGTTGAGCTATTTCATTATATTGTTACGATTCACTAATTTGTTATGCTCTTGTTTTCTTGTTTATCATAGGGATGTGAATGATGGCTTCAAGGTTAACAAACAAACTCACCTTGCTCCTGTATTGGCTACATCGGTTAAGGTAATAATTTTACTTTAATATTAACGTTTGTGTATATATAAACCTCTGATAGTTTGATTTGAGATTTAGTGGATTTTTTTGGATTTCAAAATCTAGTGGTGTGTGTTTGTTGATAAAAAGCCCTTTAGTTTATCCTTTTTGTTAAGGCAAAGTATAGTGTGAACAAGTTTTACGGTGAAATTGGTTAAGGAGTGTGACTTATATTACTAAAGTGTGTGACTTTTTACTGTAAAGTGTGTGACTTTTTACTATAAAGAGTATTACTCATAAAAGTGAAGGGTGTGACTTATATTATAGCAAAGAGTGTCGTAGTGATAACTGAAGTGTGTGACTTATATTATTAAAGGGTGTGACTTATATTACTAAAGTGTATGTTTGTAAAAAAAAAAAAACAGTTTCACGGTGAACAAGTTTCACAGCATACCAACTCTTTTGTTAAGCATTATGAAATTCAATCATTAAACTGCATTCCTTTTGCTCACATTTTGGATCTTATGCTATTAAATATCCTTATTTTATAATGTCAAATAATATGAAACAGGATGATATAGGCTTATGTGAATAAAATAACTCAAACCTTTCCAGTTCTTTATAGTTTGCAATTCTATGTCTTTCATGCAGGCTGAACTAAATAAACCAGCTGTGAAGAATGGTTCTATTGAAACTGGAAAGAAACTCGACGAAAGAACAAATACAAATGAAAAGCATCATCCCCTTCTTTTGCAGGTATTTCTTCTTCTTTCTTTTTACTTTCGTGTTTGCAAATTGTTTGTTGGGTAATTTGAGGAACCATCCTTAATTAATGTGATAAATATACGCTAGTAATACTGTTTTTATTATTTGCCCCGTTTTCTCCAGCTGCTTGCTACTCAGATTGGGTGCGAACCAGATGACATATGTGACTTTGAATTGCAAGCATGTGATACTCAAAAAAGTATCATTGGTGGTGCGTTGAAGGAATTTATTTACTCTGGAAGATTGGATAACCTCTGCATGTCATTTTGCTCGTTAAAGGTTTGTGAATGTACAACTATTCAAACAAGCAAATCTCGAATTCAAAATATAGTATATAATTCTATAATTTTGGACGATTTTGAATGTGAATACTTTAAATGTGGGTCCCTAATTTTTGGTGGTCTTTTTTGTATAAGTGGAGCTAATGCAGTACCTTTCTCAAGTTAAGACTCTTGCTTATGCACAAATAATAACCTCTGAGCTAAAATACAAAGACTTAAGGTGTGTTTGGTTCAAAATTCAAATTCTTCAATGTGAATGGTAATAAAAATCATTGAATGATCAATTACAATGAAAATGATTGTTACATGGTTAGTTGTTGCTCTAATCTTTGGAATGTATGGAGACAAGAAATGGTTGTTAATTGAGGGGTGATGATTATAGGGGAGGAGGTATTTAATTAAAAAGAGTTAATGATTAACTTAGTTTGAATCTCTTTACCCAGGAACAACTATAGGCAATGCGAATTAATCATCTTTTATTCTCATTAACCAACCAAATTGACATATGTCCATTTCCTATTACGATTTCCATTAGGGAATTTTGTCCAAACACCCTCCGTAATCCATGTAGACCACCATCAAGTTCTGAAAAAAAGTAGAAAATTAAACATGGTATATCTTCTTTTTCCTTCTTACAACTTCCTAATTCTTTTTTACATTAAAGTCAAAATATGGTGATCTTCATTCCAGGCACTGATAGATTCGACTTCCTCTGAAAGCAGTCTCGAGGAAGAAACTGGCATAAGAATGGTTGCATTGTTCGATCATGAGGAAGTTGGATCAGATTCTGCACAAGGAGCTGGGTCCCCTGTTATGTTGGATGCTTTATCACGAATCACTCATTCCTTTGGCTCAGATGCGAAGGTACCAATATGCCCTCATCCATTTTATTTTTCTGGCCTTTTAGTGGATATGACAAGGTTCTCAAAGTAAAATCAAGAATGAGCATGCCCTAGAATCGAGTCTTTTCTTTTTTGAGAGAGAGAGAGAGCACGTCCCATAATCAAGTCTTTCTTTTTTATAAGAATTAGTGAGAGACTAATAATATTTGAAAAGTTAGCTTCCAATTTTATGTATATCATCCAAGGAGCAGAAGTTATAAGTATTTGAGTTCGAATATGATCAGCAGATACCTTAGGTTGTTATTATTATGGGATTGATAATGAAGTTATGAAAGATTCCTTATACATATTAGGCATGGAAGTTCATGGAAATCAAAAGTTTGATATGCAAATATGTAGTTTTAAAAATAATGGAGCAGTCCCCGTTTCTTTCCATCCATTAATATAAGTTTGGTAACTTTGAAATATCGCTTTATAATCTTTGAAGAATACTCACGGTGAGGCTTCAGGAAATTACAGAGTGATTTTCTACTTGTTAATAATCATAATGCTTTCATTACCTTTTTCCACATTTCTAAAAGCTGTGTTGTTATTTTTACCTAAATTATTGTTCTTTCTTTCTTTCTAATTAACATTATTTTTGTATATGTCTTACATAGTTGCTACCAAAAGCAATTCAGAACAGTTATCTAGTATCAGCTGATATGGCTCATGCCTTGCATCCTAATTATATGGTATGTTTCATCTCTTTCCTCTATTTTCTAGATTAGTCGAGCGGGGTTGTGTATCCATATTATCCAAATATATATACCCGCCATCTAGCTTCATATCGAAATCATATGTATATATGAGTTGATTTATATAAAACAGTTCTATCGTGCAATTGGTTTGCAACTATCACTTTATAGTGAAACAACTAGTACTTTTTAATGAATCAACTAATACTATCAACCTAATACCTTTTAATGGAACAACTAATACTGTATAGAAATACAAACAAAATGCAAACCAGTTGTACGGTAAACCTGGTCTACATAAGATGCCTATATATCAATGAATATCAATCAATCTTATAATATATTTCCTTTATCAGGACAAGCATGAAGAAAACCATCAGCCAAAGATGCACGGTGGACTTGTGATCAAACACAATGCAAACCTAAGATACGCAACGAATGCAGTAACTTCCTTCTTATTCAAGGAAATAGCAGCCAAGCATGACCTTCCTGTACAGGTTGGAGATTCTAATACCCTTCAAACGTACGCTTAGATTAATATGTTCCGTGAATTCCATTTTTTATTCTTTTTTGCAAACTTTTTGAATCTAGGAATTTGTGGTTCGCAATGAATGACATGTTGTGTGGGTCAACGATCGGTCCCATCTTGGCAAGTGGTGTGGGTATTCGCACAGATTGATGGGGGGCCACAACTGTCGATGCATAGCATTAGAAAAATGTGTGCCGTTGATGATGTGAAGCATTCTTATGAGCACTTCAAGGCCTTTTTTCAAGAATTCTCACTTCTTGATGCAAAACTAGTGGTTGATATCTAGGGTTTGCTGATTCTTGCTGCTTCTCAACTTGAGTTCAATTTGACATACAAGTTGGTTGTTTCTAAACTTTACCCATGTTTACTTCATGTTTTTTCAAGACTCGTTGTTCGTTTATTTTTGTTTTGTGAGATCGTCTCATGATACGGTCGAAACTAATTAAATCGATTCAACACCCTCCCATCCTTATGCGGTGTTCGTTTTGAGTTTTAAAAATTAGAGTGCGTTCGGTTTGGTAACTATCTGTTTTCTATTTACTCGGTTGTCAGCGGAATGGTTTGGCCCCTTAGTTTATACTCGTTTTTTTTGCGAAAAACCTTCCCTTTATGAAATAGTGATTAGGCCGTGATTCATCGATGCAACTTCAGGTGGATTGATTCCAACCGAATATCGATTGAAAAGTATGCTTTCAAAATCAAGTCAATGCAATGGATAAGCACGGATAAGGAAAGAATAAAGAACACAAAGAATTATAGTGGTTCAGAGACTCAAGCTTCTACGCCCCTCTCTCCGACTCTTGAGAGAAATTCACTATCAACTTATGAACTCGACTACCTCGTAGTTTATTTACTCAACTCTACCGAAGTTTTTCACTACTCCACGAGTTTACTTACTCAACCCGACCTTGAGCTTTTCGACTACCTCGTAGTTTACTTACTCAATCACACACAAGCTTTGACTACCCCCAGATCTTACTAACTTCTCCTCTAGAGTTTTCTCGACTTCGCGTAGTTTACTAACTCTTTCTAACACTTCTCACCAACAAACACACTCCAACTACCTTCACAAGGGTTTGGGGGTTTCTTGGTTGGTTTCAACTAGGATGAGATATCCTTTACAATGAAGCACAATGCAAAGGGTTAGGATATCTCGACTAAGCTTTGGATAATTCTTATCAAGCTAGGCTTAGTATAGTGAGCTCTCTTCAATATTGAAGCACTTGGGAAATTCTAAGTTTTTCGAAAGTGCTTTTAACTTTTACAAGAATAGGCTTGAGCTCTTGGTTATGTGATAAATTTCCGTAACCTTACAATGTAGAGGTCATTTAGTATTTATAGCATACACCAAGGTCACTCTTGAAAACTATCCATTGGAGAGACGAAACCGTGAGTTCCTCTTGTGGTGTGTGTGAAACGGCTATATTTAGGGTTTGAAATTCCCTAACACTTTCTAGGCAATAGTCTTCCATGTAACCGGTCTTCACTTTTTGTAGTCTGGAACTTTTGTACATCTGACATCTTTTTAGGAGAGACATCCTTTGTCGATTGTCGAAGATGGTACATTGTTGTCTTTCTCTTTTTGACTTTTGTCTCCAGTTAAAGGTAGACACCTTCAATTGCTCTTTTTGGTTACAAACTCGAGTTTGATATAACCTTAACAAACGACTTAGTTCCTTTTATCCGCATTTGAATGTCTTGGCGGATATCTAACTTTCAAAGGAATCGCTATCTTACCGATTGCATCCTTGAGATAGATATATTGTTCCGGAACATTCGGAGTTCATCTCGAGCATTGATGCCTTCATCGATTCTTCAAGAATTCGTGCGCCAGATTCTTGATCTTTAGTTTCTCGATCTTTGTGTCTTGAGTCTTACGAGTCTTGAAGTCTTCCGAGTCTTGTGGTCTTGAATCTTTGTAGTTTATCTTGATGATGTCTTTGAGTCTTCTCCATTGAAGTCTTTAGTTACTCAAGATCCCATCGAGTCTTGAAGAACTATCTGAACTATATCGCCGACTATACATTCTGCAGATAACATCCGAATATTCTAAAAACTGAGAATCCCGACTCAACTATCAAGATCATTACAACATGTCATACTTCGGGGTTTTGGGATCTAATCAAAATCATAAATCTTTATTAAAATTCATCTCCCAACAATTTCCCATTTTTGATGATGCTAAAACCTATCTTGTTACAAACAAATAACCTATACTCGGGTTTGGTTTATCCTATTACAAGATTGGTTGTCTCACAACAATTTCTTAAATCGAGAATCAACAATTTTTGAGTTTCTCAGCAGTTTAATCATTCACCAATTTCTTCAAGAATGAATCTCTTTAACTAGTTCATTACCAAATACTTAAACAATTTCTCCCTTATCAATCATACAATCGGTTCGAGAGACATTCATTCGGGCATATCAAAATAAAATACATGTAAATAAGATAATGAGATATTATCTTTTGAGCATAATGATAAATCTTCATTGATGATTGGTATCTCGTTACATATTACAATGAAGTTTATCAACAAAATTAAAAAAGACAAAATATAAAGATTACAAAATCTTCGAGTCTTGATCTTACGCTCTTCGGTTTTATTTTTATTCTCAACTTCATCGGGCACCTAAGTCAAACATTCGAAAAATCTCTTCTTCAAATTTCATTTCTTTCCTTGATGATAATGGGATTTGTTTCTCGTTAAACCCAGTGACAAAGATATCTTGAGCAATCTCTTGAGTAATGGCCTTCTCATTCACCAAGCCATTATCAAGTTTTTGGAGGTGGATAGGAATATGGTTGAGGGGCAACTATTTACCTCTCCTTCATCCATAAAAGTTAATCCACTTGTAGATACTTTGGATAGAAGATAAGAAGGTATTGATGAAAGCTTCATTCGACCGAGCTTTCCCTCTCCATTCCCTCGAGAACATCATAATTGAACGGAAGGTCCTCTTGACTTCTTCCCACATATCGTTGAGTTTGATAGGCATCCATTTATCAACGTGGGGGGCCGAAATCACTCATTGAAAACTCTTCGCCTCATCGATCCACAGACGTTAAGAGCAACAACTTTCTTAGCTTGTTCTTCTTGAGTGTCTTGAGCATTTTGCGTGTTGAAGACTTTCTTCCGAGGTTGAGTGATTCAAGGTTGTTCTTTTCTTCATCATCCGTAATTCTGGATCGGGTTTGAAATTCAAAAACTTTCCACTTCATAAGCGATTCAAAGGCAACTTTAATTCTCTTGCAACATCGAAGATAGCTTCTTTAAAACTCGAGTGTTCCTTTTTACTTGAATGAACTTCAAGAGTTCTTTTTTAAAGTACATTTCAACATCTTTTCCGAGCCTTTATCGTGCCATGAACTTTCCGAGATCTTCACTTTTTTCCCTGACCCTTAAAATTTGGAAGAAGCACTGGAGAATCTTTTGTCCATGTGATATTGCTCTTTGCTTACCGCCCGAACTTCTCTTTATCTCGATCTTTTTTCAACCTTTAGATGGTTCTTGGCCATTAAAATTCTTGGATAAGTATAAACCGCCAGAGAGTCTTCTTTGAACATCTCTGTCATCTTGGTCATGAACATTGAGCCTATTTCCTCAACAAACTTGATTAGCACTCATTCTTTTTAGAAATCGAGAACTTTTCCGGTGTTTTTCCCTTATTCATCACTTAACTTTGACTCCTCGAACTTTGATTTAGCTTTTTCCATGGAGGTCATCCGGGTGGTTAGAGTGTTTTAATTTGAATGTCTTTAAGAATCCATCTTTTTGAGCTTGATTGCTAACGTTTCTTCCATCGAGCAATCTTGATTATCATTGGCTCAACCTTCTCAAGTTTCTCTATCGGAATGAGATCAATCTCGTGAATCTTAAGCCTCTCCTGTCGTTGATCGATCATTGAGCTATCATTTCGAGCTCCGGTCTCTAGTCGTACCGGCCCGAACCTCATCAACATTTCGATGTTGGTAGATCGGTTGATCTTGAATCATTTTTGAGATGGTCCCCATCTCCATCTTGAGATTTGGCTCCGCTTGGGGGCACCTCCTTTCAGCCCAACTTCCTCCGAACCAACTCATCAAAATCGAGTTTTTCATTGAGCTTTGTCCTTCGAACCCCGAGAAGTCTGGTCGGTTCCTCATTCCTTTAATATTCTGAAACCCATGTTTGTCCTTAATCAAGAAAATATTGACATATCTTTTTGGGAATCGTCCCTTGCTCCTATTCCGGCCTCGCTTCTTCCATCTCGGCTCTCGTTCATTTGAAGTTTCTTTAAGGGATGCAGAGCTCATAAAACTATTCCAGACAAATGTTTAGGCACAGTTATCCCCGGTTTCGGGTATGGCGGTTCTCGAGGTGAGTCTGATTTGCGGGTATATCCTCGATTTAGTCTGAGTTAGCTCGTCGGTCGAGCTTGCACATCTTCAGATCGACTCTGGGCTCTTCTCGTCGAGCGCCTGACACCAGAGGTAGGCATCTCGAGGTCTGAGCTCTTTGAAAATTTCCGAGAAATTTTTATCTCATCTTGGCGATGTCTCGAGCACCTCGAAAAAACACTTTCATCATCACCGATCCGCGTGTCCCGGAGATAACTGAGCAACACTTGTAATGGTGAACTCCCCGGCGGTTTGCCCTCGGGTTAGAATCACTTTCCATCATCCGGTGAGAACCACTAATCTTCGTTTTGGAGCAAGATTCTTTTTTTCATCATTTTTGCTCCCCTTTCCATCTTTGCTTCCAACAACATCTTCCCCTAGTTTGTTGGGTCTCTTTTTCAAAAATGCGAAGGTGATTCTACCTTCTTTTCTCTCTTCACGATGACCTGCTTTCGCTTTGCGGAATGGGTTTAAGGAGAATTTTGGATTTAGGAAATGGGGTCGAATTGGCGAAGATATCCTCATCCTCTCTCCACATCTCCAAAATGTAAGCAATTTTGGTGGCATGGTGGATCTTGCCTTTGATTGAGATCCCGTCAATCTTATCAAAACTTTGGTCCCTTTCGCTCACGTAAAATGCGGATCGGAATTTCGGCCCGGTTGAAATCTGTGGTGGGTGAAACTTCTATCGCCGCCATCAATCGAGCCGGGTACTTATCTTCTCAAAACTCCCCAAGACTCATGATGCACTTGCTCACAATATCCATCAACACACGATATTGTGGCCCGAGTGTCTTTTATGCGATTGTCGTGCTCAAACTTAATAGGATTCTCAACAATCCTATCTAAGTACTCACCTTTCTCTTCCCGACATATACATCGTAGGATCCTCTCGCCATCACGAGCTCAAAAACATCATTGATTTTTCGAACAATATCTGAGATCCTCTCCAAAAACGTATTTTATTTTCTAAGTGTGATCTGATTAACTTAGAATGCATCGACCCTCTTCTTTCTATCTTCAAATTCTGAGATGAATTTGATTACCTCTTTTCGCAAACTCCAGTGCAGTCGGTTTTCGACTAGTTCAGTGAGTTTAGCGATCGAATCATATCACGAGCCTCCTCTTACAGCTTTGAGTTGGTTGTGCTTTTCGAGTGAGACAACGAACTCGTACCCACGGCTTGTTGGTTTCGCTAATCTCTAACAGGGGTTGGAGCCATTTTAGAGTTTGATTGAAGAAGGGAAGCTTTAGGGTTTGGAAAATTTCGGGCAAAGGAGATTTTTTAATTGCGGAGGATTTGAAAATGAAGGGTTTGATAAAAATTTTGGCTTGAATGGTGATTGGGGTTTATATAGCCTTGAGATCGTGGGGAATCGTGTTGGTTAGGTGAGTAACAACGGTTGAGATTAATCTCAGATTAATCGGGTATCTGGCAAGCGATCTCGAAAAAAAAAAAGCCCGCCAAAACATCCTCATTGGTCATTAATGTAGCGCAGAGCATTAAATGTTGACCTTCTTGAATTTAAAACGATCGCGCCTAAAAAAAAAAAAACATTCCTCGGGTGTTTTTTATATTTTTGCGAATGATTCTTGAATTTACTTGAGCAATAAATGGATCGCATTTAGTCATTACTTCTTCGGACCAAATCGATCTTATCGAGTATCGATCTTGATAAAATGTCGTTATAATATCGAAGTATTGAATTGGTTCAAGATGCTTCCGAAGTTTTCGAGATTCAGTTCAATATTTCCATTTTATCCGAGCTTTCGGAAGGATTACGAGAAAACTTCATGCATCCGAAAACCTTCAATTTTTGGATTTTATTCTATACACCGGTACAAGATCCCGATTCAACCGAAAGTTCTTGAAATCTTGATTAGCGAAAGGTTTAGTCAAGATATCGGTTCTCTTCCGCTTATCAAGATGAATTTTCTCCATCCTTATGTTTACCGACATGATCTCGATGAAGTGATGTCGATATCCACATCTTTGCATCGGTGTGCAATAAGGGTTTTGTGAAATAGCAATGGCACTATTATTGTCACAAAATATTGGTACTTCATTGGCTACAACTTTATAATCCCTCAATTGTTGTCCGAGCCAAAGAATACGTTTGCCGCAATAATCTTCATGACCATATATTCAACGGTAGTACTTGTTCATCGAGGTTTGTTTCTTCGAAAACCAAGATATAAACTTGCTTCGCGGAAATTGACAAGTTCAAAGTAGACTGACACTTGCATCCTCATAATCGACATCGAGTAACCCTTAACTCAGGTTATCATATTTGGATACCATAATCCTCTATTCAGCGTGCCCTTAAGATATTTCAAGATCTTTTTGGCGGCATCCATGTGACTAGCCTTAGGATTAACGGTATCTTGCGACATATCCCAACAAACAAATGTTATATCCGGCTTACCGTGAGATAAAGCAATGATCCGATGATTCCTCTATAATCGGTATGACTTCTTGATTTGCCTTTAATCGGGATCCATCTTGTAGTTAGTATTCATGGGAATTTAATCGTATTGCAATCTGTCCAGACACCATATTTGGCAATCGGATCTACGGTGTACTTTGCACGGTTGATGAATATTCCTTCCTTTGATTGTTTCACTTGAAGTCCAGAAAGAAATTCATCTCTCCCATCATTGACATCTCAAACTTGCCTTTCATCGGTGTTGAAAACTTTTCACACGGTGATGGTTTGAGATCCAAAAATGATGTCATCAACATATATGAACTAGTAAGATATCTTCCCATCCTCTATCCCGAACAGAGTTCTATCAACAGTTTATCCTAACGAGTTCTATCAGCGATTCTTTTCGACAAAACCATGGTAGAATCGAGAAAGAGTATCATACCATGCTCGGGTGCTTGTTTAAGACCATACAAAGCTTTTCTTAGCACGTAAACTTGGTCATTTTTTGAAACCGGAGGTTGTTCCACATAAACCTCTTTCTTTAAGACGTCGCAAATGCACTTTTCACATCCATCGACAGATGTGAACTTCATGGGCAAAGATATTGAAACAATCGATGGCTTCTAGTCTTGCAACAAAAGCAAAGGTTTCATCATAATCCAAGCCTTCTTCTTGGGAATAACCTTGTGCAACTAAGCTTTGCCTTGTTTCTCACAATGTTGTTGTTTTCATCTCTTTTGTTCTTGAAAACCCACTTGGTTCCAATGACATTGTGCCTTTTCGGGTCTATCTACTAGCTCCCATACTTCATTCCTCAGAATTGATTATTTCGTCTTGCATGGCGGTAATCCGATGAGAATCTTGTAGAGCTTCACCAATCTCGGTTAGAGTTCTTTCTCCGATAGAAGCGTGAGAATAGTGCACTCTCTCCATGGAACCTTCTAGTCTTAACACCTTGGTTAGATCACCCTAATCGGCTTGTAGGATGACTATCTAACCATTTCTTCTTGATGTTCCCTTCTTGGTGGTATCCTTAACATTTGAAATGTTAGGTTCGGTTAAATCGACAAAACTCGGGAACAACAAAATAGGAGAAAGTGAATCATCTTCCCGGAGGAAATTCTATTCGAACATTGTCGAGACATTTGTTCCCCTTTGGTTGATAGATTCGAGAGAATTGCCTCAATTTGTGACAACATCTTCATTGGCAAGTCCGGCGGTGTCTGTTCAGATTGGTCACCTTTTGGAGTGTTGGTTTTTTCCGGTCTCGCCCATCACGATTTCCATCACGAACTTCTTTATCGAGTTTGAGTCACTCCAATCATAGATAATGACCGACTTCTTCTTTTTGATTCGATGGATGATTTATCTTTCGTTTGGAGGCTTAATCTGGTGATCCTCTTTGTCGGGTTCATTTTGCATCGTATTTCTGTTTCTTGAACACAAAAGATCCATCAAAAACAACATGAGGTGTTTCCTCCACAATAAGAGTCCTACGAGGTTGTAAACTCGAAAGCTTTCTTGACTTCATAATATCTAAGAATATTCCTTCATCGGTTTTACTATCAAATGTTTTCAACTGATCTTTACCATTATTGTGTATGAAACACTTGCAACCAAACACGAAAGAAAAAACAAGAGGCTTCCTTTCATTCCAAAGCTCATAAGGCGTTTTGCCTTGACTTTTTGTCGGCATGGATCTATTCGAGTAGCATGCGGTGTTGGCGGCTTGACCAAAAATCTTTTAGGAATATCCCATTTATCATTGTCCTTCACCTTTTTTTCAGAGTTATGTTCCTTCTTTCCAAAGAACACCATTTTGTTGAGGGTCCTTGCTGCGGTGATGTTTTCATGTAGAATTCCATTTCTTTGCACAATAATCGAAATGATATGATTTATAAACTCGATTCCTTTGTCGGATCGATTTTGACCATGCTTCGAGATTTTTCTCATTCTTTGAGCCTTTTCGATGAGTTGGCGAACTTTATCAGGAGTCTCTTTCTTCTTGGTAAGAATATGACCCAAATATATCTTGAGTAGTCATCAACTACTACCAATGTGTATTTCGCCATTAGTGCTCACATGTGTTATAGGACCAAGCAGATCCGTATCTGGTGAAGTATTCTCTCGAGAAACTTCTACTTTGCTTTTAAATGATGCTTTGACTTGTTTTTCTTTCGCGCGCATCACAAATGTGTTCCTTCTTGAACACTTCATTAGTGACCTCACAAGAGCTAATCTTGCAAGCTTGTTCGGGGGTTTTGAAGTTTAGGTGATTCATTCTTTTATGCCATAACCAATTTGGTATCTGTGGAACTTTTAGCAATTAAACATGTATCTTTAGGAGTTGAACTCAATCAACCAAGATACACATTCCCCTTTCTTGTACCCGGTCGATAATACTTTTACGTGATGTATCATCTTTCACAAAGCATAAGTTCTTGGAGAACTCAACATTGAAACCCTTATCACGAAATTGGCTAATTGTGACAAGTTATGCTTCAATCGGATACATATAAAAACACCATGGATATGGTGAAGTCGACTTCCAAAGTTCCATATCCTTGGTCAATCCTTGGAGTTATCTCCAAAAAGTGATATGTGGGCCTCTTTGTTCAACATAGTAAATTGAAAGCATCTTCTTGAATCTGTCGTATGTCTTGAGCATCCATTTGTCAAGATACCATACATCGAGGAGCTTTTTTCATCTCCTTTCATCGGTGCCGTGTGTTCTTTCATCGACTTAGTGCCACGGTTTTCCTCGAAAAAAGCAGATCAATTCTTAGGTACCCATTTTGTGTAGGGTCCTACGAGGTTAACAGTACCTTCGGAATCAAATCGCACGACAACTCTAATCACTTTAGAGTGGCTAATTTGTCTTCCATAAACATCAACATATACATCCACTACTCACGGGTGCCTTAGCGGTTTTCGTATATATGTGCTAGCTTTAGCATGAACATGTGCCTTAGAGTTCTTCTTTGGTTCAGCCATACATTGGATCTTTAGGCTTTTGTCTGGCCGGGTCTAAATCTTTGATGACCGCGGGTTTCGATAACCTTTACCCTTAAGGCAAAGTGAGGTTCGGGTTATGCATCTTTGAAATCTGGGTCTTCAAAGATATCTTTTGAGGACTTGGTCTCTTGATTGAGAATGTCTCTGCCGAGTGTTTCATCGAGGATTCCTCGATGGTTGATGTGGAGCCTTTCGGGGTTTGCATTCTTAACTGAGGCTTTGAAGTACTTGCGCGAAACTTTCGGGGGCCTTTCAAGTTTTCTTGCCTTTTTTGAGGTTTGGGCTTTTAACCCGATCATTGATTTTTCTTTGAGACCATAGGTCATTTTCCCTTGTCTACAACCTTGGGCATTTCTTGATTTGAAGTGTAGGTGCATTTGGTTTTACAAAGATAGTCTTCTTGCTACTTGGCCTTAACATTTAGATGACCTTGTGAGGTTCCCCGGAATATATCCTAATCCAGATTTTATAGTCCACAGATCTCTTGTAACTTTCTGAATTTCATCTATTACATTAGATCATTATTGATAGAGTTAACTTCTTACGTGCACTATCCTCATGATTCTGTAGAGTTTTATGCTTCTCGAGAGGTCATTGAACTTCGATTCGATTATTTGAATCTCTTGGTGGATTTCTCTAGCTTTTTCGGTTAGGGACACTATCAACTTCTCTTTCTCACGAGAGTTGTACTTTCGAACATCAGTTCATCAAGTAGCTCCATTAATTGAGAAGTGACTTGATATTGCTAGAGTGTTTCCATTTTAGAAAATTTCGAGTTCTTTGTGCTCTTGAGTTTGATTTAGCGATCCTTGCAAAAGAGGCATAGTCTTCCGTGATTTCGAAAGAATCCATCAAGGTCAAAAATGTTTTCTTTTGGAACTTGAAAACTCTTGTGCTAGTGTAGGAGCAACAACAAGAGAAAGAAAGAGTTTACCTCCTCAATGGCCATCGAACGGATGTCATCTTTCCTTTGTCGAGAATATCTCATCTCGAAGAGCTAGAAGAGTGTTCTTCTACAATCATGGCCTTTTTTCTTGAGAACCGGTCTCTTATAACTTGCCTTTTCTCTTCTCTCCTAAGCACTCAAATCTGGACAATCATCTTTGGAAGTGACCTTTCTTCCGACCGGTTGTAGCATCTGTTGGCATCATCATCCACGATCATTTTCTTCTTTGGACTTGGAGTCCTTTCTTTTGGATGAAGATCCCGAACTTTCAGTCTTTCTTTTTCTCGGTTGATCGTCCTCGAGGTTTCTTCCGGTACTATGGTTCTGTAATAGTTTTGTATTTTCCAAATCTATTATTGAGTCTATCAAACCTCCTTGCCATCGGTCTTAGCTTTTCCTCAAGCTCATCCCGATTTTTGGCATGGGGGTTCTCGAACTCTCTCAGTTTTCTGAGTTTTATCTTTGGCTTTTAAGGCCACATTCTTTTTCGATGAAGAATCATCTTTCTTTGTCGGCCTTTTTGGATTTCTTATCAATTACAAATTCATAGGCTTTTCATTTCGAGAGAAAACTTGTTGGTAAGGCGTTGAGTTAATATTCTTGGTGTTTTCAATCACCCTTTGCATGAATATCCCATTTCTTAGATAGACCTCTAAGAATTTTCAATGCAACTTCTCTCGTGGGTATTTCTTTCCAAGTGCATTTAGATCATTCATGATCTTTAGTGAATCGACTTCAGGTTTGTCTATTGATTCACCATCATCCATTTCAAAAACTGTCCAAACTTTCCAATTGCCCCTTTGAAAGTTTGTTTTTTTTTATATGATCGTTGCCTTGGCACATAAATTAGTGTATCCCAAATCTTTTTAGCGAGATTACGGTGAGAGATCATTCCCATCACACCATCATCAATTGTGGTTGTATAGTGTGTCTTTTGCAATGTAGTCTAGATTGACTAACTTTCTCCTCAGAGTCAGTTGGTCATCGGACTTAGGAAATCTCGCTCTAGGATCAATTCTCTCGTCTTTTTGTTCCTACGGGATTCACTCTGAAGAACTGGAATGGTCCTTGAGAGACCACTCTCCACATACGCTTCATGTTTGGAATCTGAGATGAACGCATTCTCGATCTCATAGGTCATAGTTCTCCACCGAGAACATGGGAAGGTTTTAGAAGACATTTTTCGATCTCTTGAAAAAATAAAGGTTTAAACAAATAAGATCGAGTTCGGATAGACCACAAGTATTTTTGAAAATAAAACTTTTTGGTCAACACAAAGGTGGTCAAGTTGAACAACGCTCGATACCACTTGTTGGTCGGTGCAAGAACGAGTGTTACACGTGTATGGGGAATACACGTGTTGATGTTTTTAAAACTTTTTTTCTTCGAGGTCGGCTTTGGGTCGATAATCACGAAGATTAGGTTTTGAGAACACAGATCGCTCCGAGTCAAAGTCTCTTGAGGCGGTGATCCCGAGCCGCTTTTAAAACCTCGGATAATCCCAACCGAGTCTCGAGTGTCGAGATCTGAGTTGCTTGGATCGGATAACTAACTTCATGAACCCTCGAGGAAAAATGCGTTCGGTTTGGTAACTATTTGTTCTTTTACTCGGTTATGCGGAATGGTTTGGCCCTTAGTTTATACTCGTTTTAAGCTGCGAGAAAACCTTCCTTTATGAAATAGTGATTAGGCCGTGATTCACTTATGCAACCGATTGGATTGATTCCAACCGAATATCGATTGAAAAGTATGCTTTTCAAAATCAAGTCAATCAATGGATAAAGCACAGATAAGGAAAGCGATAAAGAACACGGCAATTATAGTGGTTCGGAGACTCAAGCTCCACGTCCACTCTCCGGGCTCTTGAGAGAAATTCACTATCAACTTATGGGCTTTACATTTACCTCGTAGTTTACTTACTCAACTTCGTACCCGAGTTTTCGACTACTCCGCGTGGTTTACTTACTCAACCCGACCTTGAGCTTTCGACTACCTCGTAGTTTACTTCTCAATCACACTGAACTTTTCGGACTACCCGCATGGCTTACTAACTTCTCCTCTAGAGTTTTTCGACTACTCGGCGTAGTTTACTAACTCTTTACACACTTCTCACCAACAAACACACTCAACTACCTTCACAAGGGTTTGGGGTTTCTTGGTTGGTTTCCAACTAGGATGAGATATCCTTTACAATGAAGCACAATCAAAGGGTTAGGATATCTCGACTAAGCTTTGGATAATTCTTATCAAGCTAGGCTTAGTATAGTGAGCTCTCTTCAATATTGAAGCACTTGGGAAATTCTAAGTTTTTCGAAAGTGCTTTTTAACTTTTACAAGAATAGGCTTGAGCTCTTAAGTTTGCATTATAAATTTCACGTAACCTTACAATGTAGAGGGTCACTTAGTATTTATAGGCATACACCAAGGTCACTCTTGAAAACTATCCGTTGGAGAGACAGTTTCGTGAGTTCCCTCTTGTGGTGTGTGAAACGGCTATATTTAGGGTTTGAAACTCCCTAACACTTTCTAGGCAATAGTCTTCCATGTAACCGGTCTTCACTTTTTGCAGTCTGGAACTTTTGTACATCTGACATCTTTTTCAGAGACCTGTCAGTGTCAGTATGGTACATTGTTGTCTTTCTCTTTTTGAATTTTGTCTCCAGTTAAAGGTAGACACCTTCAACGGCTCTTTTTGGTTACAAACTCTGAGTTTGATATAACCTTAACAACACTTCTGACTTAGTTCCTTTTGTCTGCATTTGAATGTCTTGGCAGATATCTAACTTTCAAAGGAATCGCGATCTTCTCAGTATTGCATCCTTCAGATAGATATATTTAGTGCCTCGGAACATTCAGGTTCATACTGAGCATTCAGTACCTTACTGATTCTTGATAATTTCGTGCCCGATGATTCTTGATCTTTAGTTTCTCGGTCTTCATCTTTGTGACTTCAGAGTCTTCTGAGTCTTCAGGGTCTTCTGAATCTTTGTAGTTTATCTTGGACCGATGTCTTTGAGTCTTCTCGTGAAGTCTTGATTTTCGATATCCTCTTCGAGTCTTCAAATAACTATCACGAACTATATCTGCCGACTATACATTCTCGAAGAGATATCATCCTGAATATTCTAAAAACTGAATCCTGACTCAACTATCAAGATCATTTTGAACATGTCATACTCAGGGGTTTTGGGATCTAATCAAAATCATAAATCTTTATTAAAATTCATCTCCCAACAGAATCTAAACCTGGTTCTGTTTCAAGATTTTGTAATCTAGATTTATAGAATTTATAAATATATTTTTCACATTTTCCAACATAATCAATTTTTTGTCCTTGCATTTCAAGTGCTAGTGCTAGGAATGAAAAATCATATTTGAATTAATTTGTTATAGAGATGAAATTCAGATGGAGAAAAAAAGCTTAACATCCCAAAAAATAGTTAGAAAGATGTAAATTTTAAAAGAAAAGGAATAAAAGATTGGAAATAGATGATAATGGAGTTGGCAGATCTATATGGGGGATAGGACGACACTAACCCCACTTTTTACATGTTACAATATAATTAAAGTACTCCCTCCGTCTCAAAGTTAATGAGATTTTAATTGTTCATAAGAATTTAGTGGAATAGGGATAAAGTGGTGGGGTATAAAAAGTTATTTATTAGTATTTTATATGATAAAGTGATGGTAGTTTGGGGTGAAAAAAGTTATTTATTGGTATTTTATGTGATAAAATGATAAAGTAATTTTACCATTAACTTTGGAACAAAAATAATGGGTACTTTACCATTAACTTTGGGACTGATGGAATAATATATACTTTTATAAAAATTACGCCTAGTTTATGATTTTATTTTTGAAATTATATAAGTTTGACTCCGGAATAAAACTTCTAAGTTATAATTCCTCGAATGATATCATCTGCTCCACTTTCAGTGTTCCACTTCATGTTCCATATTGTAGATGTATGACAAGTGGAGATTAAAATATTATCCAAAGACCCACCATAATTCTAGATCCATGTGTTAAAGATCCAGGAAGTGGAACATATTTGGAATATGAGAAAATGGCACAGATGAATGGAACTGATAATTCCTAAGCAGTTAATGGTTTTTATGAGGCGTGAACAAGATCAAAATAATACGTCATATAACAAGAAAATAGTGTATAAATTTCTATGCATTTAGAAAGATAAACCAACTATTTTGAAATCTTGATAATTTTGATCTCTCAAAATTTCAAAACTTTAATCACCAAGAAAATTTGAGAGGATCCATATCATGGTGTTAGCTGTTAACAAACCACTATGCAAGAAGAGATATCATGCTATACCCGATGGCGAGTGACGAGTTTAAATTCAATCATACAAACGTCAATCTGTAGATAAATACTGGAGGGAGTCTTGTATGAAACAGGCTTATGTACGAGATAAAGCACCATTCAGCATTTAAGTCCGACTTTTGCTTTGAAACATGATCCGATTAGGGTAATGAGCTCACAAATCATATAATGTATATATGTAATGTGAACTCGTCTCATGTATGACCATTTTGTACATGAAGTGCAGTGTAACACACAAACAAATATAGCATCTCAAAAGTCTAATGATTCATTGAATTAACAAACAAACATTTTAGCTTCCAAAGAAGACTTGGGATAGTAGTTTCTCTCTCTCAAAGATTATTTAAATATAGAGAAACTAAACATGTCTTTCGACTCGGCGTAACAAAATAGTCCTAGAACCTTTCAATAGGTTGTAAAGAAATGTATCAGAATACAATGGGAATATGTTGGGAAATCAGCATGTTTATTGATTAGTGTACCAAAAAAAGAACCGTCTTACGTTCAATCACGAGAGTGCCTTCTTGACCTCCACTGTGACCTCCTGCGGAGGTTTCTCTACAGGAAGATTTGCAATGATACCTTTTTTGCTGTAGTAGTCAATAACCTGTAAATATTGCGTTCGAATCTCAGTTTTCTTTATTTACATGGTAAAATTATAAAAGACTTCTTTTTTATTATTAGATTTAAGAAGGGAGTTGTGCTTCTATCATCTTTCTACTTAAATTTAATCAAAACCATAAGATAAAATGTTTGCAAGAAAAAAAATGGTCGAGTGAGAAAGCATACTGGTTTAGTCTGCTTGTGGAAAGCTTCAAGCCTCGACTTGAGAATTTGCGATATCATCCTTACGTTGAATCAAAGGCTCTCCAGTTACCTTACAATGATGAAAAAATCAGTCTTTTAGCTTTAAAGTAAGGTTAAATAGATGAAAAGAGATGCATGTTGATCTCATAAAGCAAATAAGAAACAATACTTTACTAGCATTACTGCATTAGGATATTAATAACTATGACCACTTGAATAGCTAAAATCTCAAAGAGGCCAATCTAAGAAAAAAATATTAGTATTACATCATCAACACCAGGAACTTTAGGAGGTGCAAATTTAGTGTGGTAGGAACGACCACTAGAAGGGTGGATCCAACGGCCAGTAATTCTCTCCTCCAAGATAGCATCATCAATTGCAAAGTTCAGAACTTTGTCAACCTTAACACCACGTTTGGCAAGCATCTCATCAAGCTGAATATAAGAAACAAAGACAAGGTTCAGATCATATTTATTATAAATAACACAAGGCAAAGATATAAATAAACAGAACTGTTCTTGGAAATCCATCAAGAATGAAACCTTTATGACAGGAAGGCTTCTTCAATGCATCATCTATGATCCCAACAACCAAATCATCGTAAACAAGTAGATTTATACGAGAAATTACACGAAAGAGAAACTCTAGTGAGTGGTTATGTCATTGAGTAACACTTGGGTGCACCCGTTGCACCGTGCAATTGTTGCACAACTAATACTGCTCAATGAAAACAACTAATACTTATTAGTGAAAACAACTAATGCCTTTTAGTAAAACAACTGATACCATTTAAAATACACTTGAATTCACAATGTTGGTTCGTTCATAGAAGTAGCCGAGTAATGGTTTACCTTTTCCATGGTCTCTTTGGCCTTAATCCAGGGGAGTTTTTTGGCGGAACAACAACAACACCCTCAACATATCTCCAAATGGCGGATGGCATAAGCAATATTCATCTTTTAATATTGGTGATTGAGTACCTTTTTTCGGTGGACCTGGTGGACTGCGTTGTCAAATCTTGTTTTCAGTAAAAGTAATATCTCTTGTACACAAGAACAAAACTTTTCAGCATTGAAATCTCCAACACAAAGTTTTTTTAATTGAGGAATTTATTTAAAATTGAATTGCTGAGGTTTTGGGGGAGAAGAAGATGAACAGTGGGACTAGGGCGTGTGGTTGCGAGGAGGAGTGAGAGGAGGGTTGTATTTTTTCAAAATTAATTGTATTTTTTAATTATTAGTTTTCAAAATTAATTAAAGGAAAAAAGGGATGAAGATTGAGTCAAATTTCATTAAGGGTACAGGGACGCTAAATTTTTTTAAAGTTTCGTCACATAAAAATTTTATATTTACATATAGTTTTTTTTTTTAATATTATTAATTTAAGTGGTGTCATATGAGACTTCAAAACATAAAACTCATCAATAATTAAATCCTAATTTATCTATATTTTTAACAAAATATATTTCAAAAGATTGGTGTTCATTTATAAAATATGTTGCTTTTCTATTAATAAATGATATTTAGTTAAAACAAAATTATGTAACTTATACTCAATATTTTTTTAATCATTTCAAGAAATTTTTATCAGTTTAAAAAATATCTCATTTAACTCATGTTAGTATATTATTACATTTATAATTTCTCTTTATCTAATATTAAAGTGGCAAAAAATTTATTATTATCATAATATATAATAAATAAAAAATAAATTATTAATACATATTCTTTAAAATAAAAAGACAAAAATTGAGAGAACAATGTAGATATTTGATATTAAACAAGTTAAATAAATAAAAATACTAAACGAAAAAAATTGAATCATATTCAGATGATTAAACTCTAAATATTTGGATGTGAGAGCCTCAAGAAAGCACATTCAAAATTACAATAAAATAATTTTTTTGTTGTGTTTCAATACTTTAATTAAATTATAACAAGAAAAAGAAAAAAGAAGAAGAGACATGATAGATCATGAAAAGAAATTTATATCAAGTTGTATCTTAATTTAATAAGAGAGTGTGGGGATTATCTATAATTTTAGATTGGCATTTGTAAATTAACTAAAAAATAATATTGAACTGGGTTTAAATATGTATATTAAATTTTATTCATATATTATATACAAATATATAACAGATTAGAGGGGGCTTGCACTGGGCTGGAGCCCGGTGCAGCCCCCTCTATGATCCGTCCATGGGTACAATAGATTTTTTACTATATAAGTTGAAAGAATATTCTTTCACCCCAGGGGTGAATCAAATATAGCATAAAGATTTCTTTTTTTTGGGCGAGGATGGGGATTATATTTCTTGTTTTGTTTCCTGTTGAGACCCCATAAATTAGTAGTATTATTTTTGTATTAGTGCAATGTATTACAAAATTTATTCATATATGGTTGAATTATTTAACGTTAGAAGAAAAAATTATTCATTCATCTTATGTAAAAAGTTATTGTTGTTCTCATTCTTCCATTCTCAGGTTTTTAATTGATTTGTCACTTGTATCGATGGGTGAACTTAATGGGAATTAATGAATGGTGAATTTACAATGAGAATCATGGTTACATCGTTAGTGTTGTTCTAATCTTGGAATTAACGAATGGTGAATTTACAATGAGAATCATGGTTACATCGTTAGTGTTGTTCTAATCTTGGAATACGTTTTGACTAAAAATGAACGTTGGTTGAGAAATAGTTGAACGATTGAGGAGAAATAATTATATGGAAAGAGGTAGTTAATCAAAATGGGGGTAATGATTAACTTATTTTGAGTCTCATTTCATCTTTATATTTATTTTCTTTGTCATTCTCATTGAGGAATTATATACCAAGCGCCCCTTAGTTATCTGAGGTATAGAGAACCTTACAAAGAATGATGTAATCCCCGATTTAAACAGGACCCCAAAAATGGGTTGTTTTGGGACCAACGGGACTATTCAAGAATGATTTGAAGGAAGCCATAAGTGAGACAATAAGCAAAAACTGCATAAAAGATTACAAGACAAACAATAGAAATAATGAAACAAATTAAATTGAATCTTAGATGAGTAAAAGGCTTTTGACATCGATCAATAACATTTAGAGAAAAGACAATGAAGAAGGGCACATAAACTAATGGCAAATTCCATGTTACTCACCTTACTAGGAAATTATTGTAACCTAAACTAATATGCATATATGGCAAAAAACTAAATGCGAGAGGCGGGTTACAACCTAACACAAATCAACACCCACCCTTCCCAAAGTGTTAAAGCGTCAATGCCCAATTAATGCCCTGCCTCACGTAGTGGAACATCGCACTTAAGTGTGCCTCTACATATATATGACAATAACATATACAAAAAAATGCAAGATGCATAACGGGATTTAACATCAACGGAATGGCTAAGCACATCAGACGCCAAAAGAGTCAGAGAAGATATAAATTTATACATACAAAAGGTTCAGATGTAAGGGCTTCGATACTTGTATCAATTGTATGTAATATGCAATTTCATTACAACAGAAGGAAGATTACGAGTAAAATTGCACATAAATAGGCAAACTAATCACACTAGTTTAATTAAATTGCAGAAATGTAACTCAACGGATACAAGACTGATAATCAACATCAACATTAACATTTTTTTCCCTTTGGAATTAACATTCAAATGTCCAATAATTAATATCCATTAAAACACAAAACTTGCCCAGACATGCCCAACAAAATCCCAAATTCTGTAAACAGTCTAATAAATCAGTTATCTAGCATCCCTGAACATCTTTCAGAAAGATCTCTATTCAAGCCCATAAATTTAAGAACTATTCCAACAAATTAGCAAGAACATAATCATTCCAAATCTTGCCTACTTCAACATTTAATTCAATTTCTCGAGGAACAACAGTCAACAAACCAATCGCACCCAATAACAAAACATCAAAAAGAATTACTCGAATCAACAAATTTTATCAGGTAAAAATATTTCAAAGCCACATATCACATAAAACATCTGTTTCTTTTTTCTACAAAGTTCAAACTCTCACGATTTGATTTACTTAAAACCATAAATTTAACACCTCCCCCCAAAAAAAAACCCATGTATTCAGATGGTCGTAGAATTTTCCCACTGTGTGTTTGTGTGTGAAAACCAGAGCGATGTTTTAGCACCTATATAAATTCAGGTGGCGAAACTGTAATTTAGGTGACTTAAATATCATATTTACCCCGACACTCTGCTTTAATATCATCTTTCCCCCACACTCTGCTTTTATATCAATTTATCCCCTTCAATCTTTGGGAAATGACGTTTTGAAGCTTTATCGTGTTCTAATTGTTCAGTTTATTCCTTTGTATTTTTATTGTGTGCTCGTTTTACTTTATTATCATTACAAGTGTTTAAATTTAATAATTATATATTTATAAATATATTTTTAGAATAAATTTGTTCTAATTAAAATTATTTCCACTAATTAATAAAAAAATTGAAAAATCGATCCTAATTATTGATTTTAGTGGATAAGATAAATAAAAAAGATAAAAATATATTGATTTGTCCTCATTTTATCGTAAAATTAGAAAATAAATAAATTATTCCTTCAAATCTAGTTATTTGCATTTTTTATGACTTTAAACTCTAATTATTTGGATATATTATTGGCTAAATTATCTCAAAAAAATTATTGGCTTAATGCAAATTAAATCATCACATTTCACTTAATTACAATCTAATTTAGAATTTTGGATAAAATTACAAATAATTCAGCATGTATAGAGATATTACAAAATAGATTTATGGACATCTCTCGTTGTGTCCATGTGTGACGTGACTTGCCGATATGACACAAAAAGAACTATTCGAAAGACTAATTTGCACAAAAGAGTATCATATTAGCAAATGACGTCACATACGGACACACCATATTTAAAGGTGGTAATTTATTTACAATTTACCAAAATTCTAAATTAAATTATAATTAAGTGAAATGTCCTAATTTAATTGTAAGTTATAATTAATTGGCTTGATTCGTAATTTGGTAATCTTGTTGGGATCGGATTGCAAAGAATAAACTAAAATATAATACAAATATAATAAATTGAGTATAAGTTAGCGTTTGGGTGCTTGCTTCGTTGAAGTTCGAAGAGAAGAGAAGGTTAAGAAATGGAAAACCCAGTTGCAGTCGATCTTGTGGAGTTCTTGAATGCTTCTCCAACAGCTTTTCATGCAGTGGGTAATAATTTATTAACTTGATTTCTATATTATTTTTGCAGATTTGTAATTATTCTTGATTTGCATTCGTCTTCCTATTATTAAGATGCTTATTTTAATTCAAATAACGAAAAAGATAGGGAGTTTTATGTATCATATTTAGATAAGGGGTTATGATTCTTTTGGTTGTAGGATTTTTACTTGATTATTTCCCCATTTTTATGAAACTGAATTTATGGATTGAACAGAAAGGTATCCAAGCTGTTATACTTCTCAAGGTTAAACTTTGGTCCTATTTGACAAAAACTTGTGTGAATCCGATGTCACCATGAACTCGATTTTTTTAGTATCACTATTGTGTATAAAAACTATCACTGTTATGTATAAAATTTATCACTGCTATGCACAAAAACAATCACTGTTTAAAAATATAAGTGAAAGTTTTTGTTCATAACAGTGATAGAGTTCATGTATAGACTTGGTTCACAGGAGTGTTATTCGTCCTATTTATATGTGTGTGTTACATGTATTTAAGTTCTTGATAATTGATATAGTGCTGTGTATAAATAATGAAAAACGTATGGCTAACTGGAATTGCATTGTGATTAGATGAAGCGAAAAAGCGATTGAGAAGTGTGGGATATGAACAGCTTTCGGAGAGAGATGTCTGGAAATTAGAAGCTGGCAATAAATACTTCTTCACCAGGAATCATTCTACTATTGTTGCTTTTGCAATTGGTAAAAAGTATGTATTTTGTAGTCTCAATCTTGTTCCTGTTCTTTTCTTGTCTCTATTATTATATCTTGCTAAGGTGAAAGTAGAGATTCTACGACTCAAATCAAAAGGGGAAAAGGGAGACCTAAATAGATTGCGAAAGAAACTCTAGAAAGAGATATCTTTATTTAATATCATTGTGAGCAAATGTACAGAATGTAAGGATTTTGTATAGGTTAAATGTTTAAAGTAGCTGATATGAACTGATTATTTGACATAGGTATGTTGCTGGAAACGGGATTTACATAGTCGGTGCTCATACAGACAGTCCCTGCCTGAAACTAAAGCCAATTACGAAGGTAATTACTTATAACTTGGTATTTGCATTTGAAGCCTTGTATAGTTACAAAAACATGAGTTTCGTAGGGAAAAAAGGCTTAATTATGTTCCTTTATAGGTTACGAAAGGTGGGTATTTGGAAGTTGGCGTGCAGACTTATGGAGGTGGGCTGTGGCATACGTGGTTTGATCGAGACCTCGCTATTGCAGGAAGAGTTATAATTAAAGAGCAGAAAGATGGTTCTATTTCCTATTCTCATCGACTTGTCGAATCGAGGAACCCATTATGGGTCCCAACCCTGGCAATCCACTTGGATAGGTGCTTTTGTTGGAAATCTTGCATCATTTGTTTGATCTGTTGAGCTATTTCATTATATTGTTACGATTCACTAATTTGTTATGCTCTTGTTTTCTTGTTTATCATAGGGATGTGAATGATGGCTTCAAGGTTAACAAACAAACTCACCTTGCTCCTGTATTGGCTACATCGGTTAAGGTAATAATTTTACTTTAATATTAACGTTTGTGTATATATAAACCTCTGATAGTTTGATTTGAGATTTAGTGGATTTTTTTGGATTTCAAAATCTAGTGGTGTGTGTTTGTTGATAAAAAGCCCTTTAGTTTATCCTTTTTGTTAAGGCAAAGTATAGTGTGAACAAGTTTTACGGTGAAATTGGTTAAGGAGTGTGACTTATATTACTAAAGTGTGTGACTTTTTACTGTAAAGTGTGTGACTTTTTACTATAAAGAGTATTACTCATAAAAGTGAAGGGTGTGACTTATATTATAGCAAAGAGTGTCGTAGTGATAACTGAAGTGTGTGACTTATATTATTAAAGGGTGTGACTTATATTACTAAAGTGTATGTTTAAAAAAAAAAAAAACAGTTTCACGGTGAACAAGTTTCACAGCATACCAACTCTTTTGTTAAATATTATGAAATTCAATCATTAAACTGCATTCCTTTTGCTCACATTTTGGATCTTATGCTATTAAATATCCTTATTTTATAATGTCAAATAATATGAAACAGGATGATATAGGCTTATGTGAATAAAATAACTCAAACCTTTCCAGTTCTTTATAGTTTGCAATTCTATGTCTTTCATGCAGGCTGAACTAAATAAACCAGCTGTGAAGAATGGTTCTATTGAAACTGGAAAGAAACTTCGACGAAAAGAACAAATACAAATGAAAAGCATCATCCCCTTCTTTTGCAGGTATTTCTTCTTCTTTCTTTTTACTTTTCGTGTTTGCAAATTGTTTGTTGGGTAATTTGAAGAACCATCCTTAATTAATGTGATAAATATACGCTAGTAATACTGTTTTTTTTATTTGCCCGTTTTCTCCAGCTGCTTGCTACTCAGATTGGGTGCGAACCAGATGACATATGTGACTTTGAATTGCAAGCATGTGATACTCAAAAAAAGTATCATTGGTGGTGCGTTGAAGGAATTTATTTACTCTGGAAGATTGGATAACCTCTGCATGTCATTTTGCTCGTTAAAGGTTTGTGAATGTACAACTATTCAAACAAGCAAATCTCGAATTCAAAATATAGTATATAATTCTATAATTTTGGACGATTTTGAATGTGAATACTTTAAATGTGGGTCCCTAATTTTTGGTGGTTTTTTTTTGTATAAGTGGAGCTAATGCAGTACCTTTCTCAAGTTAAGACTCTTGCTTATGCACAAATAATAACCTCTGAGCTAAAATACAAAGACTTAAGGTGTGTTTGGTTCAAAATTCAAATTCTTCAATGTGAATGGTAATAAAAATCATTGAATGATCAATTACAGTGAAAATGATTGTTACATGGTTAGTTGTTGCTCTAATCTTTGGAATGTATGGAGACAAGAAATGGTTGTTAATTGAGGGGTGATGATTATAGGGGAGGAGGTATTTAATTAAAAAAGAGTTAATGATTAACTTAGTTTGAATCTCTTTACCGGGGAACAACTATAGGCAATGCGAATTAATCATCTTTTATTCTCATTAACCAACCAAATTGACATATGTCCATTTCCTATTACGATTTCCATTAGGGAATTTTGTCCAAACACCCTCCGTAATCCATGTAGACCACCATCAAGTTCTGAAAAAAAGTAGAAAATTAAACATGGTATATCTTCTTTTTCCTTCTTACAACTTCCTAATTCTTTTTTACATTAAAGTCAAAATATGGTGATCTTCATTCCAGGCACTGATAGATTCGACTTCCTCTGAAAGCAGTCTCGAGGAAGAAACTGGCATAAGAATGGTTGCATTGTTCGATCATGAGGAAGTTGGATCAGATTCTGCACAAGGAGCTGGGTCCCCTGTTATGTTGGATGCTTTATCACGAATCACTCATTCCTTTGGCTCAGATGCGAAGGTACCAATATGCCCTCATCCATTTTTTTTTTCTGGCCTTTTAGTGGATATGACAAGGTTCTCAAAGTAAAATCAAGAATGAGCATGCCCTAGAATCGAGTCTTTTCTTTTTTTTGAGAGAGAGAGAGAGAGAGAGCACGTCCCATAATCAAGTCTTTCTTTTTTATAAGAATTAGTGAGAGACTAATAATATTTGAAAAGTTAGCTTCCAATTTTATGTATATCATCCAAGGAGCAGAAGTTATAAGTATTTGAGTTCGAATATGATCAGCAGATACCTTAGGTTGTTATTATTATGGGATTGATAATGAAGTTATGAAAGATTCCTTATACATATTAGGCATGGAAGTTCATGGAAATCAAAAGTTTGATATGCAAATATGTAGTTTTAAAAATAATGGAGCAGTCCCCGTTTCTTTCCATCCATTAATATAAGTTTGGTAACTTTGAAATATCGCTTTATAATCTTTGAAGAATACTCACGGTGAGGCTTCAGGAAATTACAGAGTGATTTTCTACTTGTTAATAATCATAATGCTTTCATTACCTTTTTCCACATTTCTAAAAGCTGTGTTGTTATTTTTACCTAAATTATTGTTCTTTCTTTCTTTCTAATTAACATTATTTTTGTATATGTCTTACATAGTTGCTACCAAAAGCAATTCAAAACAGTTATCTAGTATCAGCTGATATGGCTCATGCCTTGCATCCTAATTATATGGTATGTTTCATCTCTTTCCTCTATTTTCTAGATTAGTCGAGCGGGGTTGTGTATCCATATTATCCAAATATATATACCCGCCATCTAGCTTCATATCGAAATCATATGTATATATGAGTTGATTTATATAAAACAGTTCTATCGTGCAATTGGTTTGCAACTATCACTTTATAGTGAAACAACTAGTACTTTTTAATGAATCAACTAATACTATCAACCTAATACCTTTTAATGGAACAACTAATACTGTATAGAAATACAAACAAAATGCAAACCAGTTGTACGGTAAACCTGGTCTACATAAGATGCCTATATATCAATGAATATCAATCAATCTTATAATATATTTCCTTTATCAGGACAAGCATGAAGAAAACCATCAGCCAAAGATGCACGGTGGACTTGTGATCAAACACAATGCAAACCTAAGATACGCAACGAATGCAGTAACTTCCTTCTTATTCAAGGAAATAGCAGCCAAGCATGACCTTCCTGTACAGGTTGGAGATTCTAATACCCTTCAAACGCACGCTTAGATTAATATGTTCCGTGAATTCCATTTTTTATTCTTTTTTGCAAACTTTTTGAATCTAGGAATTTGTGGTTCGCAATGACATGTTGTGTGGGTCAACGATCGGTCCCATCTTGGCAAGTGGTGTGGGTATTCGCACCGTTGATGTGGGGGGGCCACAACTGTCGATGCATAGCATTAGAGAAATGTGTGCCGTTGATGATGTGAAGCATTCTTATGAGCACTTCAAGGCCTTTTTTCAAGAATTCTCACTTCTTGATGCAAAACTAGTGGTTGATATCTAGGGTTTGCTGATTCTTGCTGCTTCTCAACTTGAGTTCAATTTGACATACAAGTTGGTTGTTTCTAAACTTTACCCATGTTTACTTCATGCCTGTTTCAGTACTCGTTGTTCGTTTATTTTTGTTTTGTGAGATCGTCTCATGATACGGTCGAAACTAATTAAATCAGTTCAACACCCTCCCATCCTTATGCGGTGTTCGTTTTGAGTTTTAAAAATTAAGTTTTTAATTTACGAATCTAAACCTGGTTCTGTTTCAAGATTTTGTAATCTAGATTTATATAATTTATAAATATATTTTTCACACTTTCCAACATAATCAATTTTTTGTCCTTGCATTTCAAGTGCTAGTGCTAGGAATGAAAATCATATTTGAATTAATTTGTTATAGAGATGAAATTCAGATGGAGAAAAAAAGCTTAACATCCCAAAAAATAGTTAGAAAGATGTAAATTTTAAAAGAAAAGGAATAAAAGATTGGAAATAGATGATAATGGAGTTGGCAGATCTATATGGGGGATAGGACGGCACTAACCCCACTTTTTACATGTTACAATATAATTAAAGTACTCCCTCTGTCTCAAAGTTAATGAGATTTTAATTGTTCATAAGAATTTAGTGGAATTGGGATAAAGTGGTGGGGTATAAAAAGTTATTTATTAGTATTTTATATGATAAAGTGATGGTAGTTTGGGGTGAAAAAAGTTATTTATTGGTATTTTATGTGATAAAATGATAAAATAATTTTACCATTAACTTTGGAACAAAAATAATGGGTATTTTACCATTAACTTTGGGACTGGTGGAATAATATATACTTTTATAAAAATTACGCCTAGTTTATGATTTTATTTTTGAAATTATATAAGTTTGACTCCGGAATAAAACTTCTAAGTTATAATTCCTCGAATGATATCATCTGCTCCACTTTCAGTGTTCTACTTCATGTTCCATATTGTGGATGTATGACAAGTGGAGATTAAAATATTATCCAAAGACCCACCATAATTCTAGATCCATGTGTTAAAGATCCAGGAAGTGGAACATATTTGGAATATGAGAAAATGGCACAGATGAATGGAACTGATAATTCCTAAGCAGCTAATGGGTTTTATGAGGCGTGAACAAGATCAAAATAATACGTCATATAACAAGAAAATAGTGTATAAATTTCTATGCATTTAGAAAGATAAACCAACTATTTTGAAATCTTGATAATTTTGATCTCTCCCAAAATTTCAAAACTTTAATCACCAAGAAAATTTGAGAGGATCCATATCATGGTGTTAGCTGTTAACAAACCACTATGCAAGAAGAGATATCATGCTATACCCGATGGCGAGTGACGAGTTTAAATTCAATCATACAAACGTCAATCTGTAGATAAATACTGGAGGGAGTCTTGTATGAAACAGGCTTATGTACGAGATAAAGCACCATTCAGCATTTAAATCCGACTTTTGCTTTGAAACATGATCCGATTAGGGTAATGAGCTCACAAATCATATAATGTATATATGTAATGTGAACTCGTCTCATGTATGACCATTTTGTACATGAAGTGCAGTGTAACACACAAACAAATATAGCATCTCAAAAGTCTAATGATTCATTGAATTAACAAACAAACATTTTAGCTTCCACAGAAGACATGGGATAGTAGTTTCTCTCTCTCTCTCTCTCCCTCAGTATTTAAATATAGAGAAACTAAACATGTCTTTCGACTCGGCGTAACAAAATAGTCCTAGAACCTTTCAATAGGTTGTAAAGAAATGTATCAGAATACAATGGGAATATGTTGGGAAATCAGCATGTTTATTGATTAGTGTACCAAAAAAAGAACCGTCTTACGTTCAATCACGAGAGTGCCTTCTTGACCTCCACTGTGACCTCCTGCGGAGGTTTCTCTGCAGGAAGATTTGCAATGATACCCTTTTTGCTGTAGTAGTCAATAACCTGTAAATATTGCGTTCGAATCTCAGTTTTCTTTATTTACATAGTAAAATTATAAAACTGACTTCTTTTTTATTATTAGATTTAAGAAGGGAGTTGTGCTTCTATCATATTTCTACTTAAATTTAATCAAAACCATAAGATAAAATGTTTGCAAGAAAAAAAATGGTCGAGTGAGAAAGCATACTGGTTTAGTCTGCTTGTGGAAAGCTTCAAGCCTCGACTTGAGAACAGCTGCAGTATCATCCTTACGTTGAATCAAAGGCTCTCCAGTTACCTTACAATGATGAAAAAATCAGCCTTTTAGCTTTAAAGTAAGGTTAAATAGATGAAAAGAGATGCATGTTGATCTCATAAAGCAAATAAGAAACAATACTTTATTAGCATTACTGCATTAGGATATTAATAACTATGACCACTTGAATAGCTAAAATCTCAAAGAGGCCAATCTAAGAAAAAAATATTAGTATTACATCATCAACACCAGGAACTTTAGGAGGTGCAAATTTAGTGTGGTAGGAACGACCACTAGAAGGGTGGATCCAACGGCCAGTAATTCTCTCCTCCAAGATAGCATCATCAATTGCAAAGTTCAAAACTTTGTCAACCTTAACACCACGTTTGGCAAGCATCTCATCAAGCTGAATATAAGAAACAAAGACAAGGTTCGGATCATATTTATTATAAATAACAGAAGGCAAAGATATAAATAAAC
Organism: Stenogyne calaminthoides; assembly: GCA_037126765.1. NCBI lineage: Eukaryota > Viridiplantae > Streptophyta > Magnoliopsida > Lamiales > Lamiaceae > Stenogyne > Stenogyne calaminthoides. Next base: position 5,098,407 of record JBBCBC010000022.1, on the reverse strand, counting down.
AGAATAAACCTTTTGTGCTTGGGCAATTGTTCTTGGAAATCCATCAAGAATGAAACCTTTATGACAGGAAGGCTTCTTCAATGCATCATCTATGATCCCAACAACCAAATCATCAGAAACAAGCTCGCCCTGAGAAATTACACGAAAGAGAAACTCTAGTGAGTGGTTATGCCATTGAGTAACACTTGGGTGCACCCGTTGCACCGTGCAATTGTTGCACAACTAATACTGCTCAATGAAAACAACTAATACTTATTAGTGAAAACAACTAATGCCTTTTAGTAAAACAACTGATACCATTTAAAATACACTTGAATTCACGATGCAACTGGTTCATAGAAGTAGCTAAGTAATGGTTTACCTTTTCCATGGTCTCCTGAGGGGAGTTTTGGCAGCAACAGCAGCCCTCAACATATCTCCAGTAGCCAGATGACATAAGCAATATTCATCTTTTAATATTGGTGATTGAGTACCTTTTCCAGACCCTGGTGGACCTGCATTGTCAAATGCGCTGGGAGTAAGTCTCTTGTACACCAGTTCAACGGTGCAACTGTAACCAACCAATACTGCTCAGTGAAAACAACTATGACTGACCAACTAATACCTTTTAGTAAAACAACTAATATCATTTAAAATGCACTTGAGTTGCATGGTGCATACAAGACTTTTGTCTTTCTTGAAGACGATTTAGTAGAAGCATTGGAACTGATTTATGAGAAGAGTCAAGGTTCGTATATATGAATTCTCAAGAACTGAGGGTTCTAAAACATTTACACAGGACCCACCAGTGTATCAAAATTTTCCAACACTAGCTAATAGCAGCACAAAACTTTGACTTCAGAACATATGAATCCTTTTCTTTAAACTATTAAAAACTATTTAATCCTGAAGCTTGAGCATTACAAATGCTTCAATCAGCCAATTTGCAGATTTAATATTTAATTTATGGAGAATTAACTAATAATAGATTAATTTGAAATTAATTATTATTAATATTTAATTAAATTAGATTTAATTAAATAGGATTCACAATAATAATATATGAAATATTATTATAGAATTTAATATATATATAATCAAATCCTTAGAGATTTGATATACATGAGAATTAAATCCGTAGAGATTTTATATATGGAAAATAAATTTAAGAGATTTATTTTATAAGATTAGGGATTTTATTTCCTAATCAGGTTAGCTTAAGATTTAAGCTAGGACTTCCCTATATAAAGGCCAAATAATCAAATATAGCACATACTTTTGAGTTTTCATCAATTTAAGCACATATTTTTCTCTCTCTCCAAATTTTGCACATACTTTCCAAAAGTATGAGCTCTTGGGAATTCACAAACAACGTTAGTTCATATTTTCTCCTTAAAATCTAGAGTTATAATTTTTATAGCAAATTCATCTCGGGATTCAACGCTGGCAAATTTGTGCAAGTCTGTGAACGGAGATTACGTGGATACCATAGTTGAGAAATCTGCTCTTGAATTACTGTAAGATTTCTTGTTATGCTTATTCGTAATCGTTTATGCAATTATATGTTTGTTGTTGCTGAACTGTTTAATTCCACTGTGCATGTATTATGTGTTTACGTGCCTCTAAATTCCAACATATTTAAGGATGAAATTATTTTCGTCGAATATTTCGTAGGTTTTTAAAAAATTCTGTAGACAACACTATTTTCTTGTAGTGTTTTAGGGGAATGTATTCTTCTTACATCTTGTATACAAATTCATTGTTGTTCTTAATCTTTCATTTCAGGATTTCAATTGATTTTGTTACTCATTTCTCTCATTTTGTGAGGAAAAAACATTGAAAAATAATGGGGATTAGGGATATGACAGATGAGAGTCCATATAAGAGATATGTCAATAAAGTTAGAGAAATGTTTTTTTCATTCCCAACGCGATAATTTTCGTTGAAATCTATCAATAAAAGGTTTTGTTGGTCCCGGTGCAAACGAGTCTTACACGTGTATGGGGGGGAATACACGTGTATGGGGGGGAATACACGTGTTCAGTGTTTTTAAAACTTTTTTCATCGAGGTCACTTGGGTCGATAATCTCGAAGATTAGGTTTCGAGAAGCCGATCGATCGCTCGAGTCAAAAGTCTCATCGAGACAATCTGATCCCGAAGCCGCTTCGAGATACCTCAAATAATCCCAACCGAAGTCCCGAGTGTGTCAGAGATCCCGAAGTTGCTTGGATCGATAACTAACTTCATGAATCCTCATAAGAGAGTTCGGTTTGGTAACTATCTGTTCTAATTTACTCCGTCGTCTTGAATGGTTGGCCCTTTAGTTTATACTCGTTTTAAGCTTTGCTGAAAACATTCCCTTTATGAAATAGTGATTAGGTTGTGAATCAGTTATGCAACTTCAGTGGATTGATTCCAAAATATCAGTGAAAAGTATGCTTTCAAAATCAAGTCAATGCAACAGTTAAGCACAGATAAGGAAAGCAATAAACAAAGACAAACAATTATAGTGGTTCGTAAACTCAAGCTCCTCGTCCCTCTCTCTCGATCCTCGAGAGAAATTCACTAATCACTACGAGCTTTTCGAATACCTCGCGTAGTTTACTTACTCGGCTTCGCCTACGAAGTTTTTTGACTACTCTACGTAGTTTACTTACTCAACCCGACCTTGAGCTTTCTGACTACCTCCGTAGTTTACTTACTCAAACACAAACAAGCTTTCAGACTACCCCTGTAGCTTACTAACTTCTCCTCTAGAGTTTTCTGACTACTTCGCGTAGTTTACTAACTCTTTACAACTCTTTCTCACCAACAAACACACTCCAACTACCTTCTCAAGGGTTAGTGGTTTCTCGGTTGGTTTCCAACTAGGATGAGATATCCTTTACAATGAAGCTTACACTTTTGGTCCTAAAGCTTACACTTTTGGTCCCACAGGACGTGCGATTTTGGGACCAAAAGTGACAAAAATTTCGGCTTTGGGACCAAAAGTGTCAAAATTTTCGGCTTTGGGACCAAAAGCGTGAGGAGGCGTGTCCTGTGGGACCAAAAGTGCAAAAAACTCTACTATGAACTAATACTTTTTTTATATGAATTAATATTTCTCATTATATATTTCTATTTCTTTTTCTTTTTAATGAAAGAGTCAAAGTTTAATCAAAATTGAACCAGTTGCACAGATAGAGAGGTGACGAACGATGCTTACGGAATGACAGCTGCATCGGCTAATTCGGGAATCGATTGTAACAAATGTTCGAGCTCAGCTGGAGGAACCTGCACCATCAAATCTTTTGTCAAGAAAGATGTTTGTAAGCAAAATTAAGATTGATGATCCATCACCTGATATCCCTTATATTTGATCAACTCTTTCAAACGATCAACGACGAAAAGAAACCCGTCCGACTCAAAGTAACAAACATCTCCCGTCTTCAACCACCCCTCTGCAGAATCCATGGTTGCAGCTGTTGCTGCATCATCTCCGGCATAACCTGCCGTCATCACACCATTCATCCTTCATCAAACAATACATACTTCTATGCAAAGTGAATTCTTAAAAGGTATTAGTTTTTTCCCTAAACGGTATTAGTTGTTTCCCTAAAGGTATTAGTTGTGCACCTTTCATAATTACGGGTCCCTCGTTCCCATAGTTCTCCGCGTTGTCCCGGAGGTAAGGCCATCCCTGTATCGAGATCAACAATCTTGGCTTCCATATTCACCGTTAACCGCCCTCCGGATCCGTATCTGCATGCCTCCTCCGGCCCGATGGACAGTGCTACAGCCCCTGAACACTCAGTCAAGCCATAGACCTATCACACAAGCTTCATCATCACTTGTCTAAACTCAATTGCACTACTAGGTTTCAAAGCATTAAAATTTAAATTCATTTTTTAATAGACATTTATTAAATCACTTCCGCAAACCGAAATAGACCCACTACTATGTTAATCACTAAATTTATTAAATCAATCTATCATTAATTTTGGGGACAAACTGTTTTTTCCCCTTATCTCCCTTACCATACTCTTTATTCCCCCGGATCATTTCATTATTAATTTTGACCTATCAATTATATATCTACTCCTTTTTTTTTTTTTTTGAAGGTAAATATAAAATTGTATTGAAGTTGAGTACAAGGGGTACTCAAATCCCAACACGACAGATTCTATTTACAAAGCATGTGGGAACAGATCTAACGGCCTCCCGTCCCATGATGAAAACGGTATATAAAATGTAATAGGATAGTGTGAGCAAATCCACTTCCAGGAACTAAATTTAATGCCATCGATAAGCTCCTCTACCTACATGTTTATTTTATCATACTCGTTTAATCCCTCCTACAAGTTTTTTTATCATATCCCATCATATATTTCAACTTCCAAACACGACTCGACCCAGACCCGACCGAACCCGACCTGGGTTGCGCTTGGGCTGGTTCTTGCCGGGTTTGATTCGGATTGGGTTCGGGTCGGGTCGTGTCGTGTTTGAAAGTTGGAATATGTGATGGGATAGTGAAAAATAAACATGTGGGATGGGATTAAGGGAGTAAGAGTATAATTATCCAAAAAGGGCAAAATTGATAGTGAAACGGTCAAGGGGACAAAAAAGAGGGTAAGGGGAAATTTGACATTTTTTCATATTATTCGTTAATTTTGCATAACCTAATAAAAAGAATTCAAAATATTACCTCTGTCCATCAATTTTATTCTCATACTTTTGGGCATTAACCTTAATAAAAAAGTAAATAAAGTAGATAAATTAGTAAGAGTATTGTGAAGATATGTGGGAGAAAAAATAAATTTGGTCTCATAACTTATCTAATGTCCTTTTTTTCATCCAAAAAATTAATTGTCCAATTTTGATCCCATAACTAAATTGATTGTTCAATTTTGGTCCTTTTTTTGCCGAAAAATTGCGAACGACGTCGTTTTCAGTCACGCGCGAGTTATGTGCCGACAAAATTTAGTAATTATTAAATTTGTAGATTTCAAATTTTAGTTTTGACTCAATTTATTGGGTTATTTACATATGTTGTAATTTAATTGAATAAAAAAAAAGATAGTCAGCTTCCAAGTCAACGAGGGAAAAAAAACCCTCAATTTTATGGACATGTGACTTGCATGTGACTGAAACAATGTTTTTTGCGATTTTCTGACCAAAAGTGGACCAAAATTGAACAATCAATTTAGTTATGGGATACAAATGGCCATTTATTTTTTTATTTTTTTGACAAAAATGGACAGTAATTAAGTTATGGTACCCAAAAAAAATCTCAGATATATATATGGGTCTATTTATAAATAAAATAATTGTTGACGGCCAAATATTTTACGAATTCTGACGTGGCTTGTTGAATTTGACCACCAAACAAATAAGAAATCGAATAAGAACACTGCGGGAAGAACCGTAGTTCTTCCCTGAAATGTGGGTGTAGGTATATAAGTGGAATGAGGGAAACATTCCCGAGTTTTTTTACAATGAAAGGTGAGGTCCTTTATATAAAGAGGACCAGCACGACAAATCATAAGCACGACAAATCGTTAAGCACGACAAATCAATAAGCACGACAAGTCATGTGCATAAAGCATGACAAAACATATGCGTAAGCACGACAAATCACGTGGTCTCGGTGGGACCTGCTGACATGTGATAATTCATCCTGCTGACGTGTCCTGACATGTGATAAATCTGGTGATGCTGACGTGTGATATATCTGAGCACAACAATAGCCCCCAAGATCGGGTTGTGACGTTGTTCAGAGCTTGATCTTGTTTCATGTCTCGACCAGATTTTATCTTTTGTTGTATCTGCAGTCACATTGTTTGCCTCCGAGCTTGCTCGGGTGCCGTATGAGATCTTGATCGTTCAGAATGAGCCCCTGCATAGAGGATCTTACCTTCGTCGTCGATCTAGTCTGTGCTCGTACTTTGAGGTGAACACATTATCCGTCAACAGTCTTTTTTGTGCTTTCGTGCGGGAGGGCCCCACCGTGACGGGTCTTTTTTCGCGGCCGAGGGAGAGCCCCATCAGACGAAGTCTTTTCGCGGCTCGACCGGGAGCCCCATCTTTTTTGCCGGGGAGCCCGTGAGACGAAGTCTTTTTCTGTCTTTCGTGGAGCCCCATCGACGGGAGCCCCTTTTCTCAGTGGATGCCCCTCGTACTTCGGGGAGACGTGATTTCGGGAGCCCCATCAGACGAAGTCTTTTTTCTCAGGTGCTTTGTGAGCCCCATCAGACGAGTCTTTTCCCAGGCTCGTAGATTTCCTCGTGAGCCCCATCATACTAAGTCTTTTTCGCGGTCGTGCCGGGGGAGCCCTGGCCATCAGTCTTTTCCTCAGGTTCAGATTGTGAGCCCCATCGTGCAGTCTTCGTGCGGTATCAGATTCAGAGGCTCCCCATCAGACGAAGTCTTTCAGGCTCAGACTGGGGGGAGCCCCATCGTGACGAAGTCTTTTTTCATGGCTCAGATTCGGGGAGCCCCATCAGACGAAGTTTTTCCCAGGTTTCTGTGACGAAGTCTTTTACGTTCACAGACAGGGGAAGCCCCCGACGAAGTCTTTTTTCACTGCCTAAAACAAAGAGCGAATATCTGCGCCGGAGCCCCATCGAGAATACTGTCGTAAAACGGTGGACCCGGATACGCCAGATGCGGCCGATGCCGGGGAGCCCCATTGGTCGCCGCCAGTAAAGGCCGGCGATCTCATATACTTCGGGAGCCCAAGTGCAAAGAATTCTATGCTAAAACGGGGAGAGCCCCGCCGCATGTCTTTTATGTGCTCGATTTTGTGGCGAGAAACCTTTTTATGCCCGGAAAATGGTCTTTTTTTGAGAGAGCCGATGGGCTTTCGAGACGAGCATTCATCGCCGAGATGGCGGAGAATCGCCCCTCGGCCGATCGACATCCGAGAGATAGCGAGAAGAGCTCTTACGAGATGGAGCAAGTCTTTCGGCCGGGCTGCCGAGGGTGGGATCCCGCGTTTAGACGACGAGAGAGCCGAGAGAATGAGCGGCTACAAACGGATCCGATCGATGAGCTGTATTCGTAGAGATGGGTCGCGGGAGAGAGTGCCGGATCCTATTCGAGACGAAAGGAGGAAGGCTCGAGAGAGAGGAAGCCCGTCGTGCTGAGTCTTCTCTATCTTTCATACTTTGGGGGAGAGCCCCATCGTACAAGTATTTTATGTGCTCGTACTTTGGGAGGAGCCCGAGTTGTCTGTCTGAAGTTTTTTTTATGCCCGATGGGAAAATGGTCTTGAGGGGTGGCTCGTCGGAGAGAGCGGATGGGATCCAAAGTCGAGACGAAAGCAGGTCTTCAGAGATGGCTCGTCAAAGAGAGCCAAATGGGATCCTGCTCGAGATGAGCAGGTCTTCTGAGATGGCTCGTGAGAGAGAGCTAGATGGGATCCTACTTGAGATGAGCAAGTCTTCAGAGATGGCTCGTCAGAGAGGGCCGAATGGGATCCTGCTCGAGACAAGCAGTTCTTGAGAGATGGCTCACGGAGAAGAGCCGAATGGGATCTGATGCGGATGATCGGTCTTTCGAGATGGCTCGTTGGAAGAGCTAAATGGGATCCTACTCGAGATGAGCGGTGTCTTCCGAGATGGCTCGTGAGAGAGAAATAGATGGGATCCTACTCTCGAGATGAGGAAAGTCTCGCCGAAGATGGCTCGACGCCGGAGAGAGCCGGATGGGATCCTATCTCGAGATGAGAATAGCTAAAGTCCGGATCGCCGAGATGGCTCGTGAGAGAGAGTCGAGATACGGGCGGAGCTAGAGAGTTTCGACGATCTCATCGCCCGGAGAATACCGCTAAACGATGGATCGACATCGCCGAAAGCAAAAAAGTCGACGCCGACATTCCTCGGTCAGATCATCGCCTTACTATCACATCAGGCGATTTATAGAGAATAAATTTAAAACGGCGATCGACATCACCGACGGTCGAAAGGAGGAGGGCTGGTTACCGCAGATAAAGCCGGCGAATCGCCGAAGGCGGAGAATCCTTTTTGCTAAACGGGCGAGGGCAAAAGTCGCCGAAGCGAAGGCCGGCCGAGGAGGTGGGCTGGTCGCCTTGAAAGCGACGGACTATCGTCACGCCAAAACAAAGAGCCAACATCTCATGGAAAGTCGAGAAGGCGAGAATGAAAGCCGACGATTCATCGCTAAAACGGGTTCGGATCGACATCGCCGAAAGATAGGAAAGCCGACGCCGAGGAGGCTGGCCGCGTTGGCGGAAAGTCGGTCGCTGCGTGAGAAAGCGAAATGACGGACGATCTCGAAATCGCCGTGGTAGCGCGAGAATCATCATCGGTAGGCCGGAGAATACTAAAACGGCGGATCGGGACATAGGCCGAAGTTAAGAAAACCGGCCGCCGAGGGAGGCGGCCGATGTCATTGTAAGCCGACGATCTCATCGCCGAGAAGATGCGGAGAATACTTTTTAAATGGCGGATCGACATCGCCGAAGTTAACGAAGCCGCCGGTGAAAGGGTGGGTCGTCGCAGTAAGTCGACATTCATCGCCGAGAAGGCGGAGAATATTTCGCTAAAATGGCGATCGACATCGCCGAAAGAAGCGAAAGTTTACGCCGGAGAGGCGGGCGGGTTATCGCGGTGGTAAAGTTCGGCGATCTCACGCCGGTAGCGAGGAGAATACTTTGGCTAAAAATGGCGGATCGACATCACCGAAGTTAGAAGGGTAAAAGCCGACGCCGGGGAGGCGGGCTGGTCGCCGCCGTGAAAGCCGGCGATCTCTATCGCCGGGAGAAGGCGGAGAATACTTCACTAAAAACGGGCGATCAGAGATCGCCGAGATACGGAAAAGCCGACGCCGAGGAGGGCGGGCCGGTCGTCGCTGCGGAAAGTCGGCGATCTCATCACCGAGAAGGCCGAGAATATTTTCGCTAAAATGGGTGGATCGACATCGCCGAAGTTAGCGGAAAGCCGACACCGAGGAGGCTGGGCTGGTCGTCAGCCGGAAAGCCGATGATCATTATCGCTTAGAAGGCGGAGAATATTTCGCTAAAACGGTGGATCGACATCGCCGAAGTTAGCGAAAAGTCGACGCCGGGAGAGGGGGCCGGTCGCCGCCGGAAATCTCGACGATCTCATCGCCAGAAGGCGGAGAATACTTCACTAAAAACGGCGATCGACATCGCCGAAGTTAGCGTAAAGCTAACGCCGAGAGGGGGCCGGTTGCCGCCAGGAAAGCCGACGATCTCATCGCCGGTAGCGGAGAATACGCTAAAACGGAGTTTCGGCGGGCATAATCGTCGCCAAAAAGGTGGTAGTCGTAAGCTCGCGCGAATAGGCGGACATAATCATCATTGAAAAGGCGGTAGTGCTCGCGCTAGTAGGTGGGCATAATCGCCGCCGAAAAGGCGGTGTGCCGCGCCTAGTAGGCGGGCATAGTAGGCGGGCATAATCGTCGTCGGTGTCGCGCATAAGTGTCTGGGCGAGTGAAAAGTAGGGCATAATCGTCGCCGGAAGGCGGTATTGCGATCTGCCAAGTATCTGGGCATAATCGCATAAGTGGCTTTTTTTTGTAATTTGGCGGTAGTGCCCATTTTCTTCTGAATGAATTCGAACATTGTGTTTATCTATGTCCCCTCCTGACATCTTTCGCTTTTGATTGTCTTATTGAGGTGCAATCGGTTGATCGTCTTATTTAGGTGCGACCAGATGGGTTAACTTTATGCAACCCCCCCTTTCTTGGTTCGGGCGATCGTCTTATTTAAAGGCGATCACTTCGTACTCGAAGCCGTCTTATTTAGGTGCGACCCGTACTCATCACTATCGCTTTTTCTTCTGGTGTATCTGTAAGTATGAGTCGTCTTTTTGCATTTCACGCACCCATTACTCGCTTTTTCTTTGCGGGTCGTCGAGTCTGGAACCGGTTCGTCACAAAGTGAACATAGACTTCGGCTCGTTCATCTTTGTTCGGGTCGTCCTGCTTAGGTGCGACCTCTCGTAGGCACGGCCAAATTAAATGAAAATAAACTAATGAATGAAAAGCCATGAGGACATAAATATAATAAACCTGGTGGGGTGGGTAAAAGGACTACCCGTAGATTCTTTGATTAGCTCGTGAGACTCCGGGTGCTCGTCGATTTTTTCTTTTTCTCGGCTTTTTGGCCGGGCTTTTTTTTTTTTTTTTTTTTTTTACTTGGGCCAAAAAATCAGGCCCAAAAAAAAAAAACCAATAGCCCAAGCCCATACATTAATCGATCCAACTACCCAAAGCCCAATTAATTAATTAATTAGTCCAATCTACCCAGGCCCACGAAATTAAATAAGTTTGGGCCAATAATTAATTAAAAGTAGAAAATTGGGCCCAAAAACTTAATTAAACTCGGCCCAATCACTTGCTCGGCCCAAATTCAGATAAAAAATCGGCCCAAACCCAGTATTTGATCAGTCCACCCCTTATAATCAGGCCCATAGATTAGGATTAGATAAATCCCTGAAAACGTGTTACTCCCTCAGAAGAAAATCACTCTCAAGCTCCCACGCGTCCAACACCTGGATTCTTACGGCAAGGGTATGGTTGAAGGGAGGCGATTTGGTTGAGGGCGAGGTGAATCATCGGTGATCTTGACGGCAAAACTTTCAATGGCGAGCTTTTGCCGATTCGATTGACAAGGATGGTGATGGAGGTGGTGGCCTCGGGCGTTGATTTTGGGGGGCAGAGCGGTGTGAGTCGATTTTGGGCGCAGGCGGTGGTGATTGGGTTTGGCTCGCCTTTGAGGCGCGGAGGCTCTAGTTTTATTTGTGGAGTCGCGACGCGAACCAAGCGAAATTTGGGGGGCGAAGGTGAGGGCGATGGCGGTTTGGATGTTTCGGGCGAGTGGCGATCGGTGGCGGAGGCGTCAGTTCGGTTGATGCGTGAGGTGGATGGCGATGGCGCCTTTGAGCGGTGGAATTCTGGGGATGTGGTCATGGGCACCGGTGATGATGTTGGAGGGGTTGTTCAGAATGTGGCAGTGGGCAATGGCCGGCGGCGGATGTGAGGAGGCTTCACGGCCCTATTCTTCCTCCTCCTCGCTTTCTTTTTTTTCTGTATGTATTTGTATGTATATGTATACACAGATTGAGAATTTTTATTTGCAGAAGGTTTTTGGTGTATGTGTATGTGTATGTGTATGTATTTTCTGGGTTTGTATATGGGGGTTTTGATTTTGGATTTTGGGGTTTACGGTGATCGTGTTGAGCCGAGGGCTGCGGAGGTGGCGGTGCTTGCATGCGCGGCGCGTTAGGGAACCTCAGGACCCTCCTTCTATTCGTCTCGGTCTATGTATACAGGGGTGTTTTTCCTAGGTTTGTGTGTTGAGGAAGACGATGAATATAGGGATGAAATTGAATTTTTCTGGGTTGTGTTCTTGTGATTTTTTGGATTTGGATTCGAAAATTCAACGTTGTTCTTGACGAATTTTTTCAATGACACCCTCCTTCTAGCGCCAATTGTTGACGGCCAAATATTTTACGAATTCTGACGTGGCTTGTTGAATTTGACCACCAAACAAATAAGAAATCGAACAAGAACACTGCGGGAAGAACCGTAGTTCTTCCCTGAAATGTGGGTGTAGGTATATAAGTGGAATGAGGGAAACATTCCCGAGTTTTTTACAATGAAAGGTGAGGTCCTTTATATAAAGAGGACCAGCACGACAAATCATAAGCACGACAAATCGTTAAGCACGACAAATCAATAAGCACGACAAGTCATGTGCATAAAGCATGACAAAACATATGCGTAAGCAAGATAAATCACGTGGTCTCGGTGGGACCTGCTGACGTGTGATAATTCGTCCTGCTGACGTGTGCTGACATGTGATAAATTTGGTGATGCTGACGTGTGATATATCTGAGCACAACAATAATTATTTGTGAGTAAATACAAATGACAATTTCTTTTGGGGGAAAAAAACAAATGGTAATTTTAGTAATTAAGCGGTGGTTTGGAAGGTGAAAATAAAGTGATTGTTTCCATTTTAAAAACAACTTGCATGATTTTAAAATTATGGAGTGCATGACACACATGAGACTCACTCTTTATGTATAACCTAAAATTACATTTTAAAAACACAAAATAGAATGATAGCATTTCAAAATGAGAATTTATAGCGAATAGGGGTGATTGACGAATAGTTATATAAAGATGAGCAAGTCTCTGGTAAAAAAAAATTCATAGTATGAAATTTATATCATTACATTTGATATTAATTTTTATTAAAATAATAGTATCAATTTATGTAATAGCTTCCAATCAAAGATTCATAAGAGAGTTTGTATATAAAGATATATACATTGAAACCATGCACTCTTGTACCTGTTCAATCTCGACGTGAGGTAACTTGTCCTTAAACAACTCTGAAACCTCCTTCCCCAGTGGCGCTCCGCCGCAACTCAGAGTCTGCAGCGACCTCAAGTCATACTTCCCCACCAAATCCGACTTTGCCATCGCCACCACTATCGGGTAATTAACCACCCAAGATATAAAGTAACCCCGTGCCTCTTGCACCGCCTCCAAAGATATTAACAAAATCGAATCTAAGATCAACACGACGCTCTCCCCCAGCGCCGCCCCTAATCAGCATGACGAACCCGAACACGTGGAACAACGGCAGGAAGTGAAAATGACACCTTTAATTTGAACATCCCTCTACGAGCAACTGGCGTCGTGATAGGTACAGGTGATTGTTGCAATTAAACTCCGGTGAGTCAGCACGATGCCTTTCACCTTCCCGATGGTCCCGGACGAGTAGAGTATCGCGGCCTCGTCGGATTGGTTCACAACGACGTCGTTTGAATTTGAAACTGAAACACTGGAATCGAGCATTGATTGGAATTCGGGGGAATCGAGGAGGATGATAACGGGGACGGTTTGGGGGATTTTTTGTGAGCTTAATCGGATGTGGTGAAGACGACAGGGTTTGCCGAAGTTCGATCCGTGAGTTAACTCGGAGGGGGACGAGGCCGGGTTTGAAGGCGAAACGACGACGTTTAAGGAAAAGAGGGAGAAGTAGAGCACGAGGATGTGGATTGAGGACGGGGAGAGGACGAAAGCGACGTCATTTTGGGAAATGAGGGGTTTGAGTGAGGACGAAAAAGAGAAGCGACTTGTTGGAAGAATTGGGAGTAAGTGAGGGAGGGCGGGGTGGTGGTGGAGGCGGCGGGGGTGGAGCGGAGGAGGGAGACGGCGCATTGGATGATGGAGAGGGGCTGAGACGGAGGGGGGAGAGGGACGGCGGGGCGGAGGCTGTGGTATGTTTTAGTTTGTGGGGAGTAACCGTTTTGGGATCGATCAGGATTTTTGATTCCGCCATTGAAATGGAGATTCTGATGATGATTGATGGGGGTGGCTGTTACTGTTTTATAGTCTGCATGTCTTCATGTTCGGACTTTGCTTATTAATTACTCTATGCATACTATGCAGTATGCTATCTTTTGAAATTGGTCTTCATTGTTTTGATTTTTTTATTTTGGTCCTGTAATTTATCAAAAATTTTGAAATTGGTCATTTAACCTATTATAACAGGTTATCAAACAGGTAACCGACTCCTATATAATAATTTTTTTTCCCTTTAATTTTGAAATGCAACCTAAACTTTTTTAAATCCAAATAATTTGTGTCGGAATTTTTTTTCATATTTTTTTGTAGGAAGGTAGAGTGGTTTTCTGCGTATATTGATTTAATTTTTTATTTTTGAGATGGCAACGGGCAGGTTTGGTCTGTTCCAGAATCAGTACGACGGAAAATTTGTGAACCCGGGATTCATTCTCCCCCTCCCATAGAAACTGTTGGGTTCTACCCGGGAGTAACAATTGTCCCCAAATTTTAGTGTTCAGTTAGCACTCTTTCAAAGCATTTAGATTTCAAACGTCACATAGTTTGCAAGCGGCTCGAATTCCCTATTTCACATATGTGTTTTATCTGGTGTTTCATGCCTTGAATTTGCACCACGTGTCCATTCCGGCCCACTCCGTTCCGTCACCCGGCCCGAGTGGTTCATGGTTCACCCGACCCGAATAGGTCATGATTTAGGGTTTATTATTTAGTGTTTAGGGTGTAGATAGTTCACCCGACCCATAGACATGTGGCGCAAATCCAAGGCATGAAACATCAGATGAAACAGGCTTGTGAAACAGGAAAACCGTGCTGATTTGCAAGTAGATTATTTGATTTTTCCAACTAAAAAATCATTTGTTATAAACTTATTATAATGAGCTTAAAATGAAATATTGGATTTCAAAGGTTTTCTGGATTTTGAAGCTCAATTACAAAATGATTTATTAAATATTTGTTGTGATATGATCTTGCTCTTAATTACCTCAATTACAAATAATGTCTTGAATACACCAGGTGCATCGTGTAATTCAAGTGTATTTTGTAAACATGCAACTTATTTTATTAAAACATATAATTTATTAATATTGAAACATGCAACTTGTTTTTACTGACACAAACTCTTTTTTGTCCATTTAACTAAATGAGTATCTATTGTGCCCTTTCACACTTATACCTTTATTAAGGTAATTTGCATTCCCCCCAATAAATACTATTTCAGTATCTAATGGTGATTCAATTCACATTGAATCATTTCTTCATTCCAAACCTCCAAACCAACCTCCTCAATATTATTTTGTTCTTTTATTTGTTCTTTCTTAATTTTCATTTGGTCCAACCTAACACAGCCGGCTCGAACCTGTCCCGATCCAAAACCGAACATACCCGAACCCAACTCGGCTTGAACAAAACCCGAACCAACCCAGCCCGAACCCAATCCGGCCCGATCCAGCCCAACACCTAAATGTTATGTTAGGAATTCCTAAATATTTATTTGGAAGCAAAATTTGAGTATTGGATGGGAATCTCTTTTCATGTGGGAATGAGATTTAAAAAATTGGAATATGGATTAGATGATGAAGGTTATAATAATCAAATAAGGGCTCAATAGATACTGTTTAGTCAAAAGGACAAAAAAAAAGTTGGCTAACTCAAGTGAGGGCAAAAAAGAGTTTGTCTCATTATTTTAGCTTTAAATTGATATGAACTTGAAAAAATCTTGCTCTTAATTAATTAGTTTGATAACTCTATATTGTTTTGGCTTTAAAATATATATCTTGAATGTTTGTGTTCTTGCCCTTAATTAGCTAGATGACTATGTTAATTTTGCTTTAAATTGATATACTTGAAAAATCTTGCTCTTAATTAGCTTGACGGCTCTAGATATATTGATTTTTTTTTTAAGAACCCCATTTGTGTATCCAAGTTGAGATTACACGTGTTCTATTCTACACCATTCATCTATCAAGAAGTACATAAAAGCGGATTGATTACGCGGGACTAGCTAAGCTAGTTTTGATACTCACCCTTTCCCGACTTTTTCTTCACATCACATTTTTTCTCGTATTGTAGCGAACAAGTTATTTATTAATATTTAAAATAATAAAATGACTTTTAAGAAGGAATGTAAAAAATATATCTCTTCTTTATTATATATTTTCTTAAAAATTTACTTTATTATTTTAAATATAAATAAAGAATTCGTTCATTAAAACACGAGAAGACGGGAGTAGTATAATAATTTATCCATTTTAAGCTCCTAAACAGTCCTATCAGTCATGGGATAAGATTGGATCATAAAAGCAAAAGGCACTGGATTTTCTTTATCCAAGTATTTACTTAGTTTTGATCGATTAAATAAATATATTAACTTTTATATATTATTAATTCTAAAAAATATACTTGCGTGAGACCGTGAGACGAAATATAATTTGAGTATTGACAATTTAACACTATAGAAAAACGAATGTTAATTTGTGTTAAGTTGTACCCCTCTCATGCATGAGATCGTCTCATTCAAATTTTTGTCTAAATTTGTAATTTTTATCTCATCATTAATTGATTCAATTGTTTTGAACCGATTTAGTTTGGACATTTAACTCTAAAATAGTTTTTGTTATAAAGACATCATAGAAAATTATTACAAAATCAATCATATACCTCCTAAAGTTAAAAAGAAATTTACAAAAAGGAAATATAGACTATAGAGGATCCATTTCATTTTCCAAAGTACGACTTTTTGACAGATAAAAGTTTTAGAGATAAGGACTTCTATTTTCTATTCGAGGAATGATTTACGGTGTGACACACCCCAGAGATGATAGGAATATTTAAATCTTTGACTCTATTTTATATTGTTAAATGTCTATTTTACCCCTCATGAAAAAACTCAATCCAACCAATTTTGAATTTCAGACAGCTATATTTTATCTCTAAAATTTAAATTTAATAAATAAAAATAACTATTCATCCCTTCTTCTTTAGAAAGCTTCCTTTTAAATTCATCTCCGGAATCATCTTCTTCCTCAAAAACCTTCTTCTGAAATTCTTCCTCGAGAAGCTTCTTCTGAAATTCATCCCCGAATTCATATGTGTTTCCCAATTTTGTCTCAAAAATTAATTCTGAATTTTGTTCCCAAATTCAAACCCAAATTAAGAAAAGAGTTGTTCTAATTTTGAGAATCATGGTTACATCGTTAGTGTTGTTCTAATTTTGGAATACGTTTTGACTAAAAATGAACGTTGGTTGAGAAATAGTGGAACGATTGAGGAGAAATAATTATATGGAAAGAGGCAGTTAATCAAAATGGGGGTAATGATTAACTTATTTTGAGTCTCATTTCATCTTTATATTTATTTTCTTTGTCATTCTCATTGAGGAATTATATACCAAGCGCCCCTTAGTTATCTGAGGTATAGAGAACCTTACAGCAATGACGAATCCCCAGTTAGCAACAGGACCCCAAAAATGGGTTGTTTTGGGACCAACGGGACTATTCAAGAATGATTTGAAGGAAGCCATAAGTGAGACAATAAGCAAACCTGCATAAAAGATTACAAGACAGCAATAGAAATAATGAAACAAATTAAATTGAATCTTAGATGAGTAAAGAGCAGCTTGACAGCAGTCCAATAACATTTAGAGAAAGACAATGAAGAAGGGCACATAAACTAATGGCAAATTCCATGTTACTCACCTTACTAGGAAATTATTGTAACCTAAACTAATATGCATATATGGCAAAAACTCGTACGAGACGGGTTACAACCTAACACAAATCAACACCCACCCTTCCCAAAGTGTTAAAGCGTCAATGCCCAATTAATGCCCCGTCTCACCGTGGAACATCGCACGCAAGTGTGCCTCTACATATATATGACAATAACATATACAAAAAAATGCAAAAAATGCGGAACATCAACGAATGGCTAAGCAAAAAGATCTAACATCAACGGAAATGGATAAGCACATCGACTTGTATCAATTGTAAAAGATTTCGAGAGAAGATATAAATTTTATACATAAACAAAAGGTTCGAGATAAAATTCAAATGTCCAATAATCAACATCAACATTAACATTTTTCCCTTGAATTAACATTCAATTGTATCCATTAAAATGCAAAATTTCATTACAACATGCCCAACAGAAGGAAGATTACGAGTAAAACCCTGAACATCTTTCAGAAAGATCTCTATTCAAGCCCATAAATTTAAGAACTATTCCAACAAATTAGCAAGTACATGCCTACTTCAACATTTAATTCAATTTCTCGAGGAACAACAGTCAACAAACCAATCGCACCCAATAACAAAACATCAAAAAGAATTACTCGAATCAACAAATTATATCAGGTAAAAATATTTCAAAGTCACATATCACATAAAACATCTGTTTCTTTTTTCTACAAAGTTCAAACTCTCACGGTTTGATTTACTTAAAACCATAAATTTAACACCTCCCCCCAAAAAAAAACCCATGTATTCAGATGGTCGTAGAATTTTCCCACTGTGTGTTTGTGTGTGAAAACCAGAGCGATGTTTTAGCACCTATATAAATTCAGGTGGCGAAACTGTAATTTAGGTGACTTAAATATCATATTTACCCCGACACTCTGCTTTAATATCATCTTTCCCCCACACTCTGCTTTTATATCAATTTATCCCCTTCAATCTTTGGGAAGTGACGTTTTGAAGCTTTATCGTGTTCTAATTGTTCAGTTTATTCCTTTGTATTTTTATTGTGTGCTCGTTTTACTTTATTATCATTACAAGTGTTTAAATTTAATAATTATATATTTATAAATATACTTTTAGAATAAATTTGTTCTAATTAAAATTATTTCCACTCATTAATAAAAAAATTGAAAAATCGATCCTAATTATTGATTTTAGTGGATAAGATAAATAAAAAAGATAAAAATATATTGATTTGTCCTCATTTTATCGTAAAATTAGAAAATAAATAAATTATTCCTTCAAATCTAGTTATTTGCATTTTTTATGACTTTAAACTCTAATTATTTGGATATATTATTGGCTAAATTATCTCAAAAAAATTATTGGCTTAATGCAAATTAAATCATCACATTTCACTTAATTACAATCTAATTTAGAATTTTGGATAAAATTACAAATAATTCAGCATGTATAGAGATATTACAAAATAGATTTTGACATCTCTCGTCTTATTTGTGACGCGATTTGGAGCATTTATGTAAAAAAAAACTATTCGAAAGACTAATTTGCACAAAAGAGTATCATATTAGCAAATGACGTCACATACGGACACACCATATTTAAAGGTGGTAATTTATTTACAATTTACCAAAATTCTAAATTAAATTATAATTAAGTGAAATGTCGTAATTTAATTGTAAGTTATAATTAATTGGCTTGATTCGTAATTTGGTAATCTTGTTGGGATCGGATTGCAAAGAATAAACTAAAATATAATACAAATATAATAAATTGAGTATAAGTTAGCGTTTGGTTGCTTGCTTCGTTGAAGTTCGAAGAGAAGAGAAGGTTAAGAAATGGAAAACCCAGTTGCAGTCGATCTTGTGGAGTTCTTGAATGCTTCTCCAACAGCTTTTCATGCAGTGGGTAATAATTTATTAACTTGATTTCTATATTATTTTTGCAGATTTGTAATTATTCTTGATTTGCATTCGTCTTCCTATTATTAAGATGCTTATTTTAATTCAAATAACGAAAAAGATAGGGAGTTTTATGTATCATATTTAGATAAGGGGTTATGATTCTTTTGGTTGTAGGATTTTTACTTGATTATTTCCCCATTTTTATGAAACTGAATTTATGGATTGAACAGAAAGGTATCCAAGCTGTTATACTTCTCAAGGTTAAACTTTGGTCCTATTTGACAAAAACTTGTGTGAATCCGATGTCACCATGAACTCGATTTTTTTAGTATCACTATTGTGTATAAAAACTATCACTGTTATGCATAAAATTTATCACTGCTATGCACAAAAACAATCACTGTTTAAAAATATAAGTGAAAGTTTTTGTTCATAACAGTGATAGAGTTCATGTATAGACTTGGTTCACAGGAGTGTTATTCGGTCCCTATTTATATGTGTGTGTTACATGTATTTAAGTTCTTGATAATTGATATAGTGCTGTGTATAAATAATGAAGAACGTATGGCTAACTGGAATTGCATTGTGATTAGATGAAGCGAAAAAGCGATTGAGAAGTGTGGGATATGAACAGCTTTTGGGAGAGAGATGTCTGGAAATTAGAAGCTGGCAATAAATACTTCTTCACCAGGAATCATTCTACTATTGTTGCTTTTTTGCAATTGGTAAAAAGTATGTATTTTGTAGTCTCAATCTTGTTCCTGTTCTTTTCTTGTCTCTATTATTATATCTTGCTAAGGTGAAAGTAGAGATTCTCGACTCAAATCAAAAGGGAAAAGGAGACCTAAATAGATTGCGAAAGAAACTCTAGAAAGAGATATCTTTATTTTATATCATTGTGAGCAAATGTACAGAATGTAAGGATTTTGTATAGGTTAAATGTTTAAAGTAGCTGATATGAACTGATTATTTGACATAGGTATATTGCTGGAAACGGGATTTACATAGTCGGTGCTCATACAGACAGTCCCTGCCTGAAACTAAAGCCAATTACGAAGGTAATTACTTATAACTTGGTATTTGCATTTGAAGCCTTGTATAGTTACAAAAACATGAGTTTCGTAGGAAAAAAGGCTTAATTATGTTCCTTTATAGGTTACGAAAGGTGGGTATTTGGAAGTTGGCGTGCAGACTTATGGAGGTGGGCTGTGGCATACGTGGTTTGATCGAGACCTCGCTAGTGCAGGAAGAGTTATAATTAAAGAGCAGAAAGATGGTTCTATTTCCTATTCTCATCGACTTGTCCGAATCGAGGAACCCATTATGCGGGTCCCAACCCTGGCAATCCACTTGGATAGGTGCTTTTGTTGGAAATTTTGCATCATTTGTTTGATCTGTTGAGCTATTTCATTATATTGTTACGATTCACTAATTTGTTATGCTCTTGTTTTCTTGTTTATCATAGGGATGTGAATGATGGCTTCAAGGTTAACAAACAAACTCACCTTGCTCCTGTATTGGCTACATCGGTTAAGGTAATAATTTTACTTTAATATTAACGTTTGTGTATATATAAACCTCTGATAGTTTGATTTGAGATTTAGTGGATTTTTTTGGATTTCAAAATCTAGTGGTGTGTGTTTGTTGATAAAAAGCCCTTTAGTTTATCCTTTTTGTTAAGGCAAAGTATAGTGTGAACAAGTTTTACGGTGAAATTGGTTAAGGAGTGTGACTTATATTACTAAAGTGTGTGACTTTTTACTGTAAAGTGTGTGACTTTTTACTATAAAGAGTATTACTCATAAAAGTGAAGGGTGTGACTTATATTATAGCAAAGAGTGTCGTAGTGATAACTGAAGTGTGTGACTTATATTATTAAAGGGTGTGACTTATATTACTAAAGTGTATGTTTGTAAAAAAAAAAACAGTTTCACGGTGAACAAGTTTCACAGCATACCAACTCTTTTGTTAAATATTATGAAATTCAATCATTAAACTGCATTCCTTTTGCTCACATTTTGGATCTTATGCTATTAAATATCCTTATTTTATAATGTCAAATAATATGAAACAGGATGATATAGGCTTATGTGAATAAAATAACTCAAACCTTTCCAGTTCTTTATAGTTTGCAATTCTATGTCTTTCATGCAGGCTGAACTAAATAAACCAGCTGTGAAGAATGGTTCTATTGAAACTGGAAAGAAACTCGACGAAAGAACAAATACAAATGAAAAGCATCATCCCCTTCTTTTGCAGGTATTTCTTCTTCTTTCTTTTTACTTTCGTGTTTGCAAATTGTTTGTTGGGTAATTTGAAGAACCATCCTTAATTAATGTGATAAATATACGCTAGTAATACTGTTTTTATTATTTGCCCCGTTTTCTCCAGCTGCTTGCTACTCAGATTGGGTGCGAACCAGATGACATATGTGACTTTGAATTGCAAGCATGTGATACTCAAAAAAGTATCATTGGTGGTGCGTTGAAGGAATTTATTTACTCTGGAAGATTGGATAACCTCTGCATGTCATTTTGCTCGTTAAAGGTTTGTGAATGTACAACTATTCAAACAAGCAAATCTCGAATTCAAAATATAGTATATAATTCTATAATTTTGGACGATTTTGAATGTGAATACTTTAAATGTGGGTCCCTAATTTTTGGTGGTCTTTTTTGTATAAGTGGAGCTAATGCAGTACCTTTCTCAAGTTAAGACTCTTGCTTATGCACAAATAATAACCTCTGAGCTAAAATACAAAGACTTAAGGTGTGTTTGGTTCAAAATTCAAATTCTTCAATGTGAATGGTAATAAAAATCATTGAATGATCAATTACAGTGAAAATGATTGTTACATGGTTAGTTGTTGCTCTAATCTTTGGAATGTATGGAGACAAGAAATGGTTGTTAATTGAGGGGTGATGATTATAGGGGAGGAGGTATTTAATTAAAAAGAGTTAATGATTAACTTAGTTTGAATCTCTTTACCCAGGAACAACTATAGGCAATGCTAATTAATCATCTTTTATTCTCATTAACCAACCAAATTGACATATGTCCATTTCCTATTACGATTTCCATTAGGGAATTTTGTCCAAACACCCTCCGTAATCCATGTAGACCACCATCAAGTTCTGAAAAAAAGTAGAAAATTAAACATGGTATATCTTCTTTTTCCTTCTTACAACTTCCTAATTCTTTTTTACATTAAAGTCAAAATATGGTGATCTTCATTCCAGGCACTGATAGATTCGACTTCCTCTGAAAGCAGTCTCGAGGAAGAAACTGGCATAAGAATGGTTGCATTGTTCGATCATGAGGAAGTTGGATCAGATTCTGCACAAGGAGCTGGGTCCCCTGTTATGTTGGATGCTTTATCACGAATCACTCATTCCTTTGGCTCAGATGCGAAGGTACCAATATGCCCTCATCCATTTTATTTTTCTGGCCTTTTAGTGGATATGACAAGGTTCTCAAAGTAAAATCAAGAATGAGCATGCCCTAGAATCGAGTCTTTTCTTTTTTTTTGAGAGAGAGAGAGAGAGAGCACGTCCCATAATCAAGTCTTTCTTTTTTATAAGAATTAGTGAGAGACTAATAATATTTGAAAAGTTAGCTTCCAATTTTATGTATATCATCCAAGGAGCAGAAGTTATAAGTATTTGAGTTCGAATATGATCAGCAGATACCTTAGGTTGTTATTATTATGGGATTGATAATGAAGTTATGAAAGATTCCTTATACATATTAGGCATGGAAGTTCATGGAAATCAAAAGTTTGATATGCAAATATGTAGTTTTAAAAATAATGGAGCAGTCCCCGTTTCTTTCCATCCATTAATATAAGTTTGGTAACTTTGAAATATCGCTTTATAATCTTTGAAGAATACTCACGGTGAGGCTTCAGGAAATTACAGAGTGATTTTCTACTTGTTAATAATCATAATGCTTTCATTACCTTTTTCCACATTTCTAAAAGCTGTGTTGTTATTTTTACCTAAATTATTGTTCTTTCTTTCTTTCTAATTAACATTAACTTTGTATATGTCTTACATAGTTGCTACCAAAAGCAATTCAGAACAGTTATCTAGTATCAGCTGATATGGCTCATGCCTTGCATCCTAATTATATGGTATGTTTCATCTCTTTCCTCTATTTTCTAGATTAGTCGAGCGGGGTTGTGTATCCATATTATCCAAATATATATACCCGCCATCTAGCTTCATATCGAAATCATATGTATATATGAGTTGATTTATATAAAACAGTTCTATCGTGCAATTGGTTTGCAACTATCACTTTATAGTGAAACAACTAGTACTTTTTAATGAATCAACTAATACTATCAACCTAATACCTTTTAATGGAACAACTAATACTGTATAGAAATACAAACAAAATGCAAAAACCCGGTTATGCAGTAAACTTTGGTCTACATAAGATGCCTATATATCAATGAATATCAATCAATCTTATAATATATTTCCTTTATCAGGACAAGCATGAAGAAAACCATCAGCCAAAGATGCACGGTGGACTTGTGATCAAACACAATGCAAACCTAAGATACGCAACGAATGCAGTAACTTCCTTCTTATTCAAGGAAATAGCAGCCAAGCATGACCTTCCTGTACAGGTTGGAGATTCTAATACCCTTCAAACGTACGCTTAGATTAATATGTTCCGTGAATTCCATTTTTTATTCTTTTTTGCAAACTTTTTGAATCTAGGAATTTGTGGTTCGCAATGACATGTTGTGTGGGTCAACGATCGGTCCCATCTTGGCAAGTGGTGTGGGTATTCGCACCGTTGATGTGGGGGGGCCACAACTGTCGATGCATAGCATTAGAGAAATGTGTGCCGTTGATGATGTGAAGCATTCTTATGAGCACTTCAAGGCCTTTTTTCAAGAATTCTCACTTCTTGATGCAAAACTAGTGGTTGATATCTAGGGTTTGCTGATTCTTGCTGCTTCTCAACTTGAGTTCAATTTGACATACAAGTTGGTTGTTTCTAAACTTTACCCATGTTTACTTCATGCCTGTTTCAGTACTCGTTGTTCGTTTATTTTTGTTTTGTGAGATCGTCTCATGATACGGTCGAAACTAATTAAATCAGTTCAACACCCTCCCATCCTTATGCGGTGTTCGTTTTGAGTTTTAAAAATTAAGTTTTTAATTTACGAATCTAAACACAGTTCATTTCAAGATTTTGTAATCTAGATTTATATAATTTATAAATATATTTTTCACACTTTCCAACATAATCAATTTTTTGTCCTTGCATTTCAAGTGCTAGTGCTAGGAATGAAAATCATATTTGAATTAATTTGTTATAGAGATGAAATTCAGATGGAGAAAAAAAGCTTAACATCCCAAAAAATAGTTAGAAAGATGTAAATTTTAAAAGAAAAGGAATAAAAGATTGGAAATAGATGATAATGGAGTTGGCAGATCTATATGGGGGATAGGACGGCACTAACCCCACTTTTTACATGTTACAATATAATTAAAGTACTCCCTCCATCTCAAAGTTAATGAGATTTTAATTGTTCATAAGAATTTAGTGGAATAGGGATAAAGTGGTGGGGTATAAAAAGTTATTTATTAGTATTTTATATGATAAAGTGATGGTAGTTTGGGGTGAAAAAAGTTATTTATTGGTATTTTATGTGATAAAATGATAAAATAATTTTACCATTAACTTTGGAACAAAAATAATGGGTACTTTACCATTAACTTTGGGACTGGTGGAATAATATATACTTTTATAAAAATTACGCCTAGTTTATGATTTTATTTTTGAAATTATATAAGTTTGACTCCGGAATAAAACTTCTAAGTTATAATTCCTCAAATGATATCATCTGCTCCACTTTCAGTGTTCCACTTCATGTTCCATATTGTGGATGTATGACAAGTGGAGATTAAAATATTATCCAAAGACCCACCATAATTCTAGATCCATGTGTTAAAGATCCAGGAAGTGGAACATATTTGGAATATGAGAAAATGGTACAGATGAATGGAACTGATAATTCCTAAGCAGCTAATGGGTTTTATGAGGCGTGAACAAGATCAAAATAATACGTCATATAACAAGAAAATAGTGTATAAATTTCTATGCATTTAGAAAGATAAACCAACTATTTTGAAATCTTGATAATTTTGATCTCTCCCAAAATTTCAAAACTTTAATCACCAAGAAAATTTGAGAGGATCCATATCATGGTGTTAGCTGTTAACAAACCACTATGCAATAAGAGATATCATGCTATACCCGATGGCGAGTGACGAGTTTAAATTCAATCATACAAACGTCAATCTGTAGATAAATACTGGAGGGAGTCTTGTATGAAACAGGCTTATGTACGAGATAAAGCACCATTCAGCATTTAAATCCGACTTTTGCTTTGAAACATGATCCGATTAGGGTAATGAGCTCACAAATCATATAATGTATATATGTAATGTGAACTCGTCTCATGTATGACCATTTTGTACATGAAGTGCAGTGTAACACACAAACAAATATAGCATCTCAAAAGTCTAATGATTCATTGAATTAACAAACAAACATTTTAGCTTCCACAGAAGACATGGGATAGTAGTTTCTCTCTCTCTCTCTCTCTCTCCCTCAGTATTTAAATATAGAGAAACTAAACATGTCTTTCGACTCGGCGTAACAAAATAGTCCTAGAACCTTTCAATAGGTTGTAAAGAAATGTATCGAATACAATGGGAATATGTTGGGAAATCGGCATGTTTATTGATTAGTGTACCAAAAAAAAACTGTCTTACGTTCAATCACGAGTGCCTTCTTGACCTCCTTTGTGACCTCTGCGGAGGTTTCTCGAGGAAGATTTGCAATGATACCCTTTTTCTTTGTAGTAGTCAATAACTTTTTGTAAATATTGCGTTCGAATCTCAGTTTTCTTTATTTACATAGTAAAATTATAAAACTGACTTCTTTTTTATTATTAGATTTAAGAAGGGAGTTGTGCTTCTATCATATTTCTACTTAAATTTAATCAAAACCATAAGATAAAATGTTTGCAAAAAAAAAAAAAATGGTGAAGTGAAAGCATCTTGGTTTAAATGCCTTGTGGAAAGCTTCAAGCCTCGACTTGAGAACAATTTCTTGATATCATCCTTCACGTTGAATCAAAGGCTCTCCGGTTATCTTACAATGATGAAAAAATCAGCCTTTTAGCTTTAAAGTAAGGTTAAATAGATGAAAAGAGATGCATGTTGATCTCATAAAGCAAATAAGAAACAATACTTTATTAGCATTACTGCATTAGGATATTAATAACTATGACCACTTGAATAGCTAAAATCTCCAAAAGAGGCCGATCTAAGAAAAAAAATATTAGTATTACATCATCAACACGGGGAACTTTAGGAGGTGCAAATTTAGTGTGGTAGGAGCGACCACTAGAAAAGGTGGATCCAATGACCCGATAATTCTCTCCTCCAAGATAGCATCATCAATTGCAAAGTTCAAAACTTTGTCAACCTTAACACCACGTTTGGCAAGCATCTCATCAAAATTTGAATATAAGAAACAAAGACAAGGTGAGGATCATATTTATTATAAATAATGGAAGGCAAAATATAAATAAAGAATAAACCTTTTGTGCTTGGGCAACTGTTCTTGAAATCCATCAAGAATGAAACCTTTATGACAGGAAGGAAGGTTTCTTCAATGCATCATCTATGATCCCAACAACCAAATCATCGTAAACAAGCTCGCATACGAAATTAACGAACGAAGAAACTCTAGTGAGTGGTTATGTCATTGAGTAACACTTGGGTGCACCCGTTGCACCGTGCAATTGTTGCACAACTAATACTGCTCAATGAAAACAACTAATACTTATTAGTGAAAACAACTAATGCCTTTTAGTAAAACAACTGATACCATTTAAAATACACTTGAATTCACGATGCATCTGGTTCATAGAAGTAGCTGAGTAATGGTTTACTTTTTCCATGGTCTCCTGAGGGGAGTTTTGGCAGCAACAACAACCCTCAACATATCTCCGAGAATAGGATGGCATAAGCAATATTCATCTTTTAATATTGGTGATTGAGTACCTTTTCAGACCACTGGTGGACTGCGTTATCAAACAACGCGCTGAATAAGTCTCTTGTACACGGTTCAAGCGGTCTTGGTAACGACCAATTTTGCTTTCGGTGAAAACAACTATGACTGACCAACTAATACCTTTTAGTAAAACAACTAATATCATTTAAAATGCACTTGAGTTGCATGGTGCATACAAGACTTTTGTCTTTCTTGAAGACGATTTAGTAGAAGCATTGGAACTGATTTATGAGAAGAGTCAAGGTTCGTATATATGAATTCTCAAGAACTGAGGGTTCTAAAACATTTACACAGGACCATGGGTGTATCAAAATTTTCCAACACTAGCTAATAGCATGACACAAAACTTTGACTTGAACATATGAATCCTTTTCTTTAAACTATTAAAAAACTATTTAATCCTGAAGCTTGAGCATTACAAATGCTTCAATCAGCCAATTTGCAGATTTAATATTTAATTTATGGAGAATTAACTAATAATAGATTAATTTGAAATTAATTATTATTAATATTTAATTAAATTAGGTTTAATTAAATAGGATTCACAATAATAATATATGAAATATTATTATAGAATTTAATATATATATATAATCAAATCCTTAGAGATTTGATATACATGAGAATTAAATCCGTAGAGATTTTATATATGGAAAATAAATTTAAGAGATTTATTTTATAAGATTAGGGATTTTATTTCCCTAATCGGGTTAATTTTAAGATTTAATTTAGGACTTTCCTATATAAAGGCCAAATAATCAAATATAACACATCTTTTGAGTTTTTTCATCAATTTAAGCCACATATTTTTTCTCTCTCCAAATTTTGCACATACTTTCCAAAAGTATGAGCTCTTGGGAATTCACAAACAACGTTAGTTCATATTTTCTCCTTAAAATCTAGAGTTATAATTTTTATAGCAAATTCATCTCGGGATTCAACGCTGGCAAATTTGTGCAAGTCTGTGAACGGAGATTACGTGGATACCATAGTTGAGAAATCGCTCTTGAATTCTTTGTAAGATTTCTTGTTATGTTTATTCGTGTCGTTTATGCAATTATATGTTTGTTGTTGCTGAACTGTTTAATTCCATTGTGCATGTATTATGTGTTTACGTGCCTCTAAATTCCAACATATTTAAGGATGAAATTATTTTAGTCGAATATTTCGTAGGTTTTTAAAAAATTCTGTAGACAACACTATTTTCTTGTAGTGTTTTAGGGGAATGCATTCTTCTTACATCTTGTATACAAATTCATTGTTGTTCTTAATCTTTCATTTCGAGATTTCAATTGATTTTTGTTACTCATTTCTCTCGTTTGTGAGGAAAAACATTGAAAAATAATGGGGATTAGGGATATGACAGATGAGAGTCCATATAAGAGATATGTCAATAAAGTTAGAGAAATGTTTTTTTCATTCCCAACGCGATAATTTTCGTTGAAATCTATCAATAAAAGGTTTTGTTGGTCCCGGTGCAAACGAGTCTTACACGTGTATGGGGAATACACGTGTATGGGGGGGAATACACGTGTTCAGTGTTTTTAAAACTTTTTTCTTTGAGAGGTAAACTTAGGTCGAGATAATCTCGAAGATTAGGTTACGAGAAGCCTGAGATCGCCTCGAGTCAAAATCTCATTGAGGCAATTGATCCTCAGCCGCCGAATCGCCTCAAATAATCCCAACCGAGTCCCGAGTGTGGGAGATCCTGAAGTTGCTTGGATCGATAACTAACTTACTTGAATCCCGGAAGAAGTTCGGTTTGGTAACTATCTGTTACAGCTACTCATCGGCCGTATGAATGGTTTGCCTTTAGTTTATACTCGTTTTAAGCTTTCTTTGAAAACATTCCCTTTATGAAATAAGTGATTAGCCGCGGAATCGGTTATGCAACTTCATTGGATTGATTCCAAAATATCGATGAAAAGTATGCTTTCAAAATCAAGTCAACGCAATGATTAAGCGTATATCGGAAAGCAATAAACAAAGACAAAGAATTATAGTGGTTCGTAAAACTCAAGCTCCGCGTCGCTCTCTGCGATCCCTCGAGAGAAATTCACTAATCTTCCTCGGGCTTTTCGACTACCTCGCGAAGTTTACTTACTCAACTCATTTTCTGAGTTTTTCGGATTTACTCTCGTAGTTTACTTACTCAACCCGACCTTGAGGCTTTACGACTACCTCCGTAGTTTACTTACTCAAACACAAACAAGCTTTCGAGACTACCCCATGAAGCTTACTAACTTCTCCTCTAGAGTTTTTACGACTACTTGGCGTAGTTTTACTAACTCTTTACAACTCTTTTCTCACCAACAAACACACTCTAACTACCTTACCGAGGTTTAGTGGTTTCTCGGTTGGTTTCCAACTAGGATGAGATATCCTTTACAATGAAGCTTACACTTTTGGTCCTAAAGCTTACACTTTTGGTCCCACAGGACGTGCGATTTTGGGACCAAAAGTGACAAAAATTTCGGCTTTGGGACCAAAAGTGTCAAAATTTTTGGCTTTGGGACCAAAAGCGTGATGAGGCGTGTCCTGTGGGACCAAAAGTGCAAAAAACTCTACTATGAACTAATACTTTTTTTATATGAATTAATATTTCTCATTATATATTTCTATTTCTTTTTCTTTTTAATGAAAGAGTCAAAGTTTAATCAAAATTGAACAGTTGCACAGATAGAGAGGTGACGAACGATGCTTACGGAATGACAGCTGCATCGGCTAATTCGGGAATCGATTGTAACAAATGTTCGAGCTCAGCTGGAGGAACCTGCACCATCAAATCTTTTGTCAAGAAAGATGTTTGTAAGCAAAATTAAGATTGATGATCCATCACCTGATATCCCTTATATTTGATCAACTCTTTCAAACGATCAACAACGAAAAGAAACCCGTCCGACTCAAAGTAACAAACATCTCCCGTCTTCAACCACCCTCATAGATCCATGGTTCGCATTTTGTTCTTTCGATCATCTCCGGCGATAACCCGGTCATCACACCATTCATCCTTCATCAAACAATACATACTTCTATGCAAAAAGTGAATTCTTAAAAGGTATTAGTTTTTCCCTAAGCCAGATAGTTGTTTCCCTAAAAGGTATTAGTTGTGCACCTTTCATAATTACGGGTCCTCGTTCCCATAGTTCTCGCGTTGTCCGGAGGTAAGGCCATCCTCAGATCGAGATCAACAATCTTGGCTTCCATATATTCAGAACCTTAGCAGCCCTAGGATCCGTGTCTGCGTGCCTCCTTCCGCAGATGGATGGATCTGACCCCGAACACTCGGTCAAGCCATAGACCTATCACACAAGCTTCATCATCACTTATCTAAACTTCGATTGCACTACTAGGTTTCAAAGCATTAAAATTTAAATTCATTTTTTAATAGACATTTATTAAATCACTTATGAAACCAAAATAGACCCTTACTATGTTAATCACTAAATTTATTAAATCAATCTATCATTCATTTTGGGACAAATTTTTTTTTCCTTATCTCCCTTACCATACTCTTTTATTCCCAGTATCATTTCATTATTAATTTTGACCTATCAATTATATATCTACTCTTTTTTTTTTTTGAAGGTAAATATAAAATTGTATTGAAGTTAATCTGAGGGGTACTCAAATCCCAACACGAAACGATTCTATTTACAAAGCATGGGGAACAGATCTAATGACCTCCGTCCCGTGATGAAAGCGGTATATAAAATGTAATAGGATAGTGTGAGCAAATCCACTTCAAGAACTAAATTTAATGCCATCGATAAGCTCCTCTACCTACATGTTTATTTTATCATACTCGTTTTAATCCTCCCAAGTTTTTTTATCATATCCCATCATATATTTCAACTTCCAAACACTCGACCCGGACCGGGGACCGGCCGAAGAACGGGCACAGGTTGCGGTCAAATTTGGTTCTTCTTGGGTTTGATTCGGATTAGGTTGAATCGGTCGGTGTCATGTTTGAAAGTTGGAATATGTGATGGGATAGTGAAAAATAAACATGTGGGATGGGATTAAGGGAGTAAAGAGTATAATTATCCAAAAAGGGCAAAATTGATAAGAAAAGCGGTCGAGGGACAAAAAAGAGGTAAGGGGAAATTTTACATTTTTTCATATTATTCGTTAATTTTTATAACCTAATAAAAAGAATTCAAAATATTACCTCTGTCCATCAATTTTATTCTCATACTTTTGGGCATTAACCTTAATAAAAAAGTAAATAAAGTAGATAAATTAGTAAGATTATTGTGAAGATATGTGGGAGAAAAAAATAAATTTGGTCTCATAACTTATCTAATGTCCTTTTTTTCATCAAAAAAAATTAATTGTCAATTTTGATCCCATAACTAAATTGATTGTTCAATTTTGGTCATTTTTTTTTAGAAAAATTACGAACAGCGTCGTTTCGATCCACGCTTGTGAGTTATGTCTTGGCAAAATTTAGTAATTATTAAATTTGTAGATTTCAAATTTTAGTTTTGACTCAATTTATTGGGTTATTTACATATGTTGTAATTTAATTGAATAAAAAAAAAAAATAGTCGAACTTCCCAAGCGGGGAACAAAACCCTCAATTTTATGGACATGTGACTTGCGTGTGGATGAAACAATGTTTTTTTAAGTATTTTCCCAAAAAGTGGACCAAAATTGAACAATCA